>OZ019953.1:2527679-2973369 GCA_963970385.1 Theonella swinhoei
CAGACTGCCTTTTGCATGTGACTAAAAATACATCAATTAAAGGTTTGAGTGAGGCATTTATCACATTTTCAGATTGTCCGTTCAATAATTAGGCTGGTATCTAGGCCTCCCTTTGCTTTGGTTTGACCTTTGACCCCACATAAGGTAAGGCTAGAAGGCCTGGATGGTTTTTGGCATGTGATGTAATGCCACAACATAAATTGTGATCCTATCCTTTTGTGTTGTGTGTGAGCATCATAAACAATGGAATGTCACTTAGTGCCTCTGCCACTGTTTCGTATATGAATCAGTGTATATACCTACATATGTACTAGCCTCTGTCCAAACATCATACCATGATACAGGTAGCGCTTCCCTTTATTTCATAGGTCAATTTAAATCTGAGAAGGCTTGGGTAAGAGGCTATGCTATGGCACCATGCTATTCCCCCCCCCCCCCCCCCCCCAGTCTGTTGCTTGATTCCTGTTGACATGCATGTACATGTAGCTACGTGTCACTAACCTTCCAACATGTATACATTCAATGATGGGCAACAACTGGAGTACAATATGGGAGCTGTTTTGATAGCAGAATAGTTTTCCACAAATATGGAGCGAGCAATATATGTGTTTGTTGTACTACTAGAGTATTGCTCCATTATTGCCGAGTGCATTAGCGTGAGGCAGCTAATCCTGGTCCATATCTTGGCCATGTGTATGTACGTACGTGGAGTCACACTTTAGGAATTTCATTAGTCATGCTCAATGTAATGTTTAGGAATGTTGTTTGTCATTGGTAACTTCCGCAAGTATGACGACGTTGACACCATGCGCTCCATGGCGCGGGGCATTAATGCACATGTGCATTCCCAGTACAACTTACACATAAGATCTCGAAGGTATACGATATTCTTAAGTGAACGGTATAGTGCATAGTTTGTAGTAGCTGCATGCCAGACTTCTTGTATGGTAACAGCTACATACCAACCATCAAATGGCACTGCATTGGCTTGCTTTGTGCTATGTTTTATACAAGAATGTACATTGTATGTAGCCTCTGTAGATTTAGTAGTGTATACTACTTACTTATTGATGTGGTTAGTTATATTTTATTGCGTCATGTTAATGCTTGCACGATAGTCAGAAAACTTTGAGGAATTAGTTCAGACTGCCTGGAGTAGAGCCTTGTAGTAGATAATAAGAAAGCTTTGTGGAGCCTGGAACAAGTCTGGTGTACTTATGTAAACTCTCTGATTCTCCCTGTGAGTTTAGTGATTTTGTCTGTGACTTTAGTGAATTTAGTGTGTGTGTGTATCAGTGTGTGTGTGTGTGTGTGTGTGTGTGTGTGTGTGTGTGTGTGTGTGTGTGTGTGTGTGTGTGTGTGTGTGTGTGTGTGTGTGTGTGTGTGAGAGAGAGAGAGAGAGAGAGAGAGAGTCAGAGAGACAGCGACAGAGACAGAGACCCAGACCTTAGACCCTGACCAGACCAGACATAAACCAGAGACAGAGTATTTTGAGACTATTCCAGACCTAGACAGCAAGAAATAAACAGAGAGACATTTTTTGACTGTCTTGTATCAGTTTTCTGACAATGGGGGGCACCATAACTAATGGTAATTTAACTTAACACTTCAACAAGTTTTTAACTGTGGTGTTATGATTACATACTCGCACAAGTCAGCAAAAAACATTCCACTGTTGCCTAGTTTTTTTGCCTCCTAAGTATTTTTGCATTCCTCTGTTGCATGTGTATAAATAGTGACTGCATTCCTTTTTTTTGTACTTACCACTGAAGAGGACCACAGATTAAGTGGTCGAAACGTTTGGCAGTCGTATTGTCTTCAATTTCGGTTAGTGTATGTAGAATAACTATGTGCTGTGTCCTCCTAATGAGGTTCCATTGTATGTGGAACGTTTGGTCAAGGGTCTAACTGTGCTATCTATACATTTATGTAGATGTCCGTGTTGGCAGTGGTAGGTGGGGAGTGGAAGGAGAGGAGGGGGAGCAGGGGGAGGAAGGGAGTGAGGAGGTGGTGAGATCAAAGCTAGCTTGGGACAGAAAGATGGAAGCTGCTAAACTTCTTGATCTTGAAAGTCCTGTGGACACTCGGCGGTGTGTATATATGTGTGTATGCATGTCTGTGCTGTTGTATATACATGTACATGTACATGCACATGTACATATATCTTGTGCAACACATATGCATGAAGACAATATATTTAAGCATGTTGGAAAATGCAATTATATTTTGTAAGCTTCACCTCCATTCTGGTCTTGTGGAGCTGCAGGTGCACAATGAGGAAATGACGTCCAACAGTTAGCAGCTTATAGTCATGAAAGGGTCTATGGAGATTCTTTTATCGTGGTGCATGCAGCATTTTGTGCAAAAACAAAGTTAAGCCAATTTTTGAGGTAGGGTGTTTAAACTGAAGAACTCAGTGGTCTAGGTGTTTGTGTTGCATTAACTGTGTCTTTACAAGGACTTGTGGACCAGGATATGTGCATGTCTAAAAGGCAGTGTCTGAGCTGTTCCTAAGTAGTTTCATATGACGGCATCTAATCTCTACTTAGAGAGTTAGATTTAACCTCAAGTGTAATAGTCTGCATGAACTCACGATATTGATATCCAATTTAGCTACACAATCACTGAATTAAAATATCATTAAAATGTCGAGGGATGTGGGGATGCCAGTGCCAATAATCAGGGGAGCAACAAGATAGGGGATGATGGAATGCGGTGATACCTCCTACACCTATTATGGTGTTATCAATTTTGTTGCCATCATTCCTATCATGCTACATTACTTGTTCCTTTGGCACTTCATCCCAAGAATGAAGCTATAGTTCACATGTTGTGTGATATGAGATATACACCCCCACAGTGAGGTGTCGGGGGAGGTGGAGGACACACGAGACTTGAAGGCTACCATCACCCACAGAGAGAAGCAGGGCACAAGGACTGACTCGTACATCAACTACAGAATAGTCACACAGGTGTGTGTGTGTGTGTGTGTGTGTGTGTGTGTGTGTGTGTGTGTGTGTGTGTGTGTGTGTGTGTGTGTGTGTGTGTGTGTGTGTGTGTGTGTGTGTGTGTGTGTGTGTGTGTGTGTGTGTGTGTGTGTGTGTGTGTGTGTGTGTGTGTGTGTGTGTGTGTGTGTGTGTGTGTGTGTGTGTGTGTGTGTGTGTGTGTGTGTGTGTGTGTGTGTGTGTGTGTGTGTGTGTGTGTGTGTGTGTGTGTGTGTGTGTGTGGAGGAGCTGTGTGGCTGGATTGTCAATCATTATTGTACCCAGCTGGCATTTTGGTGTATATTTACATGTACCTCTCGCTCTTGTTTGTATCCCTTTCCTCTCCCTTCTGACTTGCTTTCTTTCTTCCCCTTTTCTGTTTCTTCCTTCCTCTGTCGCACCTCAGACCACTCGGCCCAGTCACCTCTATGAGGAATCTCACTATATCGTGTGGCGTAGGTACCGAGACTTTGTGTGGCTACGACTACAAATTGAAAGAATGTACCCAACTCTTATACTGCCAGTATGTTGATATATGCATTGTAATGTTACTTGTGTTTGTCTGAGCATATACACTGTATCCTGTTATGTCTCTGCATGAAACTATGAATACTATTATTGTAAACCACAACTGTTTGTGTGGAGGTGGGATATTAAAGTCGGCAGGAGAGTGTGGAAGTTAACTTACCTGGCACAGAGGATACCGTGATCAAGCAGGCGGTTCCTCCAGGTGGAGACTTGGCATTGCACTTGGCCTTGTTGAAGCCTGCGATCGCCCAAACTGGGTGACTCGGGTGCGTAATTTTTGATAGGGGGGGACTGCGTTCGCGCATCCCCTACACCAAGTTAAAATTTAATCTTTGACGTGTGGATACACTACTGTAGATAGAGTTCCTCAGCCTTAGAGTGCACAGTCTATTTGCTGATATGCAGTGATTGTGCAACTGTATGTACGTGTACATTCCTCAGGCTGAATTGCCAAGGGTGGAATGAAAGTGGATCATTAAAGAACAGCCCATGGTACATTTAGATCCTTCACTGGGAGTAAGAATCTGGCAAGGAGGTCTAAATGCTCCCTTGCTCAATTGCTCTCTCCATGGAGACCTCACATATGAGTTGTTCATCTGTGATGCTTGGCTCCAATATAAGTATGAGCTTGTAAAAGTACATGTGTATGTACATGTATGTGGCAAAATAGCTGTGTGCACATAGGTATGTGAACTTTGAAGCTTACGTTAATCACATATGTGTGCACAATTTGAGCAGTTTGGTGCGTGCAAGCTGATGAGTGCATGACAACTGCACATTCTTGATGCTTTTTGTTGTCATGGTATCTGGCTACACTCCAGGACCTTTTCTTATGAATGTTATTGTCATAAATCCAGACTTATGATAATGTTTTGCTTTTCAATTGGTTTCTCCATGGGGACCTAACTTGCTAAATCATGTACATGTTACATGTTCATACGTAACGCTTGGCTCTGTTATAAGTATGCACCTGCAAAAGTATGTATGTTCACGTACGTAGATGTGTACATGTCAGTATGTGTGCACCACGTGTCTGTTTACTGTGAAGAATATGCTAATCAGACGATTTGTGCAGTTTGCTGCGGGCAAGTTGATGTGTACGTGACAACTGAACATTCTTGATGCTTTTGTTATCATGATATCTGGCTACCCTCCAGCTTACGTATATACATGTATATTTATTGTCCAAAATGCAGTCCTACGATAATACTGAAGACATGGCGCCACAAGTCTTTCATCATATGCATATACATCTACATACATAATGTACATAATGTACTTGTGTTCCAAAGCATTCTTCTCTGTCATTTGAAATTTGTCTTATTAGCTCTGCTGCCATCCCTCTTTATCCAGTGGTGTGTAATGTACTAGTACTGCGCCAGTGTTCTCCATCTGTTGATTCATGAAGTGATTCTCTGGTAGTGAGAACCTCAAAGCAGTACATGTAGTTGTAATTTACGTGTTAGTTTTGTGTGTAGACACAGGAGTCATGAATGTGAATAATGATTATGATTGTAAACCACAACTGCTTGTGTGGAGGTGGGATATTAAAGTTGGCAGGAGAGTGTGGAAATTAACTTACCTGGCACAGGGGACACTGTGATCAAGCAGGCGGTTCCTCCAGGTGGAGACTTGGCATTGCATTTGGCCTTGTTGAAGCCTGCGATCGCCCAAACTGGGTGACTCGGGTGCGTAATTTTTGATAGGGGGGGACTGCGTTCGCGCATCCCCTGAATTTAAAAAAAAATCACAATGTATCTGTAGTCACAACTCTCTCCATATATGCCCCTGTTTTGGCAAGGTATTTATTACACTTGCTATACATATTGCTAGATCAAACACAAAGTGATCAGTTCCATGGCAATCAGTACATACTGTTCCTTCCTCTACTTCTCTTTTAAGCCTCTACCGGGCAAACAGGTTGCACGCTACTTTGACCACATGAGTGAGACATTTCTGGAGGAGAGACAGAGAGCACTCGGCAAGTTCCTGTGGAGACTCACTGCCCATCCATACTTCTCTTTCAGTACTGACCTTAAAGTTTTCTTAACAGCCAGCATTGAGGTATGTGCACTATATATATTTACATACTTTTAAATGGTGTTTACATCTTGTGTGGTGTTTAGTTTGACATTGTGGCTAATTGTATGCATGCTTATAACTTTTGTTTTATTTTGTGTGTATTCTGCATGCATATATTTCAGTTCCGACTTCTGCCCACAGCAGAAAAGAAATTGGGCTCGCAACACATTATTGTATTTGCCAACACACCATTAACCTTGCGTAGAACAGTTTACACTAACTCAGCACATAACTCGACAGAGAGTTTGATGTACGTGTGTAGGTGCTGCATACAATAAAAGATAAGTGAAAAAACATTATCATTGGAATGTTGAGTAGGGATGGCAGTGCCAAACAAGTGCAGTATATATGTAGCAAGACAGACATGCAACAATAATAACATGCGTACCCCATCCCTACTTTTAATATGGTTTACACATGATACATCCCTCGTGTCTCTTCTCCTGTATACGTACATGTACAAACATGTTACATGCTGTTCATACACATTGCTGGCAAGGAACTATGTGCATCCATAATGCTAATGATGTAGTAGTTGGTGATCTCCCAAGTCATGTGAATATAGTGTTAAACAAAACCTCTGATTTCTTACCGGCTTGCTTTTCACCTAGCAATTAGGCACACACATCAAAGAGGTATTTGGCTCTATTAAGTTTCTCTTCCTGACAACCACATCCTGTTGTGAATAACTTCACTCAAAATATTTGCATAAGTTGTCATGGCAGTGATTGGTGGCTAGAATGCCTGCCCTCAAGGAATGTGATTATCATCTTAAATTGTATTTGATGCAGGTTTACGTGCATAGGCACATGGGAAGATTTCATACATGTCTATTTTTTCAGGATTTTGCAGGGCATGTTCAGAGTCAGGGAGGGAAGAAGCTCCTTGGAAAAGTTAGTGCCTCTATGAGGCATGCACACACGGCACTCATGTTGAAAGATGCTGACTCAGAGTTCGCAAAGCAGGCGGTGTATTTCTCAGATCTCGGCGAAAAGATGTCTGTTTTGGAAAGGATTGTGACTCGTCTTCACGAAGAACAGGAAATGTTGCAGCTGGCATATGACGACTTCAGTGTGTCACTGTTCCATTGGGCAGCTAATGAGCAAGTCATGAGTCAGTCTCTGCAGAAAGTTGCCGCTTGCGTTGAGAAGTGTAGCCACTTGCTAAAAAAGCTGGTACATACATGTACATGCTCTATACTGTAGGCAATTTTTATAGCCTCAGTTCCTCGGCTTCCCCATTATATGTTTAATTATGCAGGGTCAGGTGGCATTAAAATCCTCCCACACACAATTAAAATGCACAGATTAGGGTCTATACACCCACGTACTGGTACTGTATATGATTGTCCGATGTATAGTACTCAATAGTGTGTACATATAGTACATACGGTACTATTTGAGGCTAATGCTTCTCTTGGCTTGTATGAATCTTGCCTTCATGTATATGTATATGCAGAATAAAGATGACGCATACTCTATGCTGGTATCTGTGAAGGAGTATCAGCTGTACGCTGCATCTGCTGTGGTGAGTGGAGGAATTAAGTGCGAGGGATGTCCACCCTTTCCACCCTTCACATGTTTTTTCTCTTTCTCTTTCCCTTTGTGGACATAATAAAACACTGCACACATGTACAGTGAGGGGAATCCCCTGTTTTATAAATTAACACTGGATATTATCAGTTAAGGTATGAGATGGTGGGCTTTTAAAATTCAGCCCAAAAGGCCTAAAACCTGTGCATGAAGAGAGATTCTGTATACAGAAATAGTTTATACACATGTAACATGTTGTATTCAGTTATGCTGATATGGTGTATATACTATAAGTACTGTTTATGTACTTAAGAACACATTAGTCCCCGAGTTTGGTGAGAGAAATATTCTGTGGGTATCAGATAGCACTTTCCCTGCCTGCATTTCTTAATATAGGATGTACGTATATATAATGTTGTCCATTTTATAGTGAACATACACACATGTACATACATAGTACACACACATGGATACATGAAAGGATTCTTTGCTCTTGTGTACTCCTCTCAGTTACAAGATACATACAATAACATAAATATTGGCTGCTCATTTGTCGGAAGTGAATATTAATGGCATCGCAGACATGTAGACCACACATTAGACATCAAATGAAATTGATCCACCCGCAAAATTCTTACGACCCTGTCTCACGTAATATAACACAAAGCATATTATGTATACATGTGTGCACATGGATTAATGTACTCTAAATTCAATTGGTTGGCCAGCTGTATTTGTGTTGGGAAAACTCAATTCCTTTGTTGAAAATTGCTACGTAAGTAAGAGGTCTATAGTAGTCAGAAGTTTACATTGTACTTTCAACAAATACTTATGTACTGTACATGTGTGCCATTTTATGAAATGTACTTGTCCTATTGTGTGTATATAGGCTGCCATTCGTAGGCGGGATGCCCTACAACTGGAAGAGGAACGCTCTGCAATTGACCACGACAAGAAGAGACGACACCATCAAGAGGTAGGTAGATACATTTTGTTGGTAATGGAGGTATGTAAGTACACCCTTATTACTTCCCATGTGGAGCTACCTTGTGTAACAGCTCTTAGTGTGACCCAAACCATCCCTTCCCTGATGCTTACATCAAATGTATTAGCACTAATCAAAGTTTTATCTGTTCCTTGCATAGTCCACCAGATCTTTATTTTTCTTGGATGCTGTTGACTACAGTAACCATGTATGTACATGGCTTGTTGTGCAGCTGGAGGGGCAATTGAGCATTACATGTATTGTATGTATGTATGCAGTAAATATAGACTCTGCAATTTAACGAGTTCCTGATGCTTAGAGAGCGTTTATATAGTGAAGGACACTTGTATTTATGGCAAAACACGAAACCATCAAGGAAACATCTGCTGTATTCATACATAGTAGTTCACCGCTCGTGTGGTCTACCTCAAAAGTATATGCACGGAGATTTAGTGTTTTTCACTTTGCATATGCCTAATGAGAGTGTTAGAAATCAATGAATATACAATGAATTGCAAACGTCCTTGCCAAGCTCTTGATCACTCTATCCATATGTTGAGGAACTCGCCACAGCGTCTGCAATAGATACTTACCCCCTCTGCATGCTTGGCAGCACCGCGGTGAAACCAGAGTAATGCAAAGTCGGCATATTTTTTGTATTGACAGAAAATATGTAGTTGAAAATGTACATGTACATATATGTGTATTTGTGTCTTTGTCAATGAAAATATTTTACATCCACTTCAATTGATGTACAAGGGTGTGTCTAACGCACGTGTGATGCAAAGGCGGTGTGTGTGAATGTATTAGTGTTGTTCCAGGCAACTGCACATTGACAGAGAAATGACATCAGCACACACTAATGGAAGTTGTGCCAACATGTGTCCATTCAGTACACGTGAACTCAAGTAAAGCAGGCCATCTCAGACTCCATTAATCTCATTTGCCTTCTGTGTTGACTAAAGTCAGTTGTATGTACGTAAGGTGGGCCAACACATAGAAATACATGTGCTATGTAAGAAGCTCAAGTAGGAAGAAAAGAAAGGCAACTCACACAAAACAAGACATGTGACACCCAGACCAGACAAACAGGAAACACAGAACACGGACCAGACAAACAGGGCATGTACTATAGTCTACATAGTCTATTCTCCACACACTGCACATGAACTACGTTACTCAGTAACTAAATTTGACACATTGGTTTCTATGGGTCTGCTTCCAAGCTGAGAAGAATGCTCTTACTCTCTTTGTCTATATTTGGGAACACTTACATTGCCCTGTTTTCTAACATGCCTACTTTTAACTTTATAATTGATTTGTGTTAATAAATACCATGTTGGGGAACAATGTTATTCAGTCTATAAGCATTTCTACCTCTGCAGCTCGTCTGGTTGTTTTTTCCTGCCGTGTTCTTCCAGGTCGTGCGTATTTTGTTGCCATCAACTTGGCAAAAAGCACAGATCTAAGATGTGCACAGTCCTCATTGTTTTAGAATATAAGCAGCTATTACGTAATGCATGCACTTAGTTGTTTTCTGTATCTGGTCGGGATATCAGTCATATTGAGACTGTTGATACAATAGTGCGTTTGATATTTCCTTTTGTTAGTGTAGAAAGTGTGATTGCAGTAATTTTGGGGTTTGTTGTTGAGTGTGCATGTGCCACCTTCTATATGTGCGATATTCTGTGATGTGGTTTTGTGTATGTGCCATTCTATGTACATGTATGTACATCACACCTTATCTCTGTGTATTAGCAAGTTGCTAATGCGTCCATATAGAGGCACTCCATATAGAGTGTTTTCCTACACATCCCCACAGTAATGCCATTCCTAATGAAATTACAACAGGTGTTTCATTTCCTTAATGTCTGTGGGAGGTATGTATGGATTGAAACTATATATGCCTGCTCCAAAGGTACATTAGTGGGTGTAATCCCAGCTGATCTCATGTTACTGCTCATACCTGCATACAATCACACTTGTTAGTGGCTAAAAACATTTCCCTCTGGCATATGGCCTGTGCATACCACCTTGTATACAGGAAGGTCCAATTTGACTTTCAAGTAGGGCTATTAGTTGCGTGAGTCCTTTGAGGGACATTTTGTGGGGAGATTGTTCCTGGATGCTGTCAGGATGCTAAATGAGGTAACCCCATCTCCACAGGCAACTGCAGCTGGAAAGGTGCAGAGAGTAACAAAGTTATCTGATGAACTAGAAAAGGTACACGATTGGCCATGTTGTTCCACAGAATACTTGTAGCAAAATAGCCTATGGGCATGGTATGTGCACAGGATTTCACAGGTTTCCAATCATGTACTTGTCAATCTTTTGTCCTGCTATGTTTATATACGTTTGCTGCCATACTTAGTTATTGCTTTGCCTCGTGTAACAATTAAAGAATCACCTTTAAGGGCACCTGTCTTACTTTTATGTACATTTGTGTACTTCAACAAACTAATTCCACGTTGTATCGTGATCAGGTTGGGCTGGCAGCGGAGAAAGCTCATGATGAACTGTCTCAGGCAAACGAGCAGTTGAGAGTGGACATAGAGAAGTGGCATGAAGCGAAAAATAAAGAAGTGTGTCAGTTTATGAGGCAGTTTGCTACCAACCACAGAGAATACCACCAAAAGGTAGGGCCAGGAAGTACATTGGGGCTTCAGAGTTTCAATATGCAATTTGTGGTTACCTGGCAATCAGGAAAGTGTTATGGTGGTATTTGCAAGAATATGTTTGATATATAGGTCATTTCACGAGTGTGTAGAAAGATATGTGTGTTTAAAACTACCCTTCACTATATATGTACAATAACCATTATAGGGATATCAAGTGTAGGGTGTGTGCATATTCTGTGACAGGTACATGTGTGAACAATAGATATGGTGTCCTCAGAGAGTGTCTATGATGCTATGTCTTGCACATGCACTGAAACCAAAGCGAATGCTTAGTGTCCTCACTGGCATGTAATTAACGCAGTGTGATGAATGTCCTACTGACTACATATCCTAAATCACACTAAAATAGTATAGCATTTTCCGGATGTACTTCAGATGAATCAGATACTTATAGCAGTAGTCCTACTGTCTGTGTACAGTATGTACAATGACTGACATAAGCTGAGGTCTGCCCTTGTTGGATTGCTAACTCCAGCCACTTACTTGGACCCACTGTCCACAGTGCTAGTTGTTCTCTACATGGACATGAGTAGGGATGAAGAGAACAGCACACTGTAAGCAGAGACACACAAACACACAAGAAGTTTTCTTCAATGTTAGGTAGCCTGTATATCTATCTATCACTCTACCGCTAAGTATTGAAAGGGGAAGTTAACAAGTTGTGGGTTTAAGCTATCCTTCCCCTGCTATGCTGACATTTGTTGAGTGGCATGTGAAATTAGCACTTTGTTCACCAGAGTTGAATTCCTTTGGTACAGAAAGTTTAGGACATGCCGCATTCTAGACTGACTTGCTCACATCCTCCTTTTGTGTTGGGGAGGGGTGGGCAGGGGCTGTACACTTACATGTTTACGTTCCTGACTGAATAATGGATGGGCTGAAGTGCCGTTAATTTTGTTTGCGAAGGGAATTTAGGCTGTAGAAAAGAGTGTGTTGGCCAAATTATATGCATGTAATTTATTTTTATGGAACAGACTCTTTGCCTAATGTATGTGTCATGTAGAGCAGTATTGCGTAATGCATGTAGAGCAATTATTGTATTGCTAATTCATTTTCTAAACAGGCAGAATGAAATTAGATACAAATGCCTACAAGTAAAACGTATTCCTTCTTCATGTAATCTGAGATGTAATGGAAACACCTCCGCTATATATATTACAATACTGTGGCACGACAGTGTAGATCATGAATATGTACATTTGCACGTGAACCTTGTCTGGGGCCGACAAGCAAAAGTTAAGGCTGTGTGCTCCCTAATGGAGAGGAGTGTACATGTGTAGGTTGTTCCCAAGGTGCGGTTACTGTGGTTAAACATTGTAATACAAAGCTAATGATGGATGTAATGTTAGCATGCACTGCTGCCTTCATTTATCAAATATAATTAATATGCTTTGATTCTTATTCTATTGCACACAAACAGTATGTTCATAAGGATCTATACAATAGAAATCTTAGATCACAATACAATATATCTATCTATTTGTGTAAATCAGGAGTACTTTAACTATTGTATGCATGCTTGTATTTCACCTACAGTGTTTCAGTGAGTGGGAGTCTGCATTGAAACGCCTGAAGGCCACATCTACATCATCCCATGACCAGCAGCTGACAGACATGTCATCTTCACACAGTGCTGAGGAGAACAGTATTCAAGACTAGCTAGAGAGATATCTATGTTTTATGTGTGTGAAATATTTTGCAGATAATTGATGGCAAATAGTGCATAAGTAGTTTTAGATTGGTGTTTGATTGCACGGTAATTCCAAAACACAGTGGAATAGTCCTTAATGTATACACATTCATGGCCTGTGTCCTGATACATGTTTGGTATATAGTGCACATAAAGCGTGTATAGATACAGAAGTCGGTATATAAACCATGTACACTTAATTATGTGTATATACAATGTGCAGTTTATAGCATGCTGCATCATCATTAGCTGTATAGCTATCACTATTAAACATCGCCATTGAATGACAACGAACCGATATATCTGTTGCACTTAGTGAATAATTCGGTTTTTCCCAAGTCTGGTGCACGTGCATGCGTGAGTCCGTCTCTAGTGATGACTTGTATAATTCAACGTATAAGACGAGATTGTCTGTTCGAGTTGATACCCCTTAGCTAGGGAGTATAGTTAGTCGATGTAGCTCTACCCCACAAAGGGATCACGTGTATAATTCATCTCCTTTGACCACCTTTTCAATGCGCGAATTGTGGCCCTGGCCTCCCTGGACGAGATAATAGATTTTGCCTGGCACGTGGCTCAAACACTGATTTTAGTTGCTATGATACCCACTATGACCACCCACCAACCACAGTGTTCTTTGAATACACATACAGCTTCTTTTTGTAGTGGATAAGACTTCAGTGTGAAAGGGACCAGAGGACATCCCTCTTCCATGGTGGTGGTGCTGAGGTCACCACACCTAACTGCGATTTGAGACCAGATTCGATGAAGGCTGAAGCACGTGATGGTTACCAAAGTGCTGGTGATATCGATGTAGCCACCACCTCCATTAGGATGTGTGGGGGAAGCTGATTACTTTGATTAAATTCCAATTACTGCTATATAAAGTGCCAGTAGTCACTGGTGAATGTGAGACTGCAACGAGCAGTTGAGGAAGTGCTCTAACCTCAAATTCTATCAATATTAAGTTTTTGTATTCAAATCACTTAGAAGTCTGCTTCATTTCTGCAATGGAGTATTATCTCAGCTTCACGTCATGTGTTTTGCTAGCAGTAGTCTGGAGTAGTTGGAGTGAGGCAGCCCCTGCCTCCACAGCTAATCAACAAGCAGATGGACCAGATGATGTCAGGTGGAGAATTGTATCAGGCCTAGAGACAGCATATGTGTATGCAGAAAAACTGGTGAGCAACTTCCATACTTATCAATAGACTCATGGAAGCATGCATGATTTACAACTATACATATTCCATCCAATGCTGTACTACAATTTTGCACAATATTATTATTGCAGAATGAACAGATCAATGCATGTGATCGTCAACCACTACTACGTGCTAGTGCAGAGTTGCAATCCATATTGACTGGAGTGTGTGAGCTGCTGGAAGTGCAACAGCTAGCAAAAAAGGTTGAAAATGAAAGCGACTTAAATTCAATCCTGCAGGAAAACGTGCTGGACACTTGTCATTGGGTAGGTCATACAGCTAGGGCTACATAAGCACTCACCTGGCAATTTGTTATGATCATTTAAACATCCATTTCTTGTAGTTGAACCTCCTGGTTGCAAATGAAGAGATATCGGCATCTCCTCGATTCCTTCAGATAAATGACACATGTGAGGTGGGACATACACCAAGACTCAGCCGGTACTGCCTGGAGCAGAAACTCGGATCAGATTCATTCTACAAAAATATCTACCTCCCGGCTTCTGATTTCTATGCAAACAACGTAGTGAATCAGGACATTCCGCTGTGGTTGAACAACAGCTTGTCAGAAGAACATGATAGTATATTATCAACTCTTCAGCAGACTATATCTTGCAGTTCATCCTAAATACTGATGACCAGGTTTACATTACTTTTATCCGACAATGAGTGCTATAGGTGCTCTAAAATCCTTTACATACATGTTGTCACTTTTGCTCTACATCTGATGTACTAATCAGAGAGATAAATTTATTTTGGCATACAGATTTATGTACAGATCCATTTATTTAATGTTCAGTATATGTTTTCATCTCCCAATCAATTCATTATTAACTTGAGATACACATGCATCTTTACATGCATACACAAACCCGATTAAGGCAATGGAATTGCGTACACAATGCTGTAAGAGACTTTTGCAGCTTTTGGAATTCAGATGAAAACACTAATTGGCTACTCAGGAGGTACTTGTGCAGGGAAATTCCCTGTCAGCCTCTCATAACTAGTACCAAGTACATACCTCTACCTGTAACCTTGAGAAGTTGACCTCATCACTACAGAATATTGCATAACAATTTCTGGGTATGCCTGCTATGTGTATGGGTGTGGATGCATTCCAATCTCATAAAGTTTCATTCCCCTCATCAGAGGTATATTACATGACGGTTAAGGTTTTCTGTTTTTTAAAATTCAGTATAATTGTAATCCAGTAGTGCTTAGCAACAGTATCACTTTACTACCACCTGAGTTGTAAGAGAGAATGTACACAATGCTTGTTGGAAGTTCCTAAACAAGAGGCGTGTAGGAAGTGCATGTGCAGTGACACGTTTTGTATTACCATTTGTTACCTAACATTATGTATAGAAGGACATAGAAGGTGTGTATTTCCATACATGCCCACTGTTTTTATTATGCTCATCCAACTCTTATGCCCTTCCAACAATTAGTTGCAAAGCCCAGACAGTCAGTATGAGCCCCTATGTTTGCAAATATGTGTACAATTCATACATGTCTGTACATGTTGCTTGGGGACTTCCAACAAAGTAGTTGCAGTGCCCAGCCATACCTATACGTACATTCCATGCAGCTGCTGGCACACACTCATGCACTCTGCTTGTGGTGTTTGTACATTGCTTCAAGGTATGGGAAGTGTGCTCATTGAGATGAAGGCAGTTGCAGATTTGATGGCAGAGTGATGGCAGTACAGGTAGCCTGACTGTGTAGTGCCATCATAATTATGAGAGCAATGCTACAACACTTAACACCCTGCAGTTGGTCTCTTATATGGGGTTTGAGTAGGCATTAATACACATTTTTCTGCTTACATGAAAACATTAACCTGGATATACTTATAGGTCTGCATACTTTAACTTTTGCTTCTACAATCAAGTCTCTTTTTACTGGAATTATTTTCAACAATGACCTGCAAATCTCAGGTATTGTATGGATCCTGTAGCACAGAACTTAGACATGCTTTCCTGCATCCTATAGCTGGGGTGGCATGGTTTGGGCAAACATAGGAAGTGATCCCTGACTTGAAGGAGGAGAACATAGCCAACTCAATAATGCTAATGATGGCATCTGGTGCTTTGGTCTCAAAAGGAAACACACTACACCACCCAGCACAGCATCTGGTTCAATTTCAGCCTGGCATTGAATAGCAGTTACTATGGGACCAATAATTGTTTGTTTATTGTGCACATGTGTAGTAGTTGCAAAATGCAGACAGTCATGTATGAGCCCCCACACATGGAGATGCAATAGCATGTATGAGCCCATATCACTGTGAGCTTTTCTATTTGGAAGGGCATGTGGATATATAGTATAGTGCTCATTTGCGTATGATAATAAAAACAGTGGGAACTATGCACCTCTATTAGTAATTGTATTAGTACCTGTTATATATGTTTGTGCATGGGAAAAAGGAGTGCATGCATATGTTATTCACATTTGTGAATGTACTTCACTAAGCATTCTGCTTTTGTGACATATACACTTGAAGGGTTGGAAATGGAGTGGTGCATGTGTGTACTTTCTTCTTATGTGTGTTCATAGGTGGTCTGGGTCATCAGAGTTCCTTGTTCCATAAATTTCTGGGTTGCTTAGTTGTTGGGTCCCTGTGTTTTTTTAGTTCCTTAGGCTTTCTTCCTTAGGCTCTCTTCCTTGGGCTCTCTTCTCTTCCGTAGGCTCTCTTCCTTAGGCTCTCTTCCTTATGCTCTCTTCCTTAGGCTCTCTTCTCTTCCTTAGGCTCTCTCCTTAGGCTCTCTTCTCTTCCTTAGGCTCCCTTCCTTAGGCTCTATTCCTTAGGCTCTCTTCCTTAGGCTCTCTTCTCTTCCTTAGGCTCCCTTCCTTAGGCTCTATTCCTTAGGCTCTCTTCCTTAGGCTCTCTTCCTTAGGTTCTCTTCCTTAGGCCCTCTTCCTTAGGCTCCCTTCCTTAGGCTCCCTTCCTTAGGCTCCCTTCCTTCTGGATTTCTCACCTCTGTCTTTATACTCCCTTTGTGGGTTTCTGGTTCCTTCGGTTCCTTAGGCCCCCTTAGTTCCTTGGGGTCCTTAGGCCCCCTTAGTTCCTTGGGGTCCTTAGACCCCCTTAGTTCCTTGGGGTCCTTAGGCCCCCTTAGTTCCTTGGGGTCCTTAGACCCCCTTAGTTCCTTGGGGTCCTTAGGGCCCCTTAGTTCCTTGGGGTCCTTAGACCCCCTTAGTTCCTCACTCCTGAGTGCCACAGTTGCCCTGTGTGCTTCTATGCTGTAACCAGATCAAATTGTCTGGAGTTATTAGTCCAGACACATTGCTAGGTCATATAGCGTCATATAGCTGATTTGTTTTTTGTTTTGGATTATGTCCTATATCTCTAAAAATGTGAAATATGCAAAGTTGCCAAATATGTACATATGCGTGTAAAAGTTTTTAATGTGAGTTCAAATGATCTTAAAATTTCATTTGATATGAACAGAATATTTATACATGTATTTTACATGTATTACAGTAATGTATTGAAAAACATATCATGCACCTGCACATTAATGACTGTTTATAGATGAACATCTACAAAATAACATTCCAATATTATAGCCACAATTAGAAGCATGCCTACTGCCTAGTTACGTATAGCAACATTCCCATCAGGATACCTTTAGCATCTCTACCGACAGCTCCCACTTGATATATGATAGCCCAGAAACCAAGTCCATCAGGCTGCAAGGGAATTACAAAATTACACATTTTTGGAAAGTATGTAGTTTGGGTAAACAGAAAGGGAGTCAACCCCCAGAATTGCAGAATTCCTGGATATATACTGCTCTGGACTTTAGCTTTACCTTCTTCATACCCCCGAGTTCTAAGCATTTACCATTCTCTTCCGATTCTAAATGAGTTGTGCCCCACCTCTTACCTAAGTGTACATGTGCCATGCTTGTTCCCACTGAATGCAGTTGTCTGTAGCACATGGAATGTGCTGCTCACCACAACCATATGCACGAGGGAAGGATAGCAATAGGATAGCAGCTACTAAGGCTGCAGTCAATTGCCGGACATTCAAGTGATTGCTTAGAACTCTGTACATAGTTACACATGTACATGTGCATCTTTACACTTCAAAAGCTGCTTAACTGCCCATTCTGGTCACCAGACCAGGCTTATGTTTACACAAAGTTGTAGTTGCTAGGTAAAATGAATACAGGAAATGCCTAGCTGCACACATAACATAGGCACACAC
The DNA here is from genome assembly GCA_963970385.1 of Theonella swinhoei. Lineage (NCBI taxonomy): Eukaryota > Metazoa > Porifera > Demospongiae > Tetractinellida > Theonellidae > Theonella > Theonella swinhoei. The sequence continues at coordinate 2,545,574 of OZ019953.1, forward strand.
CACACAAAAAATGTATTTGAAGGGAATTGCTTTGGGCTAATGTACTTAGCATTGGGCATCAGTAGTTGAAAATAAAGATCAAAAAGAATGTTTTTACCAACTCCCCCTTCTAATCCAGACACTTGGATCCAGAATTTATTGTCTTCAAGATTGCGTGTGCTTGTTGCATTCCATAGCACCGATCCTATAATAAATCACACTGAATAGGGAAAATATCTACCATAGGAATTAGATATTGCCCACCTCCAGATCCCATGCCCCAATTTGTGTTCAAAATAAAATGACATTATATTAATTGACTAGTAGTCTAAACAGAGACTTGACTGTCTATACACATTGACTGTAGGGGAAGTCTTAGAATTGGGATACACATGTGTACATGCACCCACTACCGCTTGAGGCTAAGGAAGTGAAATACTAATGACCATACTTCTGCCAACCCATGTATGGTAATAATGATTCTTCAACCACAAAGTGGTTATAGGTATGTACACAAAAACTTACATAATGAACTAGATCAAAGCAGACTTCACAGTCTGTAACTCCATACAGTACTTTGCATAAAACTTGACATGTTAGAAGTTGCAGAGGAGGAAATGCCTGGTTTTAATTATCAGGAATCTGCGGCTATATGAAAAGAGACCAAAGATGATATAATGCGCATTCCTTGTCGGATAATTTTGTATATAAGCTCATAGCGATAGACAGTTAGACACAAACTACTCCTCTAGCACTGTCATTGATATATGCTAGTCTGAGAAAGTATTCCAATGGAAAATCTATTCATTTTTTGTCTTCTGTTGGCAATAGTCAGCAACTGGAGTGAGGCAGCCCCTACTGATCAGCAAACAAACGATATCAGATGGAGACTGGTTTCAGGGCTCGACACAGGATATGAATATACAAACAAACTTGTAAGATGAATTTCTACTCTACACATGTACATATGTATAGCAAGCAGTATTACGTGGATCAATTTAACTATAGCTTTCTGAAGTATTCATATTGCAGCAATTTTTTTTCAGTGCAAGGCAATCATGAGGAATTCTTATACACATTCCTTGTAATATTCAATGAGCAATTAGGTGTAAATATACTCTATTCACACATTTTGCAGCATGACCGGTTACAGGTGTGTGAAGAACCATTGCTGAATGTCACTGGGACATTGAGAGGTATCCTGCATAATTTGTGTCAAGTGATGGAAATTCAGGGACTTTTAGCTAAAGTTGATAATGGAAGTGACCTGAATGCTATTTTGGAACAAAATATACTTGATACTTGCCAATGGGTAGGTTCCCATAGCTACATATGTAGATCTACTCATACTTCATCTCTATATTATAACATGAATAGCACAATTATCTACTTACACTTCATCTCTATATAACATGAATAGCGCAATTATCTACTTATGCTTCATCTCTATATAACATGAATAGCACAATAATTCCCCTGTGTATATATACTCACTACCTTTCTCCTTCCTTGAACCATCTCTGCAGCTAAACTATTTAGTGAAACAGAATATTTCAGACATCGTAGCGTCAACTAGATTCCGACAGCTGAACAACACATGTGAGGTGGGTAACGCACCACGACTCGGTCAGTACTGCCTGGAGCAGAGGTTCAGCACATTCTACAGCACCATCTACCACCCAGCCTCTGATTTCTACGCAGACACTGTAACGAACCAGGACATACCGACATGGTTGGAGACTAGTGACATCCCACTGGAAGACGCCAACCACATTAAAAATACAATAAACTCGAGCTCGGTGTCATGTACAGACTGATTATGAACATACAGATTCAAGCTCCTCTGATATTTACTTACTTAGATACAATACTGTGGTATATATTTTCATGTTACTTCACACACTGGTAATAGTGTATAATAATGTACACGTATATATGAATGATCAATGAATGAAGTTGAGAAAATATGTAATTACGTGACTGTAATTATGAGGTTTGTAAGGCATATAGTGTTCCATGGAATCCTCTACACATCAGAGAAAATTCTTTAACTTTCTCCTTCAACAGTCGACTGTTCCCCTGTCCCCTGTATAAGAGGGAGGAAGGGGAGTAGAAAAAGATGTTGTCTTGCAAGCTACATAAATACATGTCCACAATAGTGTAATGGGACAAGGGAAGATGTCTTGCAAACTATTTATCTACATGTCCATAATGGTGTAATGGGAGAAGATGTCTTGCAAACTATTTATCTACATGTCCATAATGGTGTAATGGGAGAAGGAAAAGGAAGAGGTCTCCATGCACATTTGCTTACATTGCAGTAGGTGTGTAGTATACAGTATTCTAATATGTATACAGAGTAGAGAGTGAGCCCAGTGTCTCTTCATTTGTCCTAGGGAATTCGGAGGTGTTGACTTATTAATATGGTAGGAGGGAGGTCTAGACCAGAGCCAGGGGAAGATAAAACACCTCCACAGCTTCTAAAGTTGAGTCTACAAGACTCTACATACTGTCACATGCACAGGTTTAATCATATTACACAAAAGGTCTGGCAAAAACAGAACTACATAATAAACATTCCTTATTGGTGAATGACTTTCACTGCCTCATGGGCTGTGCTCATACTATGAGAAACTACCGTTCACTGTTCCATCAGTTCACAATGCACGTTAGTTTCTACCTCAGAACAGTAGTCTTGAATTCATGTTTCTCGACCACAGACACATGATGAGAAGGGAATCCATCTTGAGACAGGAGATCCTACCATATAAAGACAATATCTGAACAGATACATTTCACTCACAGTATTCTGAGTTCAATAGGCTAAGGTTTAATGAATGCATAGTTATGCATAACTCTTCCTGTGATCTTGTGTACAGCAATAAGAGCCTGTATATCACTATTCACTCTTATAGTATACAAACCTACCTCCAGCCACTGGGAGAGAAGGCTGACACAGTGTGTGCTCAGGGCACCCAGCACATCACTGAACGCAGTGAGATAGGAACGAGGGGCCGCCCCTGCTATTGCTTGTAATACGTACTGCACCAGGGAAGCTCCTTTCTCAGATACTGCGCTCCGAATGGACTCTGCACTCTCCACCAGTGCCAGGTAACTAACAAATAGAGAGGATGCTGAGTTTACAGTCGGTTGTTCTGGACGTTCCAAGCCTGCAAGACCTGTAGGTACACACATACATGTACATGAAAAAAAAACATATCTGGTGGGGCCAGACAAGCATGACATGTCAGTCAACCTAAAATACATCTGATCATACACAATGTAGTGATTTGAGTGAGGTGGTGGGTGTGTGAGTTGTGTGCAGTCAAATACATCATATATACATGTATACATACATCCTTTATACATCATCATTAGCAGGTCAGGTTTAAGAGATTACATACACGTACAATGCAGGTGCTCAGAGTATGTTATTGGGACAAATACATGTATATGTAGCACTTGACCATGCCTCTTGTTGTATCCCCTCATACCACTACACAGTTTATGACCACTAAAATGTACCGATGTCAAAGAGATTCTGTGATATTCCATCGATACTTAGGAGTAGCGCTGGACAGACCTTCAATGCCTTAGGAAAAATTAAACACATTTCCATCATCATATTTGCATACATACACTAGGTACATATACACATATGGGTACATGTGCCATGTACCTACCGTACACATTAGCCATAAATATGACTGTAAAGTGTCAGGATATTCCACTAGTGCTGCAGGGAGGTACACACATGATGCACACAGGCATGCATATACGTATGTATCGTTAAATATAGCCGACCTTATAAATGAAATAATGCACTTTGAAATATTACATACTCACGCATAATCATACATGTAAGGAGCTTCTCTATACTAAGAGACTACTAGGAAACCTCTCTATTACATGCTTATTTGTTAATACTGCGGGACAGCTGTGTTAACCTGACTGGAAGAAAGGTAGAGAGAGAGAGTGAAGTTGTTGGAGGAGAGTAGAGATGAGAGCCGAGCATGTTGACTCCTTGCCAAACAGCTGCACCAGCTGTGGAACACAAACACACCATCACCTCACACACCTCTCTCACCTCACACATCTCACTCTGCACACAACTCACTCACCTCATTCACCTCACACACCTCACCCATCTCACTCATCACACACCTCTCTCACTCACCTCACACACCTCACTCATCACACACCTCTCTCACTCACCTCACACACCTCTCAATCACCTCACACACCTCTCTCACTCACCTCACACACCTGTCACTCACCTCACTCACCTCACACACCTCTCTCACTCACCTCACACACCTATCACTCACCTCACACACCTCTCTCACTCACCTCACACACCTGTCACTCACCTCACTCACCTCACACACCTCTCTCACTCACCTCACACACCTGTCACTCACCTCACTCACCTCACACACCTCTCTCACTCACCTCACACACCTGTCACTCACCTCACACACCTCTCTCACTCACCTCACACACCTGTCACTCACCTCACTCACCTCACACACCTCTCTCACTCACCTCACACACCTGTCACTCACCTCACTCACCTCACACACCTCTCACTCACCTCACTCACCTCTCACACACTTTGATGGGTTGATATGCCGTTGGCATACATGACACTCAGAAATGGGATGTTCGTATGCATATAATTCCCCTTCACAATTCACATAGGAAGAATTCATGCCACTATACTGCATACACACATGGAACCTCACTGACGAATGCACACAATGCACATAAATAGAAGACATGCAAACCACCATGTAATGTACACCATATATAGGTAATTAGCTAATTATGCATCACATTCTCTAGGGCAATTAGGAGGTCATACAAGTGGAGAGTGTTGCAACATGTATATGTCCATAACAAACAGGTCAGGTTGACACTTACGTACCTGGGCTGCCGAGTCCAGTAACTTGGCGTAGTGAACTGCTGCATAGCACTTGATGAGCAACTCAATGGTGCCTTCCAGCAGAGGAGCATATTGGTCCTGTACTGTGCGCATGGCTCGATTCCAGCAGATACATATACTCTGTGTGTATGAATTGCAAAATCAAAAACTATGTTTGAATTTGGAATTCATGGCCTTTGTTTTGTGCTGTTTTGTACATGTATGTATGTGTGATTTGGTCCAGTCAGTAGATGTCAGTTGGTAAGGGCTAGAACACCCACAGTCAGGATGTCTACCAACGCTCACCTCCACCACATCCTGATCGGAGCACCATCGTGATATGAGACTCTGTAGAGAGGACCACAGCTGGAGGAAGAGGAGGATCACCTGCACAGTGGAGAGTAGGCAAATGTCTTTTACACAGTAAAGCCACATATGTTCTGGAGTTGGAACAAGTGCTGCATACGTCACATAATGTTACACAGGTGATGAAGATACTGTGTGTGTATTAATGCATGATCAGGAGATGAATAATACATATGGACAGTCATATCACTTTAAAAGTATGAAAAGGAGGCAGAGCAGCAGCAATGAGACACAAATGAATGTGCCAGATTCTGATAACCTGGGAACTATATAGTTGGAGCCAGCACTAGTGCATTGCAAATATGTGACAGTTATTCTAACACAAAATCTCTGTTGCACTACTCATGCATGCAAGTGGGTGACAATTGGTCTCACTGGGTGCTGTTCCCCTTCCTGCAGGGTGGGGTAGATGTGGTGGCAGAATGCAGAGAGTATGGCTAACTCTCTCTCTACCAGTGGCTTGTTAGCTTCAGATGGTTCCTGCACTGCCAGCGACTGCAGACTCTGCACTCTGTGAAATTGAAGCACATACGTACATACCCCCACAAGGGAACACCATATACGCTCTTCGCAAATTGACAATTATACATTTACAATTGAGTTTGCCCTACCTAATGTGCATAATGAAATTATTTCATGCACAAACACACACTGTACACTGGTATATACATATATACAAATAATCATGTACAAGCTATGTACACATATGTTCATTGGTGTTTAATAGCGTGAAAACTGTTTCCCACACTATATATTGACGTTAACAGTTCTGAGAAATTGCTCGAGAATGTCGTGTGCACGTATGTACATGTACTGATGGGCAGCCAATGGAAATACACACCCTGTGATGGACTAGCCCTCTCTCATGCATGTTTGCACACACATAAATTGTGGTATACATACATCTCATTACAGTAATGTTTATCTACCCACTGCATACTCCATGCTTGTCTAAATAGTGACAGCCATACACGCAATACCACCTGTGTGCTTGCAGTATATCCATATTAGTGATTGTTGAGGCAACTGACATGTATGAAGCTAGGTAATGGGGAACTTTATCACCCCAACAATCCTGGACATAGCTTGCTGGGTTCACACATGTCATTTGCCTAGGGATATCCGTTGCAGTAACCAGACATGTAACATATTGTCATATAAATTGGAAAATTTTTTTCAAGTTGAGGGATAAGATGGTACCACCTCATACAAAAGTTTCCTACACATTTGCAGAAGGGCCGAACCATGCTTCCTGAACGTGTAGGAAGAATTCCTGCCCTTCCTAATACAACTCAGGGTTTAATCCAGGGGGTGCAGGGGGGCAAATGCTCCCCAAGGATTCCAGTTGCAAATGCTCCCCAAAGATTCCAGTTGCCCCCCCCCCCCCCAAGCATATGACACCATGTGAGGTGATTTTGTATAAGTACACTGCTACATCCCTCTCCTGCCTATGCCAATATGCCCCCCTCCAAGTTTCTACAATTATTGATTTTGCCCCCTCAAGGACGTATGTCTAGATTAAACCCTGCAACTTCTTTTTTCCTACACATGCAGGAATATTCTACCATATGTTCCATTTCATCCGGCACATTTGCATTTTTCAGTAATATTAAGTTGTTGCAGGAATATTACCTACACATTTTCCAGAATTTCCTACACGTGCAGGAAGCATGTTTCCGGCACATTTGAAAAGTGTGGGCCATTTTCTATTTAGGGGTGGCACAACTTGAAAAATTGTTTGTCATTTAAATGATAACATGTTATGTATTATATATGAGCCATCAATACAAGAGATAGAAAACGGGCTACTAGCAACCACATACATGCCTGTCACTTAGTAGTAACCAACATATAGTAGTTGTTTGAAGTTACTAAGCAACTAACATGTATAAAGTGGGCATGCACTTCCTGGACAGCCGCTCAGAGATAGAATTTCAGCTCTAAAATCACTCTTTGCTCATGCCCAAAGATGGTGATTATATTTGTACATGTGTTAATTAGTTCATGTGCAGATAGGTGAGTAGCCTTAATTATGAGTAGCCTTAATTAGTATACATGAGTAGCCTTAATTAGTTCATGTGCAGATGTAAGATGACAGATGGACACTTACAGGTACATGAGCAACAAAGCAGATGCTGTGCATATGCAGTACCTGGTGTCCTAAAGACTACCAGTGCAGTCCTAGCTACCCTGTTAGTTATGTACATGTACCTACACGATTCTGCACTGCTACAAATAATTTCATAGTGTATGCTCTATTAAAGCGATCACTATACCTCGATGTGACAAGTGTGTCGAGGGCTGGGAGGAGACCTTTGACTGGCATGGAGGAGAGAACACTGCCAACAGCAGCCACTAGCCGAATGGAATCTTGAGCTGATAGAGACGAGTTGGACAGGCCAGCCTGTAGGGGGTAGAAACAGCTGAGTACATGTATGTATACATGTAGTGTGTACAGTATATGTGAACTTAAAGCTTACAAACTATACATTAAGTTTTCATGGCAAAGTGTATGGAATCACTATTATATGTACATGTATTCATACTAGTACATATCCACATCTGCAGCCTAAAGTGTATAGCTACATTGCTGCTTACCAGTCTTGCTGAGCTACCATACATGAGTAGCCTCGGAAGGGCTTGCTGAGTTACTATATGTGCCATGCATATATACATGTATGAACAATCCTTCAAGAGATGCTGAGAGAGGCAAGGCAACAACAACACAACAGAAAGGCAAAGCAACACAACACAACTCGCCCGAAACAGTCAATTTTCAAAGAAAAATTGGCTACCTCGGGTGGGACTCGAACCCACGACCATCAGATGTATGTATACATCACAGGAGTATGTGATTACTTGGCATGCAGGAATAATCTGCATAACGATGGGGGCTAAATGCTCGGCACATTCTCCACACACATCCCTGAATGCTAGAGCTGCACTTGATGCCTGGCTTGCATTAGTCAGGCCATCCAGAATGATAGGCAGAACAGCCTGCAACAGATCAGGATGAGCTCGAAACCAACTTGACAGACACCCTTGAAAGAAAATACATAGAGAAGGGCTATTATTTTGTACACAAAAGGGCTACTATGTTGTACACTTGCATTAAGTAATAAAAACCAACATAGCTATGTACATGTAAGTCCAGAAGAAACGTAAGGGATGTGAACCTAGGCCTTTTGGCTACTACTTTCCCCATTGAGACACTGGGCAGGAAAGTGGCCATGAAATTTGCAATCTAGCACTGGAGTTGGTAGACCAGGAGAGTGGGATGGGCTCTGATGACAGTGGGATGAAGGGATAATGTGAGGTAATAATGACAGGAACTGACCCAGATGACAGTGGGGAAAAAACAATAACAGGGACTGACCTAACAGATTAAGGGCTGTTCTGATGAGAGTAGGGTGAGGGGGCATGTGGGGAAATTGTGATAGGATGGAGTGGAGCAGGGGGGAGGAGTGCTGAGTGATGTTAGAGGCCACACCTTGCAACAGAAATAGCACCGCCTCCACAGACTGTGGGACAGGGAGAATACATACATGAAGGTGAGAGGGCGAGGATAATGGAGACATTTGACACATATACAATAGTGGAACACACATCCAGTTCAGACACCCTTTGGACAGAATAACTGTTCTAATCATTCAGCTGTCCTGGTTTCAGATATAGATGTCTGAAAGTGTCCTGATTAGAAGGGTTCTACCCTTATTGTCTCCTGACCTGCCAGGAGGAGGCTGTAGAGCTGGACAGCATGTGGGAGAGAACAGAGCAGAGGTGTTGCAGATACTCAAAGTGCATGCTCTTCTGAAGCGCTTCCTGCGCACGAGTACAAAAGAATATAATGCAAGGTACAGACTACTACCTCACACACACACTTCATTACATAGCTACACAAGGCTATCCATACATGTAGCAGTTGCACACACATAACACCTCTGCACTTAACATGTACAAACAGCTGCAGACAATGTATCCCTTTTCCCATCCATAGCAACTGAAACACTATACCAAAAACCAACCTGCATACATACATGTATGTTAGTGTATGTGTCGCACTTGGAGCATGCAATGTCATGCACTAATTTCATCAAGTGGATGTGATAACTTTACATGACCTGTTTGCCACTACAATACGACACCAGGTCATATGCATATGAGATACTTGATACAGCCTATTAGCCATTGGGAGCAGTGATGTAACTTACGCCCAGGTCACACAGATCTTCTCTGTACTTGGCAAAACTATCCCTATCATCTAGTGCAGAGGAGAGACACGAAAAACAATAGTACAACGTTACGTAACGCAGCCTGGATCAGTTGCTGATCAAACACGTCATTCTATGAATATGATATAGATACACACACAGGAATCTTCATCAAATGACAGAGATAGAATGTGCAACAGCTGAATGCTTTTACGTAACTTCTGATGTGAATGTACGTACATGAAGACTTTGAACTCTCTAAGCCACTGAGGTTGTTGAATGTATGTTGGATATGGTATACAAGTACATGTTTGTCACCTTCACTCCATGTGTTATCCCAGTCCTCTTCTGGAGGATACTGTGCCTTCTCTGGAAATACCTGCACACACACATGCACACACACACACGCACACGCACACGCACACGCACACGCACGCACGCGCGCACGCACGCACGCACGCACGCACGCACGCACGCACGCACACACACACACACACACACACACACACACACACACACACACACACACACACCATGCACATATTCAGTCTATGCTGCATACAATGAAAAGCCAATCACCTCTATAACAGAAGTTAGAGTTGGTCTGTAAAACTCTAACAATGCTGTATGAATGGGAGGTTCAGCCATTGCTATGCCTTCCTGTGCAGGACACAAGTGCAAAGTTCTCAGAAGTAGTCTCAATGCATGTACATTGTACTTTAACTCTCAAATACATGTATATGTACATGTACTTACATGTACAGTATGTAAATGGATACATCTCTAGTATTCCATCACCACTTCCTCTATCAACTCACCAGATATCACCTCCTCCCAAATATTTCACACTTCACAGAATAGCGACCCAAAGAACCTCCACACACATAACTAAAGTGACCTACGGACCCTCAGGTGGGTGGTGATTGGATTGCATATCAACCCTCTTTGACCTAGCCCTCTGTCCTCCCCTCCCTCCTCCCTCCACCCCCCTCCCCAGACTCACCAGGAGGTCGTCCCAGAAGTGGAAGGTGATCTCAGAGCACAGCTCATCAACAGGGTAATAACCAGGGACACACAAAAACTCCTGCAATTATTGCATGTATATACTGCTACACACAACACACACAATTGTTCTGGTAAGTGCTCATGCCTATATTTAAGCAAATAGCTTATCTTACATGGAGAGTAATGGATGGTAATTCCCAAATGAGTGGTAAGAAATTGCACATAGTTATTTCCTAATAAGATCTCACCAGCATCTGTTGTGTGACATCCAGAGCCAGCTGACATGCCTCTCCTTCCTCTCCCATTTCCCCTCCCCCTCCCTCCCCCTCTCCATTCTGTACCATCTGCCCCACCTCCCCCCTGCCCTTCCCACTCTCCTCTCTCCCTACCTCATCCACCAGTACCGTCATATTCCCCTCTCCTACCTCTACCAGCATTCGACACAGTGTGGCTGCAGACTCCTATACACAAGATAAAAGAGAGAATTGGTTATGTATGGAGTGCTATGATCCATGGGAACGAATTTGAGCAATTAATGCACCTTGAACTCGAGCTGATTGTACTTGGCAAAGGGGAATGTTGCTCACAAATACGTACACTTTTCAGGAGATAACAGTCAGAGTTGTCCTGATTGCATGTTCCTTGAACTAGAGCTGATTGAAGTGAGGGTTACTTGGCAAAGAGGAATATCTATCCACCGCAGTGATCTGGTCTAATAATCAAAAGCCCCTGAGTAATTAGTTAATTAGTAGCTCTCTTGATTAATTTAGTATATAGTTCTTGTGGTTAAATATTTACTGCATGCAATCAGAGTTGTCCGGACTGATATCTCCTGAAAAATGTGGCATGTGGTATTTGTGAGCAACATTCTACTGAACAGCAGTACATACCTTATCACTACTGTCCAGCTTGCTCTTGCACAGTTCCCTAAGTGCTGTTACCTGCCTCAAAATGTTACGCAGTGCGGTTGGATACCTGGAGAGAAATGATTGCAAGACTTTGAGGCATGTCCTTCCAGAAGTGCACGCTCTCTCACTTCATGGACTCTTCGTTTGATACAATGTCAGCTAAAGTGTCACATGCCTGACTAAACAACTCCTCGTTGAGCAGCCCCTGCAATAGCAGTCTGACAGAACCTTGAATCTCAGGCAAAGGCAGACCAAATTCAACCCAGCTGCTGAAGCACTTCATGGCCTGTGTGTGTGTGTGTGTGTGTGTGTGTGTGTGTGTGTGTGTGTGTGTGTGTGTGTGTGTGTGTGTGTGTGTGTGTGTGTGTGTGTGTGTGTGTGTGTGTGTGTGTGTGTGTGTGTGTGTGTGTGTGTGTGTGTGTGATGTCTACCAGATCTGATCAGGGAACTCACTTGTAGTTTGACAGCATCTGACTGGGCAGAAGCTAGCACTTCCTCCAACAGAGAGAGAACTAAGCAGGTTCAAAAGATAGAAGAAAGGGGGAAGGAGAAAGAGATGAGCCAGTGAATACTGAAGACAAACTGTAGTAAGGATCTGTCCATTGAAATATGACCTTTGAACCCTTGCAAACTTAGAGGAGGAGGGCCTGGCCATTCTTGCGTGTAATATATAGTAGAACATAATTTGCAGAGAGAGCTTGGAAATGAAGCTAAAACTAAATGTGTCCCAATATCATTGCATTGCTGTAAAGGTCTCTTCACACCACAAACTATGTATGGATGTGCATTTCCACCAGGAATATGTCCCACCAGGAATATGTCCCGGAATATGTCCTGCTAGGAATATGTCCTGCTAGGAATATGTCCCGGAATATGTCCTACTAGGAATATGTCCTGCTAGGAATATGTTCCACCAGGAATGTCCCACAAGGAATATGTCCCACTAGGAATATGTCCCGGAATATATCCCACCCGGAATATGTCCTGCTAGGAATATGTCCTGCTAGGAATATGTCCCGGAATATGTCCTGCTAGGAATATGTCCTGCTAGGAATATGTTCCACCAGGAATATGTCCCACCAGGAATATGTCCCACTAGGAATATGTCCCACCAGGAATATGTCCCGGAATATGTCCTGCTAGGAATATGTCCTGCTAGGAATATGTTCCACCAGGAATATGTCCCACCAGGAATATGTCCCACTAGGAATATGTCCCGGAATATATCCCACCCGGAATATGTCCTGCTAGGAATATGTCCTGCTAGGAATATGTCCTGCTAGGAATATGTTCCACCAGGAATATGTCCCACCAGGAATATGTCCCACTAGGAATATGTCCCACCAGGAATATGTCCCACCAGGAATATGTCCCTATGTCCCGCCAGGAATATGTCCCGCCAGGAATATGTCCCGCCAGGAATATGTCCCACCAGGAATATGTCCCACTAGGAATATGTCCCACCAGGAATATGTCCCACCAGGAATATGTCCCTATGTCCCGCCAGGAATATGTCCCGCCAGGAATATGTCCCGCCAGGAATATGTTCCACCAGGAATATGTCCCTATGTCCCGCCAGGAATATGTCCCGCCAGGAATATGTCCCGGAATATATCCCACCAGGAATATGTCCCACTAGGAATATGTCCCGGAATATGTCCCACTAGGAATATGTCCCACTAGGAATATGTCCCACCAGGAATATGTCCCGGAATATGTCCCACCAGGAATATGTCCCACCAGGAATATGTCCCTATGTCCCGCCAGGAATATGTCCCACCAGGAATATGTCCCACTAGGAATATGTCCCACCAGGAATATGTCCCACCAGGAATATGTCCCTATGTCCTGCCAGGAATATGTCCCGCCAGGAATATGTCCCGCCAGGAATATGTTCCACCAGGAATATGTCCCACCAGGAATATGTCCCACTAGGAATATGTCCCACCAGGAATATGTCCCACCAGGAATATGTCCCACTAGGAATATGTCCAGCCAGGAATATGTCCCACTAGGAATATGTCCCACCAGGAATATGTCCCACTAGGAATATGTCCCACCAGGAATATGTCCCACTAGGAATATGTCCCACCAGGAATATGTCCCACCAGGAATATGTCCCACTAGGAATATGTCCAGCCAGGAATATGTCCCACTAGGAATATGTCCCACCAGGAATATGTCCCACTAGGAATATGTCCCACCAGGAATATGTCCAGCCAGGAATATGTCCCGCCAGGAATATGTCCCACCAGGAATATGTTCCGCCAGGAATATGTCCCACCAGGAATATGTCCCACCAGGAATATGTCCCACCAGGAATATGTCCCTATGTCCCGCCAGGAATATGTCCCACCAGGAATATGTTCCGCCAGGAATATGTCCCACCAGGAATATGTCCCACCAGGAATATGTCCCTACATGTATGTCCCGCCAGGAATATGTCCCACCAGGAATATGTCCCACTAGGAATATGTCCTGCTAGGAATATGTCCCACTAGGAATATGTCCCACCAGGAATATGTCCCGCCAGGAATATGTCCCACTAGGAATATGTCCTGCTAGGAATATGTCCCACCAGGAATATGTCCCACCAGGAATATGTCCCACTAGGAATATGTCCCACCAGGAATATGTCCCTATGTCCCGCCAGGAATATGTCCCGGAATATATCCCACCAGGAATATGTCCCGGAATATGTCCCACCAAGAATATGTCCCACTAGGAATATGTCCCACCAGGAATAAGTCCCACCAGGAATATGTCCCGCCAGGAATATGTCCCGCCAGGAATATGTCCCACTAGGAATATGTCCCACCAGGAATATGTCCCACCAGGAATATGTTCCACCAGGAATATGTCCCACCAGGAATATGCAGACCGTGTCTTGTTCCTGTGTACATGTAGGTACGTACCGGTGGGTAGGCCATTCTTGAGCTCTCTCCTCAGAGTTCCTCTCTTGGCAGCCACTGCACAATCAGATGTCCTCTCATACTGCACAATGTACATGTACATGTAATGCAAGGCAATGGGTGCTGTACGGGTGCATTGCAGCAGCTCAATATTTTAAGGGTACGTGTTTATACCTCTTCCGGTAGGATCGTGAGCAGTTGTAACACTGCAGCAGTAAAGTCTGAATCCTGTATGAAGATGGAAATACATGTGCATATAGCACACTACCTATGTGAGAAGTAGGAGGAGAGAAAGGCAACCCAGACAACAAGACAAACACACAGACCAGAAAAACAAGACAGAGAGCACACTAACTGGCAAACTAAACATATATAGCACACATATCAGACAAACAAGGCACACATACATACACATGTAGCATGTAGGTTAACTAATGAAGGGACACCTGCGATGACAGGTTAAAGATTCTTTTAGAGCTAGCCAACCCCCCCCCTCCCCCCCCTCCCCCCCCCACACACACACATGCATGCTAGAAGGTTATGTACATGTATGATGCTAGCATGCATACACATAGAAACGGATAGAAACCCAATCTGGATAGAAACCTAAACAAGATATTAGTGATAATTCACCCCTCAAATCAGAGCAGTGTCTACTGTGCCAAGAGTGTTAGGAGGCCTCCATAGTGTGTGTACGTGCATTGATGTGTAGGTGTGGTACAGAGCAGCACAATAGACAGTCTCCGAGTTACTGGGTAGACCAGGTCAAGTACGGCACTTTAGAAAATAACAAAGCAATGTGCTCCATCTAGTCTGGCAAACTAAACTTACATGTACACACATATACAATGTAGGTGTTTGCCCTCCCTTCCCTCTCTTTATCCATACACCACATAACATCTTCACTTCCTTGTTACTTCCTTTATAGTTCATCAGCAACCCCTGACTCATCCTCTTCTCAGCCCTACACCCCTCCCTTTGCCAGCTTCATTTCAGGTTAACTTATACATTTCATTTCCTTTTCACATATAACATCTTCACTTCCTTGTATACACATCAACTTTCCCTCCTTCCCTCTCTTTATCAATACACAGTACATAACATCTTCCACTTCCTTTATAGTTCATCAGCAACCCCTGACTCATCCTCTTCTCAGCCCTACACCCCTCCCTTTGCCAGCTTCATTTCAGGTTAACTTATACATTTCATTTCCTTTTCACATATAACATCTTCACTTCCTTGTATACACATCAACTTTCCCTCCTTCCCTCTCTTTATCAATACACAGTACATAACATCTTCCACTTCCTTTATAGTTTATCAGCAACCCCTGACTCATCCTCTTCTCAGCCCTACACCCCTCCCTGACATATCTCATGCCTGTATATAGTCATTATCAGTATATGGTTTTTAATTTGTAACTTCTCTATAACTAGAGTATTGCATACCCATGGTCGATCATAGCCTAGGCGCCTATAGGTACATGTACAAGGTGAAGCAGTTTAAAGCCTATAACAAGCGAGCATGCATGCTCCCCCTTCTTGAATGTTGTGTGGGTGACAGCATCCACTTCATCCCCTATCATCCCTTTCAGTATATACATGTACAATATAAAACACTTTCACTTTTATCTACTTCCTCTATACACCTATCAATTTATCATCCTCTTATTAATTTTACATCCTCCCTCCCTCCTTCCCTCCCTCCCTCCCTCCCATCTTCCCTCCCTCCCTCCCTCCCTCCCATCCTCCCTCCCTCTCTCCCTCCCTCCCTCCCTCCCTCCCATCCTCCGTCCCTCCCTTATTCCACACACAATACATTCACCTACTTCTTACTTCCTCCATATCAGTAACCACTCATTTCTTGTCCTTTCTTAACCCTACATCCTCTCTCCCTCCCTTTCTCCCTCACTCTCTCCATACACAATACATCTTCACATCCTTGTCACTTCCTCCATAACCTCTCATTCTGCTTCCTCTTCTCAGCTCTATACGACCTACCTCCCTCCCTCCCTCCCCTCTCCTCCCCTTCTCCATACTTCATGAGGCATTTGCACACACTCCACACTCTAGCAAAATGTCCTACCACCTGAGCTATCGAGGCAGCTCAGTTTGGCCAGGAAATAGAGCAGCTACATGTGACTGTCTCACCTGTACAGACTGTGCTGCAGTGCGCAGACTGTGAACCATGCTCACCACTGTGTTAGGCCACACATCTGGTATAGTAGCAAACGCAAACGCCACCAAGCAGCGGCACAGCTGAATCAAAACCAGTCGAGGTCCTCTCCCCGAGCAGCGAGCTATGGCTGTGAACAGCTCCACACGCAGACCCTCATACTGCTCTCTTGGTAGCTCAGCCCTGCGGAGGGAAGGGGTCGAGAAAAGTTACTTCATAGAGTGGTATTTCAGGCAGTACACATACTCCCCTCTGATAATTATCGGGTTTAATGGAGGGTCACTAATTAATATCAATGATATTAACTGGAGAGGAATACCATGCTACTTTTGGTAATACAGACCTAATGGCCCCACATGATGTAATGTGGTCTGACTCTTATATGCATCTGTATATAGTAGTTACATGGCCTTAATGTGCATGAGATGCATGGTCAAATACACCTCAATTAAGGTCATGTAACTATTTTATAGTCTAGCAACTTGACTGTCCAAGTCTCACTCAGCCACACTCATCTCATAGCCCGCAATAAGCTTCCAAAAATGTGATAGTTGCTAGGCAACATCCAACAAATAGGAGTATATTTAGTAAGGTGGCTCTTATTTCATGAGGGAACTGCCCAGGGGACAGTTAAAGTTTATATCTACAGAAACTATGTTGACAGGCAAACAAAGAAAATCCCCTTAAGTATTGAGTTGTTTAGTGACCTCAATTCCATTTCCTCTTTAAGGGCACATTCACATACAGGAATATAGTCCCTATAGTCCCTATAGTCCCTTCATTCCATTGTGGAGTGTCTAGTGCCCATCACATACAGATATTTTAAGAGGGTGATTGTTGTAACACAACTGATACAGGACATTTGGCACCCAGTACTACCTTACATGTACTTACAAAAGGAGGGAGGAGGAGGTAGGAGGGGAGAGGAGGGAGGAGAGGTAGGAGGGGAGAGGAGGGAGGAGAGGGAGGAGAGGAGGGAGGAGGGGAGAGGAGGGAGGAGAGAGGTAGGAGGGGAGAGGAGGGAGGAGAGAGGTAGGAGGGGAGAGGAGGGAGGAGAGGTAGGAGGGGAGAGGAGGGAGGAGAGGTAGGAGGGGAGAGGAGGGAGGAGGAGGTAGGAGGGGAGAGGAGGGAAAAGAGGGAGGAGAGGAGGTAGGAGGGGGAGAGGAGGGAGGAGAGAGGAGAGGAGGGAGGAGAGAGGAGAGAGGTAGGAGGGGAGAGGAGGGAGGAAAGAGGAGAGGAGGGAGGAGAGAGGAGAGAGGTAGGAGGGGAGAGGAGGGAGGAGAGAGGTAGGCGGGGAGAGGAGGGAGAAAAAGAGGAGAGAGGATGAAGAGGGGAGGAGGAAAGGAGGATGAAAAGAGGAGGAAAGATGAGAATGGAGGAGGGAGAAGGCAGAAAGGATGGAGGAGGGAGGGATGGAGGAGAGGGAGAAGAAAGAAAAGGAGGAGGGAGGAGGGAGGAAGAAAGGGAGGAAGAGGAGGGAAGGAGAAAGCACTGCAGTCACTGTTGCTGACTACGATTGTGGTTCTTCATGGAGTTCAGTTACACATTGTAAATATGTACACATACATGACTTTTAGTCATCCATGAGATACTTACAACACAACACAACACAACACAACAGAAAGACAAAGCAACACAACACAACTCAGCCAAGGCAGCTGACTCGGGTGGGACTCGGAACCCACGACCATCCACTTTCTAGGCAACGCTTACTAACTGAGCTACCGAGGCAGCTCAGCTGGCTGAGCCGAATCACATATGCAAATCAAGACAAAGCAACCAAAGCATATCAATCACACATGTACAATGTACATACCATGACTTGGAGATTTTATTGTGCAGCATGAGAGCACCAAAGTTCTGTACAGCCACCTCCTGTAGTGAGAGTCCTCATTGTTAACCACACCGTAGCTGTGTTCTCAGTACCACATACATGAAAATAAGGTGTGCAGAGCAAACCAGGCAAATGACTGTTTTTGGGCTGGTTGGCCCTCATCAGAGCCATGTATGACTAGCTCTGCGATGGCCTTAGACTAGGCAAGCCTGTGTAGCTGTGGATCAGAATATTAATATTCATCCGCCACAAACCACACCTGCATACCTAGCAAACCAAGGCTACCCAACACTCCTATTCATGCTATTCAATATTTCCTAGAATGCACACTCTACTCCTGAGTGCCCAGCATTACAACCTTTCAAGAGTTTTACATATACATTGTACATGCATGTACCTGTATACCTTACTCCATAATCACACCTACACCTAGGCCATGGGCTGGGTACAAGGCTAATGCAGTACTAGTAAAGTGAGTGCTCCTTTACTTGGTGTTGTAGCAGTGGCCAGGCTAGTGCCCAGGCATGTTCTGATGTCTGAAGCCCCTGCAACCACTGATCTGCCACACTCTTAGCCTCAGGGCTGGGGTCTTGATAGAGCCGATACACCATCTACCCGGTGTGCGTGTGTGTGTGTGTGTGTGTGTGTGTGTGTGTGTGTGTGTGTGTGTGTGTGTGTGTGTGTGTGTGTTATGATTACATAATAGTACTCCATGTTTATTCATAACCACACGTATTTGTGTATGTGAATGGCAGGCACAGATACCTACAAACACACAAGAGGACAACCCATATGGTATGTTAGGTAAGATTAGATGTTGAAAAAACAGATCATACCTGTACGACAATTGTCATATGTAAATTAGGTCATGACTTGTAGAGTATGTAATTTGAAGAGCCTGACATATGAGGAGCTTACATTCACAACAGTTACCGAAATATTTATAGCAGTAAGAGATGAATGACAAGGGATGGATATTGACAACAATTTTGCATAGTCCATCAAATCAGTGTTTGCTATTCGAGGCCACATCAATGAATGTATTACTAAAGATATGATTCATAAGGGAGAGTAATTATGTATGTCGTGCATGTAAATCTGGTTCATGACTCTATAAGCTAAAGCAGCTAGGTATGCACAAGTACTCTCTCTACGACAAGTACATAATTTCTCAGCCGTCCATGCAGTGCCTCACAACAGGAGTCATGTCCAAAGCACTCGTACCATTGACCTGATGACCGATGCAATTGTTCAGGTTTCGGTCCATTGACCAGTTACACAACTGTTCTTGTTGCTTCCTTTTTAAAACCATGTTGTGATATGATAATGAACCCTGCCTGAAATGTCAGGTACTTGGCATGCATATTGGACGTACAGCTCCTCAGAAAGAAAATGCAGCATTAGATCTATAACCCTCACTCTTTCCACTTGGGCAACCATTTCTGCCTTCGATGGGCCACCATTCCTTGCGTCAGCTACAGAGCTCGCCATGACAGCTAACCCTAGCGCAGTGCGCACAACGCGAGGGTAACCCCCTGCTCATTAGTAATTGAAGTTGGGTGGGCGGTTCCCTACGCACCATGACGTCAGTAGGCTTATTTACACATAGTGACAATTGCAATCACGATGGATCGCCGTTCGAGATGTTTAGTTCATTGTCTTCACTAGTCCCCGATACCTTCAAAGAGTCAATCTGTGGTTGAACCAAAGAACTGTGTGCGAATAAAGAGGCAGTGAGGATTTGTTTGTGTTTATGTCAACGTCATCGGAAGACAATATAATTGTGTGCTGAAACTCTGAAGCTCTAGCTCAGAAATAGGTCTTATTATTGCAAGTGGAAGATCGTCTCTACTGAGTAGAGATCACTTCACTTGAAGTTGGATAGCTGTGAGAGCAAACAGGGGGTGTAGAGCCACTACCGCCCTCTAATGGTTAATCGTCACATTACGTCAGGTGAAGAAGTTGCGCGGCGCTAATCAATATGACTACGACGGATGCCACCTACAACTACCCGCAGGGTAACAAACACGTTGAAATAGATCTACCAACTGGACTGCCCAAACTATCGATTGAGCTCTTACCAGATATTGAACCAGAGGAATACGGCTCCTCGCATAGGAAACACTTGTATGTACATCCTACAGACGTAGCAGGGAAGGTAAGCGCAGGATGTACGTGTACGAACAACTCTGTATTTTGCTCGTCAATACACCATGTGCCATCCTAGAGTATCGCACTGAGTGGATAGAGATGTTTATACAGGCTACTCAGGCGTGGTGGGTGCTGGGACATTTGCCAATGCACACCATTTTAAAGCCTACTCTGTGATACAGTGTATGCATCCCTTCAATTCCGCTTCAAATATATGTGCACGTACGTGTAGATGCGTGGCGTATGCACATGTACGTGTAGACACTGTGGTACTATCTTGTGTGTGTTAGTCTTGGCTCCAGACCCTTTCCTGCAATCACAAGGGTCAAGAAAGGAGGTGGGGTTTAGCAGATAAGTCTGGAATGCATGGGCAAATAGTTATGGTTTGTCTTTCTCACGAGAAATGAAGGTCGATAGAGTGTAATTTGCAGGATCTCTCATGATAGCACTTGCATTACCCCATGTAATGTGATACATTATGCTGTACCATTAGTTGGCTGTATAATTTAATGCTTATGCCCCATGCCAAATTCCTAATTTCGTTGTAGTACATGTATATAACTGTTATCTAACATATGAGAGTGTGCTGGTTATTCCATCAAATACAGACCCTGCCCCCATGCTTCCATAATATGCATGTACTGTTTGAGGACAAGGCTTCTCCACTCAATTGATCCTCTGCCTATTAACACTGTGCCAAGTTGTAGCTGACTACATTGTGTGAGGTGGCTGTACCACCAGTTTCCCCATCCTCATCAAGTTCAAAATTGGTACCATTTAATTTCCTCATAAAACGATCCGTAACCAATGCCCCTGACAGAAAGATCCCCCGTGGGACCTTTCCTTAACGAACAGACCATTTCATCACTATGGACATGCATTATCACATGACCCATGTGCAACAGAAGGGGGTGGGGCTAGCACACATGCAAGTTTGCAGACCATCTCACCTTTGTGTACGTATGTGTATGTGCATGTAACTGCTCTGAATCTCTTGAACGAGGCTAACTGGAGGAATCTGAGGTTACGTAGTGATGTTAGTATACATACAGCAAAAGGACTGTCTGACAAGAGAAAACATTTTCATTTTACAATGCTGAAGGATGTAGGTGGTAGCTGTTGCATACCAACATCCACTGTCTTCCTTCACATACACTACAGTTCTTTGACCCTACCACCCCTACATTGCGAAATGAATATGTTTATTCTTTATTGTTGTCATTCCTTTTGTCTGGGTAGTCACTGCTGAGCCTGTAGGCTGGTGAGTTGCATAGTAAAATGTGTTGTAATGCTACATTTTTAATGATGGTGTTGATGCTTGTTCCTGTGTACTGGGTATGTGTCAAGTAAAAGTTTAACTTAGCTACTCTATATCTACATGGCTGACTGCCAAGTACCCTCTGCCAAAACTCTAATATTAGAGAGCTACTCATGCAGTGATGAGAGACATGTGGAACACTGTAGGTGGAGTGTAGGTAGAAGTGTGCATTCTTGTTACTGCATGTGTATGTATACATGTACATGACTTTAATCATCCATGAGATGCTTAGAAAGAAAGCAAGGCAACACAACACAACAGAAAGACAAAGCAACACAACACAACTCGCCCAAGGCAGTTATTTTTCAAAGAAAAAAAGCTGGGACTCGAACCCATGACCGTCCGTTCGCTTTCTAGGTGACACTTTTACCAATTGAGCTACCAAGGTAGCTCAATTTGCTGGGCTCGAATCACATATACAATACAAAGCAACCAAAGCACCTCAACCAAAGCATCACAAACCAGATAAACAGGTGAATTCAAATTTAATACATGTATACATAAATTATCCTCACATGTATACATGTGAATGTGCATATTAGACATGCTTACTCAGCCTCAACTGAATGAGATATACTTATGAGTCTTGTAGCAGAGGAGTTAATGGCTCCTCCTACACTGTGGGAAGCTACATGTACATGTACATAAGCAGCTCCAGGGAATGACATATAAACAAGTGTTGAACACCTTTCCTCCTCTTTGTAATGAATAATCATTGCAGTGCATGCTCCGGTAATGTCCCTAACATCACAAGTTGAAGTGACGGGCGGATATTTCTACTTGTGTGGTAGTGGACATGTACCATAATCATAGGGGTTTTGTACTTTATAAACATTTTCATTGTCTTCAACTGTCCATGAATACTAGCGCTGTCTGTTACATCATATTACATCACAATGAAGGGATGGCATATAGACACATACTTTCATTCCTATGTACAGGAAATATGTTGTGGGCAGACACCTTTCAACATAACTACTTTTATCATGTCTGAGGGTGTTACTTATTGTAGCTGACCCAATAGTGTACCTTGAGCAGCAGAGACTATCCTGCTATTAAGGTGTCCCATATTGTATACACACATATGTACACACTAGTACACACATGGTCGCCAGGATATGCACCTGCATATTGTATACATGTATCTACTTTCCAGTTAACAAGAGAGCCATATGCTTGAGTAGGTGTAAATATATATACTAGAAAGTTAGTAGGCATATACATACCTGAGACCTACCCACCATTTCATACACATACTCCCATTGCTGAAGTATGTGTGCATCATGATATTATGTGCCAACTTGTGCCAGCTGACTCTGGTGTTTCTAACTTATACATACATGTGTATATATACATTGTACATGTTTGTGTACAGTAGTGTTTCTGATATATATATACACACATGTATCATTATCTATACACGTATAGATGGTCGGGAGTGAAGCATTTCAGGAAAACCTCTTCCTAGATGTACATGTTCCTGTATGTGTGTGTGTAGTTGCTAGGGGAAGTTAGTATTGTGTTTGGTATTCCAATGAATCATGGGAATCATAGCTGGATTTGCTAGTAGACCTATTCTGACTTCAACAAGGGACCCAACGATTAAAACCACAAACATTTGGAATGTGGGATTGCTGAACAGGAACAAGATTGGGACACAGACATGACATATACAGTACTTGTATGTAGCAGGGTTTTTAGGGGGGGGGGGGGAGCAAAGGAGCCCCCCCCTTGAAATGGCTTTGCCCCCATGGATGGGCTATAATCATATTTCCAAGGCACACCCCCTCAATTTTAGGAACTCCTGATTCCCCCACCCAAAATTGTTTTCTAGAAAATGCCTGCAGTACATGTAGCAGTTTATATATGTACCTGGTTCCTTCTTCATAAGTATTTTACTTGAAAAATAGTGGACACTTTAGCAATGAGGTAATACATGTAGGGACTAATACAATCATGGCTGAACCTTCTTGTCTCCTTACATGATAGTGTGCATGTATATCCCGGAAAGAGCCTGGGTACAAGACTGCATGATCTGGTCAATCTTTGACCTTAGCCTTAACTGGCAATGTTATGTATACGTGTACACCAACGTAAGCTGATTTTCAATGTTGCGAATCCTCTTGAGGTTTGCACACACTTGCATTATTTAATGGACTTGTGCGCTTATGCTGTATCAGACACAGATGTATGTTCTGTGACTGTGTGTCTCTGTGTATTTGTCTGTTAGTGAGCCACAGGTGTGTTAGTTTGTAGGTGAGAGTTTGGGCACTGGATGTGTGGGGAGAGTTGGTACCATCAAAGATCTTTATCCATCATTCCCAGTTCTCAAGGCTGGGCATTCAGTGTCCTACTCTTATATATGTGATGTTTGTATGAAGTGGGTTAGTGGGTGGGTTTCTTTCTATATTCTTTCTAAAATTCCTGTTTGGCTAGTGTGCTATGCACATATGGTTTTCATGTATGTACATTTGTCACACATGTACCTAGAGTGAAAATTCATACTCTGTTTTACCTCTTACACTTTTGCACGTTTGCACACACACACTCACACACACACACACACACACACACACACACACACACACACACACACACACACACACACACACACACACAGCTACCACGTAACAATTCTACAGCACTTACTCGTGACTTTGACAACCCCACACACATGGACCTACGACACAGCTCCTCATCACCAGAGTGCCGTCAGAGAAGCTACTCTGGTGCATCAGCCTTCAATAGACACTCGAAGCAACGCTCCAGTCTCTACATCAAGCTACATCGCACCCCCACAGCCCCACATAGACTCAGACCCCTAACAGAGACAGAAACAGGGTATGTTACACTGTATATTAAGCAGGGATCTTTTATCTTTAGGGGCTCTATTATTGTTGCATGGCATCATTCCCTGCTTTGCTGCATGCATAGATGATTCATTGTTTTTACACTTTTGGTACTTCCATCCCTACACCCTTCAATGTTTTTTTACACTTGTATACATGCAATTTATAGCACTGCATGTGTTATGTGCATCATTACTTCATCATCATACCTTGTTTTGAGTGTGTGTTTCAGAGACACACTTTCAGTAGGGGGAACATCTAAAGTTTTTGGGACATATATACTACTATATACAAACATGTACAACAACAATGGAGCGAGTGGAATGCACTGTATACACAAATCTGTGCGTGTGAAAACAGGGTGCAAACAATGTTTCAGGCTAGTTGCTCTGTGGCAGCATAAAACTGCATGTGAAAACAGGGTGTAGATCATGTTTTATGCTGTATAGTTGTCCCTCATCAGTGCCATGTATGGCTATAATTGGTCTGTGACAGCATGAAGCTACATGTATAATTGGCAAGCAGAGCGAGCTAACCTATTGGTCTGAATGGGCGATTATATATAGGTTTGTACGTCGTGCCAGTGCACATGCGTCCCTGTGCAACGCGCAAACCTAACCGGCCCTGCCTCTTCTGCTGCCCCAAAATACACTGCATTCACCTACTAGTTACGTCCTTTCCTGTATGCTGCATATCTGTCATGCCAGACCTTGTGGGCCCAGCCAATAACCCTGTGGTATAGTACTCCCTGAAGAGCAAAGGACATTATCTTTTACTACATAAACATATAGAATTGCCACACTATCGGCTCACGTTACATCTGTAGAGTTAATTCTAATCTCCTTACATGTACCATATCATGCATGTAATTTAGGTGTACATGTACCTGCAAAGCTGCAAATTTGGTTTGCTAATTTTTAACAAGCTCATGACTTGCTTTTGCACTCTATAATTATCCATGTGCCTAAAACATGGTACACATTGGGTTGTAGATATCACCCCAACTCCCACTTCTATCCCTTTCCCATGGTATACCCTTACCATTATTACATACTCCACTTATCTTCTTGGCTTCTGTGTGTATTATAATGGTCAGTTCCATACCCTATGTTGTGGTTTGTATGAGAGCAATTTAAAAGCAGTAAAGGAACCCCTGTGGGGGGGGGGGGGACAATCTCAGGGGGGTATGACAAGCAAACACACCTACCTGCTTATGTGAAAGTCACATGACATTGCTAACAAGCCTTGTGCTATTATATATATATATATATATATATATATATGCCTTGTCATAAAAAAGATTACACCTACACTGATGAGAATTACATGTATGTGTACACATCTTCACTCCTCTGTTGTCATCATTAAATATTTACTCCTCTGCAGTACTAACACAGCTCCATGCAGCGATGCTGACAGTCAGTTCAACTTCCCCGATGGTACAGGGCCTGGATCGGGACAGGGATCAGCAGACGGCTCCTCTCCTATGTCAGCCTCCTCTTCCACACCTGATCTGATGGCTAAGACTCCTGGAGATGCAACCCCTCCTCTCCCCCCACCCTCACCTGTAGCAAAGTAAGTCGTTTTTGAGAGCATTAGTTTAGGCTCATTTCCTCAACCAAGTACACCATGTATATACATGTATGTAGTACAACTAACTCAACTAAAGAGATGCAAAAGAACACAATACCACCAAGTGCAAAGCAACACAACTTTTGCCTGAAACAGTCAAAAAATTGGTGCAATTTGAACTCACAAAACATGCTTTCTAGGCAGCACTCTTACCAACTAAGACTACTGAGACATTTCCACTGACTGGGCTGAATCACACCTACACATACACAAGTCAATCAACCTGTACCATGTGATACATGTACATGTGTATATAGTACACCGATTACACATGCACTTTCCTTTATTGTATATACTCTGTATGGAAATTAGATGACTTCTGGGATGTTTTAGTACAGTATTCTCTGTGTACATGTACCTATGTATGTACATGTACATACGTATATTATCAATGCACACACATGTATTACAGAAGACGACTGACCAGTACAGGTCGCCGCAACTCCTTCCTCTATGAAAGTGATGGAAATAGTACACCACTTTTACACAACCACTCTTCCAGGTACATATATATATATATATATATATATAGACACTAATCCTATACATGTAGAGTATGTGTACAATGTATGTCTAGCAAGGTCTTCATGTGGACACTGTACATATTCAGTGGATCTTTCTCAATTTGGACCTACCTTGGTGCTAGTCCAGTCTCTCTCCCTCCAGTTCACAGTAGGTGGGAGGGATCCTGTGTGGTCTTGGGACCTGGGCATGCATGTCCATTGGAATGCCACACTTACCTAGATGTGACTCCTGTGTTGTTATTAGCAAGCACGTGTATTACTGTTCTTCCTGTTAGTGCTGTGTATAAAGCCACATATAGCCACATAAGGCTATGCTGTAACCCACACCCTGTCATCATCACATTTTCCACTAACCTCCTTTAGAGAAGGAAGCTACATGTAGCTGTCTATATAGTCGCTTCTTAGAAAGAACAGTGATACATCTGCTTGTATCCTGCTATACATGTATCAATGACCATGTACATGCATATATATACAGGTATGTACATACATTAATTTATGTACAATGTATCAATGTATATATATGCATGGAGATTGAGTTTTTAAAGCAATACTCAGCTGGCTCTATTTACATACTATTGACTTGTCCCATCAGTATAGAGCTTGTGTAGTGTTTGTTTGGCTACAAAGAATATGAGCTCACATATGTTACATGTTTCTCTACTGCTCCTTCACTCCCTACAGCAATATGGAAGAGACCTTTGTCACTCCATTTGCACAGGTATGTGTACATGTTTGTATGACACATGTGTTAGCCTAGCACACACATCTCTGATGCTCATGACACACTTAGCCTAGCACACTATGTGACATGTGTCAGCCTAGCACACACATATACTGCCTATGACATATGACACACGCATACAACGTACTGCCTATGACAGTGTCAGCCTAACACACCACACACGCACATCTACTGCATGCCCACATGTATGTGACATGTGTCAGCCTAGCACGCCTATGACACAAGTCAGCCTCAGTGGCATGAGAAGTGACATGAGACAGTCTACCTAGGGATCACTCCCCGCCCCTTCTTCTCCTCTCAGATCCTAGCCACCATGCACAGAGTCCGTCAAAGCTTCATTTCTCTTATGGGTCTCCCAGACGACTGCAACCACTCCCACGGTCCCCTCACCCCCGGTCCCTCCATGACACACAGGAAGCTGCCCCCAACACCAAGGAATAGAAAACTCTCTCTTGATGCATGCAGACAGGTAATGGATATTATTGGTGAGCTGAGAGAGCCCACCTAGTCGTGACAATGGGCCGATTTTTCTACATATATATATATATATGTACATTACCTTTACTGTGTAACTTGCATGTGACAATTTCAATTGGCCTTATACCAATATTTTTGCATTGTGCAACTTAATATACATGTACATGTATATGGAAATTTATGTAAGTATAAGGTAGGGGAAATCAAGGTGTCAACTAGATACATGTAGTTTTGTGAACATGTGTTAATTCAAGAAAGTAGTAAGCTGCTCAAGCCTTCTTCGATCCCCCATTTTTCTGGTCCCTTAAATCCTCCATTTCTCCTCTCTCTCTCTCTCTCTCCCTCACCTCGTCTTTCTCCTCTTACCTTACAGCAGGCCATCAATACGCTGCAGCATATAGACTGGTGTCTTCATCAGCTGGAGAGTGTGGACTCTGCCAAGGCCATGGGTGGAGCTCTGGCACAGGACAAGTTCCACAGACTGCTCACACGAGAACTATCACATATGTCAGAGCACAGCAAGAGTGGCAATAAGCTAGCGGAGTGGGTGCACGACATCACTGGATCAACAAATGGTACACCTTTGCATACACCTAACAGGTTCTTGTATCATACGTGTATGCATTAATGTCCTTTCAAAGTGCTCACTTCCTAATGTCCCATGTATATACAGTACATATGGATAACACCCTAATGGACCTTCACTTTTAGTGCTCATGGTTTACTTAGATGGTTACACTTGTATGAATGCCAAAAACATGAATTAACAAAAGTGTCTGTCATTACATACTGTGGTGTGTTTCTATTTCACACGATGTGTCTTCCCACAGAGCGTCACCTCCAGGTGGACAGAGCACTCAGCCAGGAGACCTCTGGCATCAACAGTGATGAGGTGAGCATGCATCAGAGACTGTCGGGGTCCATGTCACACGATGAGTGGAGGAGAAAGACCATCACGAGGTCCAACACTGGCACCCAGATACACATCAAGCTGCAGGAGGGCTGTGAGAGAGTTCCCACGTTAGTACATACATATATCATTATGTACGTTGAGTTATTATGGAGATGTACGTGTGTGGAAACTAAGGCATAGGAAGGTCTATACATGTACATGAACAATCACATGCATAGAGCACTACTTAGAAAAAGAAAGAAAGAAGTAGTAAAGAAACAGAGTACAGAAAGGAATTCTACTTACATATATACACACATACACAGACACACACACACACACACACCAGCTTCAACAGTTGTACATGTGTTGACTTTAACCTTTGTGTTAGCTGTTCAGGTACTGCTTTCAACATTAAATGTTCTATGTAGATGCCTGGACAAATATTATTATGCAAAATTTATGTTATGGTGTTGGTCTGCAGTGGGCCTATGGCCTCTTCCACAGAGGCAAGAGGTGTATATGAATCCAGATGCACCTTACTATAGAAACACAGTGTATATATACTTGTATTATGGTTAGTGATAGGATCAAAGTTACTGCAGCTAGTGTAAACTACATGTATGTGTAGGTGGGAACAAAGTTGCTGTCTAGACCATAGAATGAGGAATGTAATCTGGGAGTAGAGGACCACAATAATAGCTTGCTGTATATATATACATGTATACATGTAGTATGTGTGTTCATTTATATGTATATTGGCTGTTAGGTTTGGAGTGACAGATCCCAAGATGAATGTGACCAAGATGAGAGAGGTACTGTATACGTACATACATGGTGTGCATGCATGTACATACATACATGTAAATGCATGAACAATGTACACTCAGTGTGTATACAATGTATATACATGTACGTATATTGCATGAAACTGCGTAATTTGTGCACCTGCAATTTCAGTGATCTTCCCTCCAACTTGCACACAGTTTATGGCAGAGGAAGTGGAGAAGTGGAGTCCAGATGTCTTCTATTTAGATGAAATATCGGCTGGCAATTCACTAGTATGTGCAGCGTACAACATCTTCAAAACCAGGGAACTCTGGGGTACATTCAAGGTGTCTCCTCCGACCTTTGTTAACTTTGTGTTGGCTGTTCAGGTATTGCTTTCAACATACATTCTATGAATTGTTTGTAAACTATCTTTTTCTTGCATCGTGTTATTAGCAAGCACGTGTATTACTGTTCTTCCTGTGAAGGGACAATGCAGTCAGTGCTGTGTATATAGCCACACAAGGCTATGCTGTAACCCACACCCTGTCATCATCACATTTTCCACTAACCTCCTTTAGAGAAGGAAGCTACATGTAGCTGTCTATATAGTCGCTTCTTAGGAAGAACAGTGATACATCTGCTTGTATCCTGCTATACATGTATCAATGACCATGTACATGTATGTACATGTATGTGCAAAAAAGAATAAAGCATGTACATGTACATACTCTCCTCCGACCTTTGTTAACTTTGTGTTGGCTGTTCAGGTATTGCTTTCAACATACATTCTATGAATTGTTTGTAAACTCTCTTTTTCTTGCATCGCGTACTTTCAAAGTCTTAGTGCACGTATATAACATACACTGTATGTGGTACCATGTACATTATGTAGTTACTGCTGTCTGTCTCTCCTATGTATGAATATACATTCAGAACCGCTACCATAAACTCAACCCCTATCATAACCACATGCATGCTGCTGATGTAATGCTCACCACTGACTTTCTTCTCAAGGCTAAACCTATTGAGGTATATACATGTATACAATGTATGTATGTACCGTATGTATGCTTGTAGATGTAATATTGTATGATACATGTATGTGTGTATGCATGTAAATACACGTCGATGTACGTGTATTAATGTATCATTTTCAAAGCAAATACATGTATATGTTGCAGTGCACAGACAGGACATAATGAGCCCCATAAAATCCATAGCTTGCTGGGTTCATACATGTCGTTGTCTAGGGATATCCAACAACTACAAATACAAATGTTTTAGCTCTTTTTGTCCTCTTAGCCTGCACCATCAACAGTTTCATACAAGTACATGTATTTGTATTTATTGGATGTTGCCTAGCACATTTTTGGAAGCTTATTGTGGGCTAAGAGATGGGTGTGGATGAGTGAGACTTGGACAGTCAAGTTGCTAGACTATAACAATAGTTACGTGACCCTAATTAGGGTGCATTCGACCATACATCTCATGCACCCCAATAAGGTCATGTAACTACTATATAGCATATGTGTTGTACATCACTATGTAATATTAATTGAGTGAGCCCACCTATATAGTTGTACAGCTGGAAATCCTGTGCATGTGCACAATGTTTATCCTTCTAGCTTCGACTAGGTGGGTCCACTCTCACTTGTCCACAATGCCTTGCATTCATTTAGTAATATATCGTCTTAGAATATATTCTCCAAGCTGGAGGTGTTTGCTGCCCTAGTAGCGGCCGCTGTACACGATGTGGATCATCCGGGGAGATCCAACCACTTCCTAATAGAGACCAGTGATGACCTTGCTGTACTGTACAACGACAACAGTGTGTTGGAGAACCACCATCTAGCTGTTGCCTTCAAGATCATGGCCGTAAGAAATGTTGTGGTTGGGAGTGGTGTGTACATTACATGCATATTGCATCACTTACATGCATCTGGATGTACACACATTAAGGATGTCCATGTACCGCCCCAGTTCTCAAGGCTGGGCATCTGGTGTCTTGTCCAGTGTATGTACATGTGTGTTGTATGTTGATATCTTGTTTGGTTTGTTGGGGTGAGGCTTCTGGGTTCCTTTCCTTTTTTACTGCTAGTGTGCTATACACACTTTTTTCCATGTATACAGGAACCTGGCTGTAACTTCTTGGAACACTTGGACAAGGAGCAGATAAAGGCATTTCGACGTATGGTTATCGATATGGTCAGTTCCCAGTAATCAGCTGTGCATGTATGTGTACCAGCACTTACTCCCATGTGTGTGTGTGTATACATTAAACTATTAGTCCTTATACAGTCATCAATATAGCCTATATAAAGACCCAGTGATACCTGAACATGTGTACATGTTTCCATTGTCTTTGTTACCTTTGTTATGTCCATTTTGGTACACAGCTTTCAGTATACATGTACATGTATGTAAGTACCAACCATTAATTGACTTTCCCTTGTAGCACATAAAATGTACATGGCACAGAAATATACATGCATGTAAAGCAATAAGAATCTAACATAGGAAAAGGACGTATGTCCAAGATTGCCATTGACTGTCCTGGGATAGTCTGTGGCAATCCTAGACATATATATACCAGGAAAAGAAGTAAGATGCTCTATGAAAACTGATAAACACACCAACTGAACTGACAGATGGATAAAGCCTGTTGGTTTCTGTGGGGTATATATCAAACACATATTGTACATGTGTATCTACTCCCTGTGCAGGTTTTGGCGACAGATATGTCAGTTCATTTCCAGCACCTGGCAGAGCTGAAGACTCTTCTGGAGACTAAGAAACTCACTAATGATGGCATCCTTGAACTGGACAACTACAAGGAGAGATCCGAGGTATAACCTTAACCCCTGAGGTCTCAACTCCCTAGGTCCTAGTCAGCCCCTGAGGTCTCAACTCCCTAGGTCCTAGTCAGCCCCTGAGGTCTCAACTCCCTAGGTCCTAGTCAGCCCCTGAGGTCTCAACTCCCTAGGTCCTAGTCAGCCCCTGAGGTCTCAACTCCCTAGGTCCTAGTCAGACACTCAACTTCTAGTCAGACACTCTTAACTGTCTAGGTCCCAGTCAGACACTCAACTCCTAGTCAGACATTCTTAACTCTCTAGGTCCTAGTCAGACACACTTAACTCCCTAGGTCCTAGTCAGACATTCTTAACCCCTGAGGTCTCAACTCCCTAGATCCTAGTCAGACACTCAACTCCTAGTCAGACACCCCTAACTTGTTAACTAACTAACTTGCTAACTTGTTAACTCAGACACTCTTAACTGTCTAGGTCCCAGTCAGACACTCAACTCCTAGTCAGACACTCTTAACTGTCTAGGTCCCAGTCAGACACTCAACTCCCAGTTAGACATTCTTAACTCTCTAGGTCCTAGTCAGACACACTTAACTCCCTAGGTCCTAGTCAGACATTCTTAACCCCTGAGGTCTCAACTCCCTAGATCCTAGTCAGACACTCAACTCCTAGTCAGACACCCCTAACTTGTTAACTAACTAACTTGCTAACTTGTTAACTCAGACACTCTTAACTCCCACTCCCTAGGTCCTAGTCAGACATTCTTAACCCCTGAGGTCCTAGTAACCTTAGCCAGACACTGTTAATGACCAAGCTATGCACACACACACACACACACACACACACACACACACACACACACACACACACACACACACAGCTGCTCCAGTGTCTCATTCACTGCTCTGATCTCAGCAACCCTGCCAAGGAGGAGAACCTGGCAGTGAACTGGTCTAACAGGATCATGCAGGAGACCTTCAAGCAGGGTGATGAAGAGAGACGAAGGGGCATCCCCATGAACCCACTTGGAGACCGTGAACAAGTTTCAATTGCCAAGTGCCAGGTATATACGCCAAGTGCCTGACTATATGCTATATATGGTGCTGATTGTAGCCAGTCAGCTGTGTGCTGTTTGTTTGCCTTGCTCCCTTAATTTAGCCAACATCAGTACTCTACAGGCCAATGTGTAATAGTAGTGTTTCAGTAAATAACCCTGTATTGTACACATACATGTGTATATATGTGAACCCTTGAGTGCACATGTGCATGTGTAGTGTAATTAGGGCTGCCAACACATGACATGAATAGTCATAAGGAAATGGTGATGATAACATCATGTACATGTTGTATTTCCAATGTGAATTATAGAGATATACATGTACATGCATGTATGAATTGTGCATGCATGTACATTGTATGTGCATGCCAGTGCATGATGCATGCCTCATGTCCAAACATGCATAGTGAAGCTTTTTTGGCTAGTTAAGCTATTACACACATCTTACATCACTTCCAATTTTTGTATACTGGTTATTTTCCACACATTCTTCACTGGATATGAAATCAACCTCAAATTGAAAGTGAAAATGAAGAATATCAATGGGGATAGACCACAGCAATTCCTATACACACACTACTACTGTACCTAGATTAGTGCATTCTAGCTCCCCTCCATTGTATACCATACACTACGTTAGACACTAAAAATGAACAGAGACAAGATTGGGACACAGACATGTGGTGTGTTGATGTACATAGCATGTCTGTGTTCCAATCTTGTCTCTGTTGATTTTTATGGTATCCCTATTACACTTCAAATTTCCTAAATTTTTGAGGGATGTCCAGGTTTGCCTTCAGGGAAATTCCCCTACAATATGCCCTAGCCTCAGCCCTAGCCCTAGCCCTATCTCCCAGGATGATGTAATGTAATGAATATGATTATAATGTGACGCAGTCATTATGAAGGCAAACTTGGACATTTTTATTTACTTGTTAGAATAATTGTAGATGTAATGTAGGCGTACATGACTGTGTACATGTACATGCTTGTATTATGCAGGTGACCTTCATTGACCTCATCGTCTATCCTCTGTTTGAGACCTGGTCTGAGCTAGTCTACCCAGAGGCACAACACATTCTAGACAATCTCTCTTCCACACGCCAGTACTGGGTTTGCCGTGTCACCAATTCTCCACCCCCCACTATCCCTGGTTCCCCCACTTCCACCTCCACCCCCTCCAACTGCACAAACACCCACCCACTGGACGACGCTGTAAACCATGCTGGCCTGGCACGGGTGAATGAGACCTGTGAAATGGCAGAACCAGAGGCAGAAGTTACTTCCAGAAATCCCGAATTCGTGAACTCTCCTGCTGCAGACAGAAGGTCCGTATACCACAACATTGTGATCATTGCCTGCTTGTACACTTACATGTACATATGTTATTTTATCCCTAAGAAATAGTTGTCTGGAGTATTCAGCGTACCCAGATATTTATTTCCCACTTTTTTTTGCAGAAATTCATACAAGTCCTACAGAGGTGATGTGATAGACGAGGAGAGATGACCATTATAGTATTATATATATGTGATTGTGTTTGTTGTGTAGTCTCTCACTACTCTTTTGTCAGGTTTTTATTGTATATTGTCATGTATTTGACTATAAATGTGTTCTCTTAGCACTGCCCCTCTCATTGTCAGTTGTATATACATGTGTTTTCAACCACA
The DNA here is from genome assembly GCA_963970385.1 of Theonella swinhoei. Classification (NCBI taxonomy): domain Eukaryota; kingdom Metazoa; phylum Porifera; class Demospongiae; order Tetractinellida; family Theonellidae; genus Theonella; species Theonella swinhoei. The sequence continues at coordinate 2,580,778 of OZ019953.1, forward strand.
TCAGTAGATGTTTACTTTTAAGCAGATGTATCTAGAGAATTTGTGTTTATGTTTGAAGAAGTGTTAGGTTGTTATGTGGTGTGCTGTGGTTTAGCATATTGTGAAAGGTGGCATGTATTGTCATTATATCCACTGATCTATCTACATTGCATGTATCAATGTAGGTAGGTAGTTTGTAGATTACACTATATGTTATGAAATGATGCGTCGAAAGGGAAGATGATGCGTCGAAAGGGAAGGAACACTTGGTCAAAAGGCGGCTAGAAGTGCAAGTCGCATTGCTCCCTGAGCTCTTTGAGACTGACGGGACTATATTCAACACAGATATTGTAACTCGGGAGTTTTAAAGCACAGACATTATGACTCAAGTACTAGTTTTAAAGCTATATGAGCAGGTGTTCCATTCCAGATACTCAGGTTGTATGAATGATGTGTAGTGAGTCCTAATGCAACAATATACAGAGCATCTCAACATTCTCATGCCTTCTGCAAGGTCACTTGACCCTTACTATAAACCAATTTGGGGTGCACTCTCAGTGCAAATGTTTTGGAGACAGTTTGCTATAGGGGTGTTGTGTAGCTGCCCCTTTGTGTATTAGCCCAGGTCCAAATGCTGGGGCAATGCTATACCAGGCAGTGTGTATTGTTTGTACAACATGTTTAAGAGAAGCTTTTAAACCTAATATCAACATTACATATACAGCTCTGCCATGTAAAAGCGGATATTACATACATCTCACATGCATGCTAGCAAGTAGCGAAATTTAAGTTAAATAGCTTGAGTGCCAAAGCACATGAGCTATAGATCCAGTGATGCAGTTGCTAGTGGTACTGACTCTTGTTTTGAATGTGCTGGATGCACACCCACTGCACAGAGAATGGTGGCAGTGGAAGATAAAGCATGGCAGGACGTACAAGAGTGCAGTGGAGGAGAAGGCAAAGAGAGATGTGTGGATGCAAAATAATGATTATATTAACAGACACAACAGCAAAAATCCAGGAATCAGGTTGGCACTCAACCAGTTTGCAGATATGGTGAGTAACTACAGCATGAAATATGTATAATCATTGAAGGCATATAGCTAAGTATATTATAACATTCAGCTTCCTATAGCTACATATACGAGACAACACTGGATGTAAGGTGTTCCTTAAAATGACCAAGTCTCACACTGTAGTAGATATAAAGTATTGAAACTTTCAATATCCATATGAAACTTACACTCACTAAAGACACAGGAGGAGTTTCAGCAGCAGTACCTGAGCAGTAGTGTAAATGTATCTTCTTTGTTACAACATGACAAGAAGCATGTGAGGGAGAATAGTACCTACCCCTCATGGATGGACTGGAGACTCAAGGGATTTGTGACAGAAGTGAGTTGTTTTCTTCATCAGGTGGAGTAGTAATCCTTACTATATCTTCAGCAATACAGCTCATGACATCACTATTGCATTTGGAAGACACAAATTTTATACCAACACATGATGTTCCTTTATTTGGATTAGGTGAGGAAGCAGGGCACTTGTTCATCATCCTGGGCATTCAGTGCCACGGGTGCTCTAGAGGGAATGCTCTACAAGAAAGAGCGCTATATCACCACTTTAAGTGAACAACAGCTGCTGGACTGCTCAGAGGATTATGGCAACAGAGGCTGCTATGGTGGGCTGGCCATGAATGCATTTAGGTATGTCCAGGGAGTGGGAGGAATGTGCCAGGAGACGGACTACCCTTACCTAGCATATGTGAGTCTACAATACATATCCTCTCTTTGTCCTTGTACGTACATTTCCTCACAGATGTGGGCATATGATATCAAGTACTTGGATTATATTAGGAATCCGATGCCATGTGTATAGCATACTTTATGTTGTTTCTTATATACATATGCAATCATACAAATTTTTGCAGTCGATCACTTGTAGCTTTGTGGATTCTTTCACTTAACTCTCCACATCCTTATATCCCCCATACACAAGGTGTGGCAATGTGCCGATCTGTTTTGTTCAAAAGCTGTGACCTGCTCTGATGCAATTGCCGTTGAATCTGGCAGCGAAGCAGACCTGTTGGATGCACTCTATAACATTGGACCAATAAGGTATAGAGTAAGCACATTCTTACTCACACATGTATGATCTAGTGGAGACCAACACTTGAAAGCATGTATGAAACAATGACCATTTCACTTACAGTATTGGCTATATACTTATGAACAATACCATCCACTTGTCATGTGTACCAGCACTCATTTAAAAAGTGGCCCTATCTCCCTTTCTTCTTACACATAGGCATGTACATGTACATTTACATTGCACTTGCATTCAATACTGGCTTCATACATGTCATGCTATATATGCATTGGTTGCAGTGTGGTGATTGATGGGACAGGAAATGGGTTGCAGTTCTACAGTGATGGTATCTACACCAGTACAGAATGCAGCACAATCACACTTAACCATGCAATGCTGCTGGTTGGGTATGGCACTGATTCTTCAGACAGAGATTACTGGATATTGAAGAACAGGTACTTCCAGCAATGGCACATGTGATGTGAATGTACCAATTCTCCTTGTAGTTAAATTAGGTAGCTATCAAGTAATAAAGTTCTCTCTATTTAGAACCTACCATAGTTCTGCATTAAAAAGAGCAAGGAATTAAACTTACTCTTCCTTTACCCAGTGAATCCCCAGTAAGACTAGCTAAAGTTGACCAGGAAATGGAGGTCTTACCTTTTGTTTGCATGTCTCTCCCAAATGAGTCAAAATCACTCTCTCCCAAATGCACTACCTAACACATTGTTACATGCCATTACTACTAGCTAAGTGTAAAACAATTTCTCCATACAGCTGGGGAACATCATGGGGGGTGGAGGGCTACATGAAAATTGCTCGCAACAAGAACAACATGTGTGGAATAGCCACTGCAGCTAGCTACCCCATAGTGTAGGGACATGTACTGATGTACTCCATCTGAACACTTTAAATTTTGTAAACTCCATGTTAGCTGTTTCATCATAGCCTGCATATGTAGCTACTTGACATTGTTTTCAAATTTCTGGTCCTTGATGACTCCTGTAAATACTAGGAATGCGCATGCGCAAGTAATGCCTCGGGAAACTAATGACATTCCTAAAGCGTTACGTACGTACGCATGCACGCATTGACCCTATGCAGCAATTATATTTCTGGGCGATAAATTGACGACATTTTGAAACGTTTAGCCTCCCCGGATTAGCTGCTTTGCGCTAATCGCTCGGCAATAACAAACGTCCTTCCTAGTATAATTGTAGATGCGCATGCGTGAAGTATATTATTGAGTAAAAAAGGAGCGGATAAAGCTCTAAACATCCAATAGCCATCTGCAGAGCTAGGAGAACTTGAAGTATCTCACCTGGAAACGACTAGGTCGTATATGCGGAGCAGAAGTGTAATAAATTTGCGAATTAGCTATATAGCCGCGAGCGCTCTTTGAAGTGTCCATCCGTCATCAGTTGAGTTGTTTGCATTGATTGTTGTATTCAGTGAGCTGTGTTGAGAAGCACCAGTAAGTTAGTTTAATATAGAGTTTTATTAAGGGTGGCAGGGTGTTCAGTCAAATGCAAGTGCTGTCAGTCCCTCTTACTGTCGCAACAATGTTTTATTAGTAACCTGTCTCATGATGGTCTAACTGGAGCTAGCTCACGTTTCCTGCTAGTCCATGGGTTAACATTTGGTATAAATTCTGCTTCAGAGTATTATGCAATAACGTGGTATCCTCTGTAATATATCTGTTATATCTTTGCATGAAGTACTGCTAATTCTGCATTATGTAGCAATGAGATCCACACCTCTATTACTGCTGTGTTTCCTCTGGTCTCTGGTGGAGGTCCAGTCTCAGACTGCTCCTTACATTACCTTCATGGGAACCACTCTGCCCAACCATTCCTATGTACATCTCGAACAAGTAGGGGAAGATAACAGTGGCATTGACAGTAATAGTGTACAGTGTCACTATGGTCTGGGTAGTGGTGTGCAATCATATCACGGAGACTGGTTAGCTCCTGGTGGTGATACACAACTGCCATTCCCTAATGAACTAGGTGATATTTATCAGATACGTCAGGCTGAGGTAGTTCACCTGCACCGTAGAAACAATGCTGACGGTCCTTCTGGTATATATCGCTGTGTAATCGGAAATGCTACTAATAGCTCACTGGGAGAGTCAGTCTATGTAGGAATATATAAAGCTCGATATGAAACAAGAGGTATATGATTATGAATGTATCAAAAATATGCATGTTATACTACATGAGTTTCCTCTTACAGTGGAACCTGCCTGTGTGGTCACCCCAACTTTTAGAATGTCACTAACAACAACGCATGCGCAACTCCACCCACACTGAGCAAGTGCTTGTCAGTCATAGGCGGCGGAACCACCGGGGCACAGGGGCACAGGGGCACGTGCCCCCCTAAAAATATCGGCGAGCGAAATAATTGCATTCCTCATAATTATATATCCCAAAGATTTTCCTACACCAATGATAGATCTATACACACGCAGACGTGGCACACAAACAGCACAAAATGCCAGCGCACGTGCCTATCCGTACTGCACAAAATGAATGAAATTTCAGGACTCCATAGTCTCCTTGTGACCTTCGGGAATTCTTAGATGACGAAAGCAGTTCAATGTCAAATTATATAATTATAGCTACACACAAACTTGTAGGGACACAGTCACTGTTCCTTATATACTGCAAAGAGAATCACATATAATGATACATGAAATTCATTTCCAAAATTCAATCTTACAGTGCATATATAATTGTAGCTACATTGGTGTAATGCTTACTTCAATAATCATCTAGGAAGAGTCAGAGTATCTCGCCCTGTGATGGTAGCTGTGACCTCTGACCTCAATGGAGCCAATCCTCAGTTCACCCTCACCTGTATCTCTACTGGTGGACCTGCTACCACTGTCATTTGGACCAGAGACTCTGTCACTGTCACTGAAGGAAATAACACTGTGTTAGATAATCGTGAGACTGCACAGTACACCCACACCCTGACTGTGACTGGAAGATCAAGAATGGGAGGGCTTTACACATGTACTGTGGCTAATGGCAGGCTATCATCAGATTCAGCTAGTTTCACTGTTCAAGGTGTAATTTTATAATTATACATGCATACTTATTTTCCCTAGAAATCTTGAACTTATATGTAATACGTTGGCCCTCGGGAAATATCACAAATAAATTCCTCACAGCAGGTGTATATCTGAAATTGGTATATGTTACCCTAGTAACAGAGCACTATAGGTAGGGCTTGCTCAAAATTTAAGTCATTATGCTATGCTCTTATGCTCTGAATATTATGGTCCTGTAGTGGCTTATCATGCTCAGACCCTGTCACGCGATGTACCACATGGCCCAAAAAGCTAGTTTAGCCATCATCAGTATCCGGTCTTTACGATTCTGAAGACACAGTATCAGAACAGTGCACTACAAGACTATGTATGTAGAGGTTGGAGTGATACTTGGGCAATTTGTAAGCTTTCTCTGAAATCATTATGCTCAAAACATTTGTCATTATGCTCAATATTATTATTCTCCAGTCAAGAATGAGAGCTATTATGGTCAAAATTATGCCAGCATAATCTATTGGCTTGTAGTAGCACCTGCTATGTTGAATATTGATTAGGTGTGCATGCAATATATAAACCTACCATTTTTACCATAGCAACTTATATATTGCAATGCAATTGTGCCCAAGTATGAATTTGTAAGGCAATAAAGTTCTGAGATTATAGCAATTAAAACAGGGTGTAAACCCTTTCTTTATGAACTGGGGTGTTGGATAACTCCAGTAGAGTGTTCAGCCACACTTTGCTGAAGTTGAGTTGTTTTTGGAACACCTTAAACACACTTGTATTCCATCCATATATGGATAGAGTGTTCAGCCACACTTTGCTGAAGTTGAGTTGTTTTTGGAACACTTGTATTCCATCCATATATGGATGCAATTTACACTAATATGTATATGTTTTCTCTTGTCTGATATTTTTTGACAGAAGCAACATGCATGTACACAGTCCTCCTTGAGTTATGGTTAGAATACAAGTCAGGCTGAAATCAAACTCAGGATCAGTGCCTGGGAATCCTAACTAACCACAGAGTCACAACTCCCAGACAAAAGCCAGTCCCCCTACTCCCTGCTTACTTTTGGCCTGAAGATAAACTTCTCTATATCCATTACCACAATTTTATATATTTGGTCATAAAATCTACCAACCATACACTGTAAAAATATTAGGTTTGTATTAAACCATGGTATGGTTATCTCAGATACATCTTCTCTAGTGTTTACTGTGATTTCCCTATGGTGTGTATCACTATAATTGGTGGTCAATATTCTCAGAAACCATAGTATGTATCACTACAATTAATATTGGCAACCAAAAGGATGTGTTACTATTACTGCATCCTTTCTGTTTCTGAGAATATTGACCACCAATTATAGTGATACACGCCATAAGGAAATCACAGTAAACACCAGAGAAGATGCAACTGAGATAACCATACCATGGTTTAATACAAACTTAATATTTTTACAGTGTAGCTCCTTTACTGGCATAAAGGTGTTACTGCATGGTCGATTCCAAATGGGGTCATGTGAGTGGTCTGTCAGGTGTGAGACTCCTGTACGTGAGTACCACCTGGCAGTATATGAGAGGAAGCAGGGAGATTGGCTTTGTCTGGGAGTCATGGCTCAGTGGTTATAGAGCACTGGATTCCCAGTCACTGATCCGGAGTTGAATTTGAAATTCCAAGTGGAAGTTGCTCTGTGTCATACTTTTGGTTGGCTTGAGTTACTCTCAGGATAAACTTCTGGCCAACACAGAATATGGGTTGTATTACAGGATGAGTATGTATCCCTTAGAAGTGACCTATATCCCAATCCTCCCTGCAGTTGCTTCAGCTCCTACTAACCTGATGACATCCCAAGAAGGTCTTACTGGCATACGAGTATCTTGGAGCCCACCCACTCCACTGGGGGATACAACTGGGTACAGGAGATCTACTACTTTGGTAGCGTTAGTGGCAGCGTGGATGTTTATGGTGGCTCCACAGACAACTACCTACTGACTGGTCTTCAGAATGGAGACATCTACTCAATATCCATTATGGCCACATCACAACATCTCCCTAGTGACACTGTAGAAGTGCTGAACATTGGTCTAGGTATGTTACACATGCTCTAATATCTTGTGTACATTTCAATGATATGACCAGAACTTGCATGTATGCTAGGTGAATGCAGTGCATTTTTGGTATAGTTGTGATGGAGCAATTTTAGAAAAATGTCAGTGCACATGCATGGATGTATGTAAAATTTTAACATTATGTAGAGTGCAGTGTGGGTCACATAAATATAGAAAAATCGCCCATTGTCACGACGTAGTGGGCTCACTCCACTCACCAATGAAGGGCTCAGAAGTGGTCTATCCCAAAATTAAGAATGGGAAATTGTCCGAATACCAACAATTCACAATCATGAGATTATTGAATCACATTTAGGTGGTAAAGTGCTATTTTATGGGCTATAGATCACTCTGGCTTCATATAAGTAGTGCATGTTAAGTATAAATGTATATATTGGAGTAACTAATTATATTCATATAGCTCCAGGCAGGCCAAATGTCAACGTGACCTCCACAACAGCTAACTCCATCTCCCTCTCCTGGACTGTTCCTAATGGCTCAATGGTGATTAGCTATAGAGTCATATGGATATCAAGAGTGTGTCCTAGTGATATAGATGAGGGCAATACTAGATATACCACCACCTTCAGATCTACCAGTTCTACTATATATGGCTTGAGATATGGCACAAACTATGTCATCACTGTTGCTGCCACTAATTCAGCTGGTATCACATCTAGTATTCCAGTGACTGCAAGGACTAGGGAACGTTGTGAGTAAATATTATTTCAGAGTTACAAATACTATTATTATGTAGACTTATCTTCCCCTTCCAACCATATTTTAAAAAGATTGATCTGGAGATGTAGGGATACAATTATGTAAAATGTTCTATTCACAACTTCAGCTTCAGCTACCCTTTTTGGAGCATATGAACACTGAAATATAGAATATTCTAGTTCATGACTATCTTTGTGGATATATACTTCCTCCAGCTCCATCTGCTGCTCCTACCTATGTGAGTGTATCGGAAGTGACCTCCTCCAGTATCACTGTCCAGTGGGGGACAGTGGACTGCATCCACCACAATGGAGACATAACAAGCTACTCAGTGTGGTATGGGGTCAAGGGGAATGGGAGTACACTGAATGTGACTGTCTTAGGATCACGAGTTAGTGTCATTGAGGCCACTGTCTCAAGTTTGATGTCATCCACTGCCTACTCCATTCAAATGGCAGCAGTGAACAGTGCTGGTGTTGGAGTGTACAGTGATCCAGTTACTGCAGTGACTGCTTCTGGTGAACTTGCCTGATAGTACTACATTATACACAAATGAGTGTAATAGTACATATGTATGAAAACATACTCCAGGGTTTGTAGGGTGCATGTGCATTGATTGATATGACACATATATAGTGTCACTGTGTGGGTGATGGTTAAGTGGGATAACAACACACAGCAAAAACACACACACACTTTATCTTTCTCTGTATATACAAGGTGCACTATCTGTGACTGTTGACTCCATTGCTTCTTCCTCTCTGATGATCTCATGGGTATATCACGATGCTGTGATAGTTACTAGCTATATCATCTCTTACTCCAACATTAACACTCAGTGTTTTACTGACTCTAATAATATCACTGGTAGACTAAGTACTGTAACCGAGAGAACACTGACAGACCTGCAGGAAGATACTCAGTATTCCATCACTGTGATAGCATTACTGACCAGTGGGCAGACAGTAGCAGCCAGTTTCATAGTGACTACGATGGAAGCTGGTTAGTATATGTCCACTGGTCTTTTCTCTCCCCTCTATTCTGAATTTTAACACACAGCTCCATCTGCTGCTCCTACATATGTGAGTGTATCTACAGTGACCTCCTCCAACATCACTGTCCAGTGGAGGGCAGTGGACTGTATCCACCTCAATGGAGATATAACGGGCTACTCAGTGCAGTATGGTGTTGAGGGTGGGAGTGGCAGTACACAGACTATGAGTATCTCAGGAGGTAGTGTCACTGAGGCCAATATCTCAAGTCTGATGTCATCCACTACCTACTCCATTCAAGTGGCAGCAGTGAACAGTGCTGGTATTGGAGTATACAGTGATCCTCCTGTTGCTACAGAAACTCTTCAGAGTAAGTAGAACAGTATACAAACATATATGCATGTGTCCTTTCCATCTATGCATTTTTGGCTACATCAATATAAAGATGATGCCTACATGTGTATTAGCCTCAAACGTAAAATCCGACTTTGTTAAATGCTTTTGTACATGTAACTGATGAAACCCTGTGCTCTCATACCAATATTATATACTGTACCTGTTTTTTTTTCCAACATCCTTCAACATATGGTATGTGTACATGTTAATAACAGGTGTGTACCTTACTCTGAATGGTAGCTACATCCCTAACCATGGTTATGTGGTGATCGATGATATTGGTGGCACTGGTGACACTGCTCTCATCTGTAATACCAACCGTATTGCTAATTTCCCTAATTATCATGGTCCAAATTCTGGAGGAGACTGGATTGCACCAGATGGGACTATAGTTGGTAATCTAGATACTGATGATGTTCCAGGATTTGAGAGAGATAGACGTCCTATGCATAGGCGAAGGAAGTAGAATCAGAGTGGGGGGGCACTAAAGCTAGGGGGGTTTGGGGGCATGCTCCCCCAAAAACTTTTTGAATTTCAGAGTGCTTGACATTGAATCTGGTGCCATCTGATAAGCCTTATAAATCTTGTAAAAATGTACACACACAAAAAAATCTATTCAAAACTGGCCAAAAAAAGTTCGCCTTCTCTCATTGACAGAAATAAATTCCTTTGCTATCATAGTCAGATCTATTTTGTCAGTTCGATCCTTATGAATATGTAAAAGCATTACATGATTAAGTCTAGGCTGTGTCATTGTGGAACGTAAAAAGTTTTTCAACCGTCTCAATGCAGAGAATGCTCTTTCGGCAGTAGCTGAAGTAATGGGAATGGTCAATGCTGTGTGTAGCAAGCTGAAAACCTCAGGAAGCAAGCTCTTACTGCAGCTTACGTCAGACATGACTTCACACAGTGTTCTCAAGCTTGTTACTTTCTTGATTGAAGTGACTGGATTCTTCTGGTTATAAGTTCTAATCAAGTCAGGAAGCATCTGAAGCTGAATTTTTAGACGCTCAATATCAATTTCTTTTGAATATAACTTCACCTCCTCAGGGATGTGGCAATCTCCATTATTAGCAGAATTCAACAATGTTTTTTCCATTGCTGCTGCAATTGGCATTCCTCTAGTTTGCTGAAAGCGGCTTTGTAACTCTCCTGCAGCTGTCTCTAAAGCTTCGTAGTACTGTTGTTTGAAATAGGATTCAGCATCAACAAACCTGTGAGTGTTAGTAGTGTGTTCATCAAACCTTTTTGGTGCCCGCCTATACCGTGGTAATCTAGGCTCTGATGTGAGTTGCTTGGAATCTTCAACAATTCTAGAATAAAATCTACTGAACGCAACATCATTCCGTTGACTTCGAAGAAATTTTATGGCAAGGTCAGCACTGTCTACAGCTTCCTGCATGGTGGTATTGCAGCCTTGAAGTGTTGTAGAGAGCTGCTCTGTAGCAGAGAATATCAGATGGGATAGTTTTAGTCCAAAATATGTGCTAAAGTTATCCATGGTAGTTAAGTAACCACCAGCTTTTAGAGCATACTCATCTCTACCACTATCATGAATTTCAATCATTGCAGTTGTTAGCACCTCGTAGTTGCTAATAACAGCTTGAATAGCTCTGGTGCGCACTGTCCAACGTGTTGGACATAGTGGTTTTAGAGATGGAGCTCCAGGGGTAAGCTGTGCTTGCAAACTTTGAAACAATGCAGATCGTTTTGCAGAAAATCGTATAAATTGACTGAGTTCCATTACTAAGTCAAGAGCTTCTCGAACAGCTGATATTTTTCTTCCAACAGTTTGCAGGCACAGATTTGTGCTATGAGCTAAGCAATGTACATATATTGCTGTAGGTTCAATTTCTTGAATGCGTGCTGCTACTCCACTTATGTGACCCCTCATATTGGAGGCACCGTCGTATGCTTGGCCTCGACACTGGCTAAGGGGGAGGGAAAAACGGACCAAGCAATCTTTAATCAAGGTAGTAAGCATTTCCGAGTCAGTTTTTGGGACGTCAATTAGTTCAACAGGATCCTCATGTATATTGAATGAGTTATCTACCCACCTTATTGAGATACAAAGCTGTTCCTTGTTTGAACTATCCATAGATTCATCTGCTATCAGTGAATACCTAACCGATTCTCTGATTTCACGCAGTATCTCCCTCAAAACATGATGGCCCATAATTCCTATGATTTCATTAATGATGTCACTTGACAAGTACCTCTTTGACTCTATCCACTGTATTAGATCTGGACACTCTTCTTTGCGGAGAAGCAACAACTGAAATAAATTGCCCTCTATTTCATCATGGCCTCTAATGGCCAAACCCTGCCGTAGCAAGAACCTCAGGGAAGAAAGCTGTATCATTAACATGCTAAAATGTAGTTGTTGACTTTGCTTCAATTGAGTACTGAGTTGAGCATCAATGCCTGGTTGCTTCATTTGTTCCACTTTCATCATAGCCTCTCTATGTGAGTTTGACTGAGCATGTTTTTTGAAACGCTCATGGGCCTTCTTCCAGTTATCAAAACCAACACTCACAAAAACACTGTCAGCATGCTTGTCTGTCAAAAGGCCTCGCTTTGTACAGTACTTACAAAAGTGACAATAAGCTCTTAGAGTAGTTGTACATAGAATTAGCCAAGTGTATGTTTCAAACCAGTCGGGAGAAAATTGACGCCACTTTGTACCCTGCAGTTTTCTTGTTTGACGAAGAATAGCAGGGCTCTTGATTAGGTAAGGTGAACTTATTGTGCTGGAATACTTACAGCATTCTGAAGCACACTCTTGACTAGTTGATGGTTCAGCTTGTGAGCTGGCAGAACTAGATTCTCCAAAGTCTGAGTCAGTAGGAGTCAAAGAGGACTCTGAATTGTACCTAAAATATAAGCAGTAAGTCAGCATTTTAGTTTTAGCTATCAGTTACAGTACTAATCATTTATACCTGCCACTAGTCCTCCTCTTCTTAGCTTCTGGACCTAGTCGCCAGTTACTCAGAGTTTGCTGAGTCATGACCGTGAGTGCTGAGTCATGAGTCATGATGCGTGTGGATAAGTGTGCTTCAATTAGAAAAGCAAAGTACAGCGTAGGCGGAGTCAGTCAGTGTCGCCGATAAAACTGCATGCCATCGTTTTTTTCCAGATGTGTAAGTTAGAAGCAGCAGCTATTCTAACTTAGAATAAAACTAGCTAGTTAATTACACAGCAATGAGGACTAGTTGTGTGCCACCCCACTCTGTTTTTGGGGGGGCACGTGCCCCCCGTGCCCCCCTGCTTCCGTCGCCTATGCTATGATAGTGAGACTGCATAGGAACACTGCTAGTGATCCTCCATCTGGTCCATCTGAAGGGATATATTACTGTGTGGTAGAGGATGGTACATTCACAAATCAGACTGTCTACGTGGGACTGTACAACAGTGGAGAAGGTAGTAATATTATAATGTAAACCCTACGTAAGAGGTTGATCATGGGTGGTATGCTCCATTTACCCTTGCTCATAAAGCATGCTAACCTATAGCCTCATTCCCAGGTCATTTGAGAGAATGGCCTGCTCTACACATGCATATTTCATTATTATCATGTAATAATAAAATATGCATGCCATTGGAATTATATAAACCATGATCAAACCTACTTGGAGTTTTCCTGCATACCACTCGATAATTCAGAGCTTCCATATAGGGTAACATACTCCCCAACACACATTTCCCATTTCATCATTTCGTGTAAAGAATAGTTTTTAACATTCATTCTCAAAATAGGAAATGTCACTATATCAAATGATATACTATTCACTCTGGACTCTCATTTCTATGAAGCCAGTCCTCAGTTCACTCTTACCTGCATTTCCACTGGTGGACCAGCTACTACTGTTATTTGGACCAGAAACTCTGAGATGCTTACAGGATCAACTGTAGTAAATGATACACTGACAGCACAGTACATCCACATCCTGACTGTGGCTGGAAGACTGGGAGGACTCTACACATGCACTGTAGCCAATGACAGACCATGGTCCACGTCAGCACATTTAACTGTTCAAGGTAAAAGAAGCTAGTAGCATAATTACTTGTACCTTTGCAAGGGTATGGCTTCAATTAACTTCTTTCCAGTTGCCTCAGCTCCCACTAACCTGATGGCAGTCCAGGAAGGTCCCACTAGTATCTGAGTGTCTTGGAGCCCACCTGATCCACTGGGGGATACAATTGGGTACAGGGTTTTATACAATGGCAGTGACAGTGGCATTGTGGATGTTAGTAATGGCTCCAGAGACAACTACCTACTGACTGGTCTTCAGAATAAAGACACCTACAACATATCCATTTTTGCCACATCACAACACATCCCTAGTCAGGTAGTGATAGCAGACATGGAAGTCACATTGGGTGAGTGAGGCATATGGTGTGAAATCTTCCCATACTACACACCTTATGATGGAAATGTAACGTTAATACCCCCCAGTCCCAGTTCCAGGTCTGTCTAGTGTCATTGTGACATCAACAACTGCCACCTCCATCTTTCTCTCCTGGAATGTTCCCAGTGGCTCAGTGGTGACCAGCTATGAGGTGATGTGGCGAGCACTCAGTGGTAGTGATGACACTAATGATGAGACTGATGAAGACGAGACAAGTGGGACTAGTGGTAATATTACCTCCACCAGCTACACTATACAGGAATTGGAGAGTGGTACAGTTTACAGTTTCAGAGTCACAGTGACCAATGCAGCTGGAAGTACCACCAGTGAACCCATCATCATAACTAGTACGATTACTGCTGTTATATACATGCATGTCTGGCTTACAGTGGTATGTATATTAAATTTGAAGCATTTTTGTTAATGGAAGTGCCATAAACCAAGTTCAAGACAAGGTAGCTAATTATAAAGGATATAGAGTATGGTTATTGCCATTATACCTGTCTTAGATGCATGCCGCATGGATATTATAGTTTCAGCACTTGCATCGTCTTTCAGACACATAACATGGCCTATGGGTACAAGACCCTCAAAGAAACAAAATACACGGCTACAATGACATATGTAAAATTGCCAACCCCCTAATATCTCCATCTTCTTCTTCTTCTTCAGTAGCTAGACAAGCCTATAGAGTTTCTTGGTGAAGAATCATGCACTCTCAATAGGTAATCTCTAGGCAAAAGCAAGGTAAATACAGCTTAGCTTTTAGAGATTTTACTAACTCCCGATAATATTATACAGTTTAAAAATCCTCACATCTTTTTTCTCTATACTCAGTTCCAGCAATCACTACTAATTCTCAGGCTAACATTGCAGCTGTTATTTGGGGATTTGTGGGTGTGATTTTGAGTATCACTACTGCAGTGACAGTCACTGTGATAGTGGTTCTGTTAAAGAATTCCAGAAAACCCTACTTCACTGGAACACAGAACACGTATGTATATGTAACCACCCCCTTACACAGAGGCAGAGACATCATCGCCATATCAAATGTGGGGTGGGGCTCAGTGTTCATGAAGTGGGGAGTTTAGAACTACATTCATCCTGAATACATCCTGCATAGACTATCTAGTAGTCACCAAACTATTTATTACGTTCTGCCCATTGATGTCACCCTCCAATTTCGGATAGCTCAGCCCCCCCTGTTCAAAAAGTGGGAGCTCAACCCCCGGTTCTCTGTCACTGTTAGTATGGGGTTATGCATGTTGCATGTTATGATTTGGGGCATTGGTATTCTTATAACATTTTAATTTACTCTTGCATATAAAGATAATGATTCAAAGGATGATGGCATGCATGTGTATGCCATAAAGGATATAAAACCACTGGTATCTGGAGAGTCAATAGACTCTCTATGTAGGGATGGTGCTAGCTGACACGCCCATTATTCTTAGCAAAAACTATGGCTCAGAACTCTCGAATGCTGAAGTTATAAGCCTTTTTAGACAACATAACACGGCTTACAAGTGTTTCTATACACAAGACTGTCAAAGTAGGCTTTTTCCCATCTTCTTCTAATTCTTCTTCGAAGGGTATCTGCAGTGCCTTTAATAGGACATTTCCTTGGCAAGTAAAGCTATGATATACTAACACATGTGTAATTTCAAGAAGCAAAGGGTGGGCTCGCACACATGCAAGAATAAGGCCTTTCACTAAAATAAGGGTAAAAATTTGTTTTCTCTTGTACACTATGTAAGTGTATGGTTCATAAAATATCTGGTTCATAAAATATCTGAAACGTAAACAGGTGTTGCATAGCTCTTCAATGTCACTGCAGAATACCTGATGCCACCAAACAGACAACACAGGCTGATACTCCTAACCCATCACAACCTCCTGTTGAAGACTCCCACTATGAGCCAGTGTATAACTGAACACATAAAGAATGTAGTTGTCTTAAACACTTTTAGTTTATAAGAATTTCACTGGCATTGACAGTTCCGTAGTAGATATTTCTGTATATAGTGAAAGTCTTTTCCTACAGTTTCATCTGTACAAGAGTTGTCACTTGAGGTACAAAACATTCTCCACCACACTTTCCATGCTATAGCTAACTTATTTGTGAGCAACACTTCTACTTATTAGTTGCTAAAAAACAAAGCACTTGGCTTGTTTTGGTACTCATGAAACCACACATGTCTAACAAATACACGGTGTTCAACAATATGGAAGTGCTAGTTCACTTTATACATTCAGCAAAAGTCATACGAAGATTGTGTTTGTCTTATTAACTGCACATGGAAAAGAGCAGCCATTTTGTGCAGAAATGAGAGTCTATTTTTTATGTGTAAATATTTTGTGTCAATTTGATGTAGGCCGAGGCTGTTCAAAAGAGAATTGAGGTTTAGTGTTCCAGAGGAGCAATATATACTACATTGTACTATCCCTACATCTTTCAATAAAATGATTCTTTGTTTTACTGGTTTTTATTGTATGTAGCTATGTGAATGTGTAAGCTAGATGGGGCTCTTCTCAGAGATATTGTCTTATAATTACTTCAAGGTTTAGCACCTTTTACTCATGACATCACTATTGTATTTGGAGACACAAAATTTATACCAACACATGATGTTCCTTTATTTGGATTAGGTGAGGAATACAGCTCATGACATACAATACAATACAGCTCATGACATAACCATTGTATTTGGAGACACAAATTTTATACCAACACATGATGTTCCTTTATTTGGATTAGGTGAGGAAGCAGGGCACTTGTTCATCATCCTGGGCATTCAGTGCCACGGGTGCTCTAGAGGGAATGCTCTACAAGAAAGAGCGCTATATCACCACTTTAAGTCAACAACAGCTGCTGGACTGCTCAGAGGATTATGGCAACAGAGGCTGCTATGGTGGGCTGGCCATGAATGCATTTAGGTATGTCCATTGCACTTGCATTCAATACTAGCTTCATATCTGTCATCCTATATATACATTGCTTAGCAGCATGTTGAGATTTAATGGATGTGATATACCATTGCACATATAAAGTTTAACTTGCATTGGTTGACTTGCACAGGGAGACAGGTTTGGAGGAGCACTGGATGGTGCAGCTCGGCAGTTTTCTGGTGCCTATGACTCCTATTGATAATTATTATGCAATTTATCTGAGTGCATACATGAGTGCAAGCTACTTACAGAAGTATAGTACAGTGGGTTTGTGTACCTGACTTCCTCTGTGAGATAAGGTATTATCTCAAGGGGCATCATTGTAACTTGAGATACAGGAAGTCATTCCTTACAGATATCCACATATCACTTTGAGGTTGTTATGTTACAACTGAGGTATAAGGTTAAAATAACAACCCATTTTGCTCTACATACCAAGACAGGTTATAGTTGTGTAATGCAACGCCATCCCTGGGATGACATCTCTTACCTCCCTCCTGACACAGCTATGTAACAATTATAGCTACACCTTTTTAAATGTAATTTCAGCATGATTATACATCTAAAACAGCATAAATTGTTTTGGGTAAACTAGAAGAGACAGAAGGACATGCAAATGTCAACATCACTCAACGAGTACCAGTTATTATTTTTCTAACACTTTGGAGTGTTAATGTTACGAATTGAAAATGACTGCAGTTTTGTTATTGTAAACCTGTACACTAATAAAAGGTTTCTTAGACATGTGTATTAATGCCTATCAAGCCTCAATACTCCGTCACACATCCAGACTGCAGAAAAATCATATGTTGAACTACAAATAAGAAGGGAGTTGATTTACTTTTCTAAACCCTTTCCTGGGGTCCACATGTCCTTCACCTGAAAGCCGAAATTCATCTGTGAAAATTTTGCAAAATGCATTTTAACATGCAGTTTCTTGGTCAAACTTAGGTGGCACACATAGAATTCATAGGGTATGTAGGTACTTGGTCTGTGGAATGCCATATACTATTATGTATTGTGTACAGATGATGTGGCTGCGATGGAAGAATGAGTATGTGTATTATTGGCAAGTGTAGCGAGCCCTCCTAGTGATGTGAACAGGCGATTTTCTTTCTCTCTCTCTATATATATATGTAACTGGCACTGTACATATCATAATGCCATGCGTGCTTCTAATTTTGCGTGCCCACTCTCCCACTCACCAACAATGCTTAGCATTCCAACAAATGTGCAGATTCTAGGAATATGATCCACTATATTCATTTATACTTATCTCCACATACAGTCATGTATTACTTAGGGAGAACTTCAATGAGGCATATGTGACACATACATGTATATACATCATTCATGCAGCACTATACAATGTCACTATATGGAGTGTTACAAAAAATATCTAGTAACAATATCATAAGAAAAACTAAGTAATTTTGTTCTGTATACTAAATTAAAGTTCTCTTAGTTTTCCTCACACTGTGGAACAGATATATATATATATAATTTCAAAATGTGAATATGCATCAGATTCAAAGTCTGTGGATTCGACTATGCACAAGAGGTACATAACAATGCCAAAATCATAAAAAGGTGCAGTATGGAGCAAACACAGGAAAACGCCCGCATGGATTTGGGAAACAGTGAGATCGAGATGTCCGTGTTTAACATTGCATTACACACCATGCAAGTCCGTACTTACACCGGGACCAATAGTAAAAGACGGACTTTCCTTTTTCAATTGGTCCCACATGCACGATTTCCACAGGAAAATAGCCAACCATACGTATGGCTTTCAACAGAGTAGTGCTAGATCTCTCCAACGGAGCGAAAGCCCTACAAATTTTTTGACCTCCATTGCCCGCTGAGTACGTGACAGTATTTTCAGGAGGAACAGATGCTCCAGAGGTGAGATATGACCTAACAGACAGACAGACAGACAGACAGACAGACAGACACACACACACACACACACACACACACACACACACACACACACACACACACACACACACACACACACACACACACACACACACACACACACACACACACACACACACACACACACACACACACACACACACACACACACACACACACAGACCCATCTACCGTAACCCTCGCTGCGCATGCACACTGAGGGTTAACAATATGCAAACTCGAATCACATAAATGAAGAGGTTAGGAGGGAGATATTCCCTTTTTGTCAAAATAGGAATTGCTTGCAAAGTTTGCTTCTCTAACATCACTGATAACTGCAGCCATAACAAAAGCTATGCCCAATATGTGTGCCATGATCATTAACAGACAGTCAGATGCAAGGATGAAAACACAACACAACAGAAACAAAGTAAGAGCTGTCCTGGGCTGGGACTCCAACCCACGGCCTTCATGTTTTAGGTAATGCTCTTACCAACTGAGCAATATTGAGGCAGCTCAGTTGGCTGGGCTGCATCACATATACAAGCAAAACCTGTTAAACAATGTCTATAGACCCCCTACATACTCTAACGCCGGCATCTTCAGAATGTTCACAATTATGGTTTCCAACACCATTATGATGACACTGGAACAAAAGAGTTTCATTTCCTCTGCAATGAACATCATCCAGCAGGATCGGTCCAGTTCCTGGACCAAAATGTCGAACTTCTGTTACCCTACCACAGGATAGTTGAGTGCACACAAGCTGAAAGAGAAATACATGTAGATTATATGCAGTGCATTTTTGGTGAGCAGAGTAAGCAACAGCTGATTTGAAAATGTTAGTGTGCACGTAAAATTAGAAAACATGGTATGTAGACAGTGCCCGTTACATATACAAAAATCAGTCCATTGTCATGACTAAGTAGACTTGCTCCACTTGCCAATAAGTAGCTAGGAGTGATTTGAGACTACTATACAGAAATGTAGAGCATGAGGAGTGATCTCCCTCCCTCCAACACACACACACACACACACACACACACACACACACACACACACACACACACACACACACACACACACACACACACACATTACCATACTGTAAGAGAGCTTGGAGAAGAGTCATATAGTACTTCAATAGACAATGTATGCATGTATACCTGTGCAACTGTTGTATTCCAGCGGTCATCACAAACAGTGCCCCACTGACCCTCATGATACACTTCCACTCTGCCTTCACAATGTCTGTTACCTCCTACTAGTCGTGATGTAGCTGAGAGAGGATGTAAATCCATAAACATGTAGAATGAGGGGGAATGTAGTAAATCAATGTACACAATATAATGTAGGACTTGTACACCTAATCATTAATGATAAGACACCATTTGAGCCCTTTATACAGCTGTACTGTAAAGGTTAAGCACACATGTACATACTTACCGTTGCAGGTAGGCTCTTCCCCACTCCATTCTCCATTTTGGCAGGTTCTGGAACTGTTCCCAATCAGTCTATATCCAGTATTACACGAGTACATAGCAGTTCCAGTTGTGGCATTGAAATTTACAGTTCCATTGGTAATGCTCAGGTCTGGACAGACTGGATTGGGGAATATGAATATTCAAACTTCAAGCTCGTGTTTGAGGTATCATAGAGTCGGTAGACTCTATATGTAGGGATGGCACCGACACGCCCATTAGCCTTAACAAATGAAACGGCTCAGATCTCTCGAACGGGGCAGTTATAGGCCTTTTCAGACACATGACATGGCCTACGAGTGTTATTATACACAATAAAACTCTTAAAGTAGGTAAAATACACCGCTCCAGTGACTTACAGAAAATTGCTAAACCGCCGATTTCTCCATCTTCTTCTTCTTCTTCTTCTTCTTCTTCTTCTTTATCAAACGGCCTACCTCAAAAATGGCAAACGCGTTCACCTTAGTTTTGGCATAAAACGGCTTATTTCTCTCCCGTGCATGATCCTTGGCCATTAGAATCTTCCTAGGATCCTTCTCAAACGAGAACAGCAAGAATCTACTAGCACTTCCGTGTAGTTGAACGCCATTTCCTCGTTATTACACACGTGCATACCACATGACCACGAGCAGCAAAATGGGGTGGGGCTCGAACAAATGCAAAGAGCATTGTATTTGCAAGCGAGTATGCAACGAAAAACCAGTGAAATAAGGGATTAAAAACATTTCCATTAAAATGGTGAAGGATGTAGGGATGACAGTGCCAAAAAGTAGAGAAACAAGTGCAGTATATATGCAGCAAGACAGGGGATGAGGGCAATATATATGCAGCAAGACAGGGGATGAGGGCATGCAACAATAATAACATGCGTAACCCCTCCCTACATCTCTTTTATTATGGGGTTATTATTGTTGCATGCCCTCATCCCCTGTCTTGCTGCATATATACTGCACTTGTTTCTCTACTTTTCGGCACTGTCATCCCTACATCCTTCAACATTTTAATGGAAATGTTTTTACTCCCTTGTATATATATACGTACCTGAAACTGTGCAGTTAGGTTCCTGTCCACTCCACATTCCATTGTCCATACACATCCTGATCCATTCTCCAGTCATCATGAAGCCAGTGTTACAGGCATAGATAGCATAAGAACCCTGTATTAATCCAGTCCACGTGACAATACCATTATCAGGATGGCTTAATTCATTACACATTCCTGCAGATATAAAAAGTACGAAGTTTATATTTTGTATGCTGTTCTTTTTGATGCATATACGTATAAGTATCAGCATTCAAATTGGTAAATAAAATCAGTTCATAAGTGGTTCTTCTTATGTGTGCATATATATATATTGGCAATGCATTCTTCATACGTATGCAAGTAGGTTCCTCTCCACTCCACTTTCCATTGCTCATACAAGTCCTGGTCTGATCTTCACCAATCAGCTGGTAGCCAATATTACAAGTATGGGCAGCAATAGAACCTTCTGTTACTCCAGTATCCACTGCTCTAGTTACATTGACATTACCATTTTCCGGGTCGGATAATTCATTGCACAATCCTGCAGATAGCATCACAGCCCAGAGGTATATACTTGGTATGTTTGTTGTTCTTCTCCATACATGCAATAAATTAGACAGTAGCCATACATACGTAAGCAAATAGGTGCCTCTTCCCTCCATGTTCCATTGCTTGTACAAGTCCTGATCTGTTCTCCATGCAACAGGTAGCCACTGTTACAAGTATAGGTGGCATTAGAACCCTCTGTTAGTTCAGTCCAGGTGACACGACCATTATCGGGATCTTCTAATACATTGCACAATCCTGTAGATATAAGGTTTATATTTAATACATATGGTGTCCTCAATACATATCAGAGGATCGGTAGATACTCTAGGCACTGACATGCTCATTAGCTCTCAACAGACAAAACAGTTCAGAACTCTTGGATACTGAATCCAGCAGATCTAGCACACTTGTACTATACAGTTTCAAAATCCCACACACAATGCCTTTTGCCATCAGAATCTTGTAGGGCATTTCCTAAACAAGTAAAGCTACTATACTAGTAGTTCTGTGTGGTTGAACCCCATTTCATTGTTATTACACATGTGGTTCACGTAACTGAGCAGCAAAATGGTGGGGCTTGTGCTAACACAAGTGTATTTGCAAGTATAGGGAATATGCAGTGAAACAAGAGTAATAGCATTTTATCTAAATACTAAAAGATGTAGGGATGACAGTGCCAAAATCAGAGAAACAAGTGCAGTATAATATATATGCAGCAAGACAGGAATAATAACTTATTATTGACACTTCTTCTTACATGCAATTGTAATGCTGTTGTCAATTACTTGTATTAATAAGTGAGTTTTTACTTGTATAGATACGTATGTACACATTGCAAATGTAATATTCATACGTAAGCAAGTAGGTTCCTCTCCACTCCACGTTCCATTGCTCATACAAGTCCTGATCTGTTCTCCACTCAGATGGTAGTCACTGTTACAGGTATAGATGGCATTGGAACCCTCTGTTAGTCCAGTCTCCATGACAGTACCATTACTAGGGTTGAGTAATGATTCATCATCACATAACCCTGCATGTATAACAGTCCAGAGGTAGGTATTTGGTACGTTGTTTCTCAACAACCATCTGTTAGTCCAGTCACCTTGACAATACCATTATCAGGACTGAGTAATGCACTACAGTGGAACCTCTCTAATCCAGACCCTTTAGGGCATAAGGAAGTGTCCCGATTAGTGAGGTGTCCTGATTTCAGGGGTTGAATTATACACAAATATGGTATTTGGGAACAGACAAAGTGTCCTGTTTATTGAGGTGTCCTTATTTCAGGGTGTTGTGATTAGAGGGGTTCCACTGTACATAATCCTTCATATATGCATAGTATCACCATCCAGATGTTTATTATTATTTATGTTGTTTCTCAATGCATATATGATGAAGTATTCAAATTGTTACGTAAGTGGGTACTATTTTACTTATAAATGTGTACACATTAAAATGCATTCTTCATACGTAAGCAAGTAGGTTCCTCTCCACTCCATAATCCAGTGTCCATACAGGTCCTGGTCTGATTTCCACCAGTCAGTTGGTAGCTATTATTACAGGCATAGGTGGCATTAGAACCCTCTGTTTGTCCAGTCATCATGATAGTACCATTACCAAGATTGGTTAATTCATCGCACAATCCTGCAGATATCGGAGAGTCAGTAGACTGGATGGTACCATCTTGCCCATTAACCGTAACAAATAAAGTGGCTCAGAATTCCAAATGCTGCATGCATAATAATGTGTACACAATTCTTCATACG
The DNA here is from genome assembly GCA_963970385.1 of Theonella swinhoei. Taxonomy (NCBI): domain Eukaryota; kingdom Metazoa; phylum Porifera; class Demospongiae; order Tetractinellida; family Theonellidae; genus Theonella; species Theonella swinhoei. The sequence goes on from OZ019953.1 coordinate 2,604,220, forward strand.
TATGCAAGACGGTTCCTGTCCACTCCACATTCTATTGCTCATACACATCCTGATCCACTGTCCAGTCCTTTGGTACCCATTGTTACAGGTATAGATGGCAAAGGAACCAGTTGTCAGTCCAGTCCATCTGACAGCACCATTAGCAGGATTGGACAACTCACTACATGATGCTGTAGGGTATATATGAATCCAAATAGAGCATTAGTTGCTAACAAAAAGATGTATAATATAAGCAGTTCACATGTGCAGGGTCCATCCATTTTCTATTGTACATGGATCATGGATCACATAGGAAGGCAGGAAATCATGTCAAATGAAGGTCTAAGATCATGGATGCTTCAACAGAATCACTTTGTGTAAAAATTAAAGCAAATCTTAGTTCAGGTATTTTAGCATTTTTCACATATCACTCATGTAGGTACATATGGGCATATTCATTGTACAAAACTCTAAAACGAACCTGTTTGACATTGGCCACCTGAATATCCTTCAGGACAGTCACAAGTATTTGGTGCAGTACATGTTCCTCCATTTTCACAGACAGGGTCACATATGGCTAATAAAGTGTAATGTAGGATACATGGGTATCTTGATGGTACACTAAAAAGCAGTAACCCAGGCAGTAACCCAGGCAGCTAGAATCCAGCCCAGAGAAAAGCAGCGCACATACAGCACTGTCGTAATTACAAGTGGGCGCAGCCCATAACGACTGGCTAGGGCTAGGGGTTAGGGGCCTTAGGGCTGTGCTTCGCTAGCTACTAACCGTACTACGTAACCCCATATCCCTACATCTGTAAATATTAAAAGAGATTACGCATGTTATGATTGTTGCATGCTATCATCCCCTGCCTTTGTCTGCATGTATGCTGCACTTTGACCTTGTTTCTATACTTTTTGGCACTTCAATCCCTTCATCCTTCAACATTTTAGTGAAAATGTTATACACTTGGGCAAGTTGATGGTGCAAAACCTTAGAACATACCATTTTCACATTGGTCTCCAGAATATCCAGCCAGACATACACAAGTATCTGGTGCAGTACAGATTCCTCCATACTCACAGGCAGGGTCACATACAACTAAAAGTGTAAATAGATACATTCATGGAGCTAACAGTAACACTTTAAAATAAATTCTTTAGAGCCAAATACTCGACTCTCTGACAGTCCTTTTTCTGTATAAATGTGTACACATTACAAATGCATTTTTCGTACGTATGCAAGTAGGTTCCTGTCCACTCCACATTCTATTGCTCATACAAGTCCTGATCTGGTCTCCATTCAACTGGTAGCCATTGTTACAGATATAGATGGCATTAGAACCAGTTGTCAGTCCAGTCCATCTGACAATACCATCAGTTGCTAACTAGTTCACATGTGCAGGGACCACCCATTTTCTATTCTACATGAATCACGTATCACATAAGAAGGCAGGAAATCATGTCAAACTGAAGAATGTCTGTTGGTCTAGGAGCATAGATGCTTCAGTGGAATCACTTTGTGCAAAAATTAAGGGGAATACTAGACCAACTTTAGCATTTTTCACGTATATCTCTATGTAGGTACATAGTGTATGGGTGTATTCATTATACAAGTCTAAAATGTACCTGTTTGACATTGGCTGCCGGAATATCCTTCAGGACAGTCACAAGTATTTGGTGCAGTACATGTTCCTCCGTTTTCACAGACAGGGTCACATATGGCTAATAAAGTGTAATGTAGGATACATGGGCTTGATGATGGTGCATAACCCTAGAACATACCATTTTCACATTGGTCTCCAGAATATCCAGCCAGACATTCACAAGTATCTGGTGTAGTACAGATTCCTCCATTCTCACAGGAAGGGTCACATACAGCTAAGATTAAACATAGTATAAATGGGTACATTCATGGAGCTATATAACATAACACTAGCAAATAAATTCTTTAGAGCCAAATACTCGACTCTCTGATAGTCTTCGTACATATGCAAGTAGGTTCCTGTCCACTCCACATTCTATTGCTCATACAAGTCCTGATCTGTTCTCCAGTCAGTTGGTAGCCATTGTTACAGGTATAGATGGCATTAGAACTAGTTATCAGTCCAGTCCAAGTGACAGCACCATTAGCAGGATCAGACAACTCACTACACGATGCTGTAGTGTATATATATAAATCAGATGCTGGTTCAAGGGAACTACGGAATTTAGAAAGCTGAGAGCTGGATGTAGCGTCCCGAGTGCAGCGAGGGCACTACTTAGGGCCTGAGGCTTTCTAAATTGCGTAGTTGCAGATGACGAGTGCATCTAGACTAAAGCAGAGAAACTGATTGGACAATGACCATTCAAACCGCTAGCAACAAGAAAAGCGTGCCAATAGATCCTACTATTTGGGGCTAGTGGCCAACTATAGACCCCGCTAACGAGGTGACTATGAAAATAGATCCCTCATTTCTCCCAATCTGATTGGTCAATTTAAAGTTACCACAGCCTGTTCCAATAACAGTAACGCTAGCTTTACAGACCAAAACTCTCTGACAGTCATTTTTATGTTACTTGTACAAAATGTGTACACAATTCTTCATACGTATGCAAGAAGGTTCCTGTCCACTCCACATTCTATTGCTCATACACATCCTGATCTGCTGTCCAGTCATTTGGTACCCATTGTTACAGGTATAGACGGCAAAGGAACTAATTGTCAGTCCAGTCCATCTGACAGCACCATTAGCAGGATTGGACAACTCACTACATGATGCTGTAGGGCATATATGAATCCAAATAGAGCATTAGTTGCTAACAAAAAGATGTATAATACAAGTAAATAAGGAAATTTGAAAGGAAATATAGGGATTGCATAAAAAGGAAAGGAGACAAGATTGGGACACAGACATGTTATGTTATATCAATGTAACATTATGGGTACATCGATATATCATAACATGTCTGTATCCCAATCTTGTCTCCTTTCCAATCCCTATATTTCCTTTCAAATTTCCTAAATTTTATATTTACTTGTCTCCTGTCATTTTTTTTCTGGACCTAGGTACATACATTTCACTATTTTGCAGTTTACTTGGTTACAAACGTATTAGCTAATGCATTGTACAACAGTTAAACTGAATTAGCAGTACAGATAATAGTGTGTGCATGAAGAGTTATAGGCTCTGTGTAACTGCCAGTACTTAGGTTTACCATCATACAAATATTCACATTTAGTGAAGCTTTTGTTAGTGAGATACGGTAATGCTTGCCTGGGGCTATTTGTTGTTATATTACAAGACTTACATTGTTTAGATAGATCTTATCATAACGTTGATCATTGGTGCATTACACTTTACCAGCATACCAATTTCCACATTTAGTGGAGCTTTTGTTAGTGAGATACGGTATTGCCTGCCTGAGGCTATTTGTTGTTATATTACAAGATTTACATTACATACACATTTTATCACAACATTGATCATTGGGGTATTAAGCTTTACCATCAAACCAATTTTCACATTAAGTGGAGCTTTTGGTAGTGAGATACAGTAATGCTTGCCTGAGGCTATTTTGTACAAGATTTACATGGTTTACATAGAATTTATCACATTGGGGTACCAATTTCCATATATAGCAGAGCTTTTGTTAGTAAGATACAGTAATGCTTGCCTGAGGCTATTTTGTACAAGATTTACATGGTTTACAGAGATTTTATCACCATGTTGATCATTGGGGTATTAAGCTTTACCATCACACCAATTCCACATTTAGTGGAGCTTTTGTTAGTGAGATACAGTAATGTTTGCCTGAGTCTATTTTGTACAGATTTACATGGTTTACATAGATTTTATCACAATGTTGATCATTCAGGTATTAAGCTTTTCCATCATACCAATTTCCACATTTAGGGGAGCTATTGTTAGTGAGATACAGAAATGCTTGCCTGAGGCTATTTGTTGTTTTATTACAAGATTTACATTGTTTACAAAGATTTTATCACAATGTTGATCATTGATGTATTAAACTATACTATCACACATTTAGCAGGGCTTTTATTAGTCAGATATAGGATTGTGTGGCCTCCACTATCAGAGAGTCGGTAGACTCTCTATGTAGGGATGGCGCCGACACGCCCATTAAGCCTTAAGAAATGTAACGGCTCAGAACTCTCCAACGCGGCAGCTATAAGCCCTTATAGAAACATAACATGGCCTACGAGTGTTTCTATACACGATAAGACCCTCAAAGGTGGTAAAATACATTGCTACAATGATATGTGTGATTTTGCTAAAACCCGATTTCTTCAACATCTTGCATAACTCAAAATCGGCTTAAGTATTTGTCTTCATTTTTGCACAAATCGGTTTCTTTTTGGCCGGCGCAGTGCACGTGCCTTTCACTAAAAAAATGGTTATATAAAGTACAACTCAGAGCCACGCCCACAGACTTCCTCTCTGTTGTACGCCATTTTTATTTTGTGCGCGTATCCGAGCTCGCAGCATAGTCGTTACCCAGGCTCTGGAAGAGAGAGCCTGGGTAGCTACGAGGCTACAGCATACGTGTGCAGCAAATTAGTGTAACTACTTCGGTTTGCGTTACAGGTGTTGATCGACTCTGTTCTCAGAATCTGCTAGTTTTTTCTCAGTATCCCCGCTCTCCATCGCGCGTACTGCCTTTGGAAGTGTGTGGGGAGCCGACACGCCCATAAAGCCTTAATTGAACAGCGCAGAACTCCTGAACGGTGCTGTTATAAGGCTTTATAGAACACATAATATGGCATACGACTGTTTCTAAACAAAAAAAAACAGTGAAACAAGGGAGTAAAAACATTTCCATTAAAATGTTAAAGGATGTAGGGATGATAGTGCCAAAAAGTAGAGAAACAAGTGTAGTGTATATATATGCAGCAACACAGGGAATGATAGACTATATTTATATACAACAAGACAGAGGATGAAGGCAGTATATATTAAAGGGAGTAAAAACATTTCCATTAAATGTTGAAGGATGTAGGGATGGCAGTACCAAAAAGTAGGAAAACAAGTGCAGTATATATGCAGCAAGACAGGGGATGAGGGCAGTATATATGCAGCAAGACAGGGGATGAGGGCATGCAACAATAGTAACATGCGTAACCCCATAATAAAGATGTAGGGGGGTTACGCATGTTAGTATTGTTGCATGCCCTCATCCCCTGTCTTGCTGCATATATACTGCCCTCATCCCCTGTCTTGCTGCATATATACTGCACTTGTTTTCCTACTTTTTGGTACTGCCATCCCTACATCCTTCAACATTTAATGGAAATGTTTTTACTCCCTTGTTTCACTGCTTTTTCGTTGTAGACTCGCTTGCAAATACAATGCTCTTTGCGTGTGTGCGAGCCCCACCCATTTTGCTAATCGTGGTCATGTGAAACGCACGTGAGTAATAACGAGGAAATGGCGTTCAACTACACGGAAGTGCTAGTATATCGTAGCTTTACTCGTCGAAGAGGGGTCCTACAAAGATTCCGTTGGTAAAAGGCACTGCCCACGGGAATAAGAAGCCTTTTGCTACAAAAATCAAGGTAAATACGTGTACATATTTTGTGCTAGGCCGTTTGAAGAAGAAGAAGAAGAAGAAGAAGAAGAAGAAGAAGATGGAGAAATCGGGGTTTTAGCAATTTCACGTATACCATTGTAGCAGTGTATTTTACCACCTTTGAGAGTCTTATCGTGTATAGAAACACTCGTAGTCCATGTTATGTGTCTAAAAGGGCTCATAGCTGCTGCGTTCGACAGTTCTGAGCCGTTACTTTTGTTAAGGCTTAATGGGCGTGTCGGCGCCATCCCTACATATAGAGTCTACCGACTCTATGATATGCACCAAGACAGGGGATGAGGGCATGCAACAATAATAACATGCGTAACCCCTCCCTACATCTTTCATTATGGGGTTACGCATGTTATTATTGTTGCATGCCCTCATCCCCTGTCTTGGTGCATATAATATATACTGCCTTCATCCTCTGTCTTGCTGTATATAAATATAGTCTATCATTCCCTGTGTTGCTGCATATATATACACTACACTTGTTTCTCTACTTTTTGGCACTATCATCCCTACATCCTTTAACATTTTAATGGAAATGTTTTTACTCCCTTGTTATACATGGCCTGAGGCTATTTTTGTTTATTTTACAAGAAGTACATTGATTTTAACATGACGATGCACTATACCCACAGTGGAACTATATCACTGTGCCAAATTTCATGTTTAAATGTGTTACCATTAGTGAGTTACGCTTTTTCAAGTGGAAGAAGTAGTGTCGGAAGGTGAACAATTTACAAAAGAGACTTTTGTTAATTTAACCCCTTTATCTACCATTTTATAATCACAGTTAGTTTCTACATATTTATGTTAACAGAAATCCAGTAAGCAGCAAACTGAAAGTGAAAGTGATGAAAACACCTTATATATGGTTATAATGAGAATAGACCATAGCAATCCCTATATACACAGTATTACTGTGTGACATGTACATGTCAGTATTACATTGAAAGGAGTGTCAACATCAGTATTACAAGAATCACAAGGGTTAACAACAAATACTTTTGTTATGTTGCTATTAGCGATGGTATCTCTACACATGCTGACTTTCAGGTTGATGGTTACCATGGTTGCTGAGTTTTGCTCATTAGTTATCTTCATTCATAATACATTGCTAGGAGAGATAACGATCAGTAGTACATGAACTACAAGGGTTAACGAATAAAATTATACCTCTATTCCCCAGTACATTTTCACATGCAAAGATTCAATTTCATTGATTTTATGGTTATTGAGTTACGCTTCTTCAAGAATAATAATAATAATAATAATAATAACAAGTAAATAAAAAATTTAAGAAATTTGAAGTGTATATAGGGATTGCATAAAAATGAACAGAGACAAGATTGGGACACAGACATGCTATGTACATCAACATACCTTTTAGTACATTGATGTATATAGCATGTCTGTGTCCCAATCTTGTCTCTGTTCATTTTTATGCAATCCCTATATACACTTCAAATTTCTTAAATTTTTTATTTACTTGTCTCTAATCATTTTTTTTACAATTGTAAGCAATAATTCCCATTAGCACATGCTCACCATATACCTAAAACATCTGGCCCATTATTGCTAGAGGCCCTAATAATCACACTCTGAGATATATGATTAGTAGGGAGTGGCTACAAGCAGCTGCGTACACGAACTATGAGCAAACCTGCTAGCAACGTACTATCGGCTGAGCAAACCTGCTAGCAACGTACTATTGGCTTTGCAAACATGATAGCAACGTACTGTCGGTCACCAGCTCTTGGTAACGTGCCGCTACTCCAGCAGCCGGTACATACGTAGAGTAGTGCCTGGCAGAACTGCGGCAACACACTGTACGCGTATGCAGTATTCTGACAGTTGAAGTAGCACAAGAATTGTCAACACCTCTGTCTTTTGTTATGTAGTACTAAGCGCTAGTTGCTAAACCAATCGTCAACACATTTCTCTATTATCAAGCAGCCAGTTCACTGCACCTATTAGTTGCTACGCGCTAGTTGCTAAGCGTTTGCGCATGCGCGGCAGATGTAATGACGTCATTAACGAGTACTCTGTCATTACGTAATCGGTTTATTATATGACGCATGCTTTTATATGCGTACAAGTGTATGTACTCTGCACGTACATTCAATATGATATTACGTAATCACTATACACATGTATACATGTATTGCATTGAGAGGAGTGTTTACATCAGTATTACAAGAATCACAAGGGTTAACAACATATGCTTTTGTTATGTTGCTATTAGTAATGATATCTCTACACATGCTGACTTTCAGGTTGATGGTTACCATGGTTGCTGAGTTTTGCTCATTAGTTATCCTCATTCATAATACATTGCTGGGAGAGATAACGATCAGTAGTACAAGAACTACAAGGGTTAACGAAAAATATTATATCTCTATTCCCCAGTACGTAATGATATATTTCCACATGCAAAGATTCAAGTTCATTGATCTTATGGTTATTGAGGTACGCTTCTTCAAGGAGAAGAAGAAGAAGAAGAAGAAGAAGAAGATGAAGAACATGGACAAAATGTGGAAATCATTTTTTCAGATATTATGTGTATCTCACATCATACAAGTAAATAAAAAATTTAGGAAATTTGGAAGGAAATATAGGGATTGCATAAAAAGGAACGGAGACAAGATTGGGACACAGACATCTTATGATATATCAACGTAACATTATGGGTACGTCGATATATCATAAGATGTCTGTGTCCCAATCTTGTCTCCGTTCCTTTTTATGCAATCCCTATATTTCCTTCCAAATTTCCTAATTTTTTTATTTACTTGTCTCCCATCATTTTTTTTCTGGACCTTGGTACATGCATTTTGCTATTTTTGTAGCTTGCTTGGTAGCTAACATATTAGCTAATAGAGCTTGTAGCCTGAGGCTATCCAACATTTTTATTGCAACATCAATTTTTGTGTATTATATTGTACCAAATTTTACTTTTAGTGGACCTTTTGTTAATGATATATTGCAAAGCAGTGCCTGGGGCTACTATTTACAAGATTACAAGATTTTATCTCAATATTGATCATTGGAGTATTAACAGAGGCAGAGAACCTGGGGGGCAGGGGGGGCTTGAGCCCCCCCACTTTTTGATAAGGGGGGCCCCCCAAAATTTCGTTGTCAATAGGTCAAATGGAGAAGGTAAAATTTCAGAATGAATGTATATAGTGAACTTCATGAATACCGAGCCTCCCCCCACTTTTGACATGGTGTCTCTGCCTCTGATTAAGCTTTACCATCACACCAATTTTCACATTTAGTAGAGCTTCTGTTAGTGAGATACAGTAATGCTAGCCTGAGGCTATGTTTTACAAGATTTACATGGTTTACAGAGATTTTATCACAATGTTGATCTTTGGTGTATTAAGCTTTACCATCACACCAATTTTCACATTTAGTAGAGCTTTTGTTAGTAAGATATGGTAATGCTAGCCTGAGGCTATTTTGTTTTGTACAAGGTTTACATGGTTTACAGAGATTTTATCACACTGTTGATCTTTGGGGTATTAAGCTTTACCATCACACCAATTTTCACATTTAAGGGAGCTATTGTTAGTGAGATACAGAAATGCTTGCCTGAGGCTATTTGTTGTTGTATTACAAGATTTACATTGTTTACAGAGATCTTATCACAACATTGATCATTGGTGTGTTACACTTTATCATCACACCAATTTCCACATTTTGTGAAGCTTTTGTTAGTGAGATATGGTAATGCTAGCCTGAGGCTATTTTTTACAAGATTTACATGGTTTACAGAGATTTTATCACAACGTTGATCTTTGGGGTATTAAGCTCTACCATCACACCAATTTCCACATTTACTGGAGCTTTTGTTAGTGAGATACAGTATTGCTTGCCTGAGGCTATTTGTTGTTGTATTACAAGATTTACATTGTTTACAGAGATCTTATCACAATGTTGATCATTGGTGTATTACACTTTATCATCATATCAATTTCCACATTTATTGGAGCTTTTGTTAGTGAGATACAGTAATCCTTGCCTGAGGCTATTTTTGTTGTTAAATTACAAGATTTACATTGTTTACAGAGATTTTATCACAACGTTGATCATTGGGGTATTGAACTATACTATCATAAAAAATTTCATATTTAGCAGACCTTTCATTAGTCAGATATAGGACTGTGTGGCCTCCATTAATAATACATGGCCTGAGGCTATTTTTGTTTATTTTACAAGAAGTACATTGTTTATAAAATTTTTAACATGACGATGCACTACCCCCAGTGGAACTACATAACTTCACCAAGTTTCATGTTTAGATGTCTTACCGTTAGTGAGTTACGCTTCTTCAAGCGGAAGAAGAAGAAGAAGAAGATGAAGAATTTACAAAATAGACTTTTGTTAATTTAACACCTTTCTCATGCATCAAATTATACCATTTTATAATCACAGTTAGTTTCTGGGTATAGTTACACATTCATGTTAACAGAAGTCCAGTAGGTAGCAAACTGAAAGTGAAAGTGATGAAAAACCTTATATATGGTTTTCAATGGGAATAGACCATAGCAATCCCTATATACACAGTACTACCGTACTGTGTGATTACTACTAATTTTTGTATACTGGTTGTTTTTCACACGCTCTCTACCCTGATATCATTAAAAGTGAAATCAACTTGAAATTGAAAGTGAAAATGAACAATATCCTTATATATGGTTTTCAATGGGGATAGACCATAGCAATCCCTATATACACAGTACTACCGTACTGTGTGATAATAATAATAATAATAATAATAATAATAATAATAATAATAATAATAATAATAATAATAATAATAATAATATGAAGAACATGGGCAAAAATGTGAAATGCACTTTTGTGATATTACGCATATCTTACATCACTGATCAACCAATTTTTGTTTCATGGTTATTTTTCACGCATTCTTTACCTTGATATCATTAAAAGTGAAATCAACTTCAAATTGAAAGTGAAAATGAAGAATATCCTTATATATGGTTTTCAATGGGGATAGACCATAGCAATCCCTATATACACAGTACTACCGTACTGTGTGATAAGCAGTTCACATGTGCAGGGTCCATCCATTTTCTATTGTACATGGATCATGGATCACATAGGAAGGCAGGAAATCATGTCAAATGAAGGTCTAAGATCATGGATGCTTCAACAGAATCACTTTGTGTAAAAATTAAAGCAAATCTTAGTTCAGGTATTTTAGCATTTTTCACATATCACTCATGTAGGTACATATGGGCATATTCATTGTACAAAACTCTAAAACGAACCTGTTTGACATTGGCCACCTGAATATCCTTCAGGACAGTCACAAGTATTTGGTGCAGTACATGTTCCTCCATTTTCACAGACAGGGTCACATATGGCTAATAAAGTGTAATGTAGGATACATGGGTATCTTGATGGTGCAAATCCCTAGAACATACCATTTTCACATTGGTCTCCGGAATATCCAGCCAGACATTCACAAGTATCTGGTGCAGTGCAAGTTCCTCCATTTTCACAGGCAGGGTCACACACATCTAAGATTAAACATAGTATACGTGGGTCATGGAGTCTGTTTCAATAACAGTAACACTAGCAAATAAAATTCTTTAGAGCTAGCCAAATACTCTCTGGCGCCCCTTTTTCTGTATATATAAGTGTGTACAGATTACAAATGCATTCTTTATACCTAGTATGCAAGTAGGTTTACGTACTAGCTGGATGCTCATAATCTGTACACTACAGAATCGTGTAGTGAGTTGTCCAATCCCGCTAATGGTGCTGTTACTTTGACTGGACTGACAACTGGTTCTAATGCCATCTATACCTGTAACAATGGCTACCAACTGATAGGAGAACGGATCAGGACTTTCTAAGCAATAGACTGTGGAGTGGACAGGAGCAGTTGACATGTGCAGGGCCCACCCATTTTCTATTGTGCATGGATCCACGGATCACATGAGAAGGAAGGAAATCATGTCCAACTAGGTATATATATATTTATAGCCTAGCTCCAAGCGGTCCCTTTGATGTTGCCTGCACTATATATACGCCATAGCACACTCAGCAGTGCATTAGCACTGCTGGGGGGTATGCGTAGTGCGGCAGGCTGAACCTCTGGCACTCACACTAGACGACGGAGCAGTTTAGACAACTGCTATTTTACTGAGACGGGCAACTTCATGGAGGGGGGGGGGGCAGATCTATGAGTACCGTAACCCTCGGTGCGCATGTGCGCCGAGGGTTAATAAGCAGTTCACATGTGCAGGGCCCACACATATCACATAAGAAGGCAGGAAATCATGTCAAACTGAAGAAGGTCTGTTGGTCTAGGATCATAGACGCTTCAATGGAATCACTTTGTGCAAACATTAAGGCAAATGTACACTAGTCCAATTTTAGCATTTTTCACATATATCTCTATATAAGTACATAGTGTATGGGTGCATTCATTGTACAAAAGTCTAAACAAACCTGTTTGACATTGGCTGCCTGAATATCCTTCAGGGCAGTCACAAGTATTTGGTGAAGTACATGTTCCACCATTTTCACAGACAGGATCACATATGGCTAATAAAGTGTAATGTAGGATACATGAGCATGTTGATGGTGCAAAACCCTAGAACATACCATTTTTCACACCGGTCTCCAGAATATCCAGCCAGACATACACAAGTATCTGGTGCAGTACAGATTCCTCCATTCTCACAGACAGGGTCACATATGGCTAAGATTAAACATAGTGTACATGGGTACAGTCATGTAGCCTGTTCCAATAACAGTAACGCTAGCTTTACAGACCAAAACTCTCTGACAGTCATTTTTATGTTACTTATACAAAATGTGTACACAATTCTTCATACGTATGCAAGAAGGTTCCTGTCCACTCCACATTCTATTGCTCATACACATCCTGATCTGCTGTCCAGTCATTTGGTACCCATTGTTACAGGTATAGATGGCAAAGGAACCAGTTGTCAGTCCAGTCCATCTGACAGCACCGTTAGCAGGATTGGACAACTCACTACATGATGCTGTAGGGTATATATGAATCCAAATAGAGCATTAGTTGCTAATAAAAAGATGAGCAGTTCACATGTGCAGGGTCCATCCATTTTCTATTGTACATGGATCATGGATCACATAGGAAGGCAGGAAATCATGTCAAATGAAGGTCTAAGATCATGGATGCTTCAACAGAATCACTTTGTGTAAAACTTAAAGCAAATCTTAGTTCAGGTATTTTAGCATTTTTCACATATCACTCATGTAGGTACATATGGGCATATTCATTGTACAAAACTCTAAAACGAACCTGTTTGACATTGGCCACCTGAATATCCTTCAGGACAGTCACAAGTATTTGGTGCAGTACATGTTCCTCCATTTTCACAGACAGGGTCACATATGGCTAATAAAGTGTAATGTAGGATACATGGGTATCTTGATGGTTCAAACACCCTAGAACATACCATTTTCACATTGGTCTCCGGAATATCCAGCCAGACATTCACAAGTATCTGGTGCAGTGCAAGTTCCTCCATTTTCACAGGCAGGGTCACACACATCTAAGATTAAACATAGTATACGTGGGTCATGGAGTCTGTTTCAATAACAGTAACACTAGCAAATAAAATTCTTTAGAGCTAGCCAAATACTCGCTGACACCCCTTTTTCTGTATAAGTGTGTACAGATTACAAATGCATTCTTTATACCTAGTATGCAAGTAGGTTTACGTACTAGCTGGATGCTCATAATCTGTACACTACAGAATCGTGTAGTGAGTTGTCCAATCCCGCTAATGGTGCTGTTACTTTGACTGGACTGACAACTGGTTCTAATGCCATCTATACTTGTAACAATGGCTACCAACTGATAGGAGAATGGATCAGGACTTGTCTAAGCAATAGACTGTGGAGTGGACAGGAGCAGTTGACATGTGCAGGGCCCACCCATTTTCTATTGTGCATGGATCCACGGATCGCATGAGAAGGAAGGAAATCATGTCCAACTAGGTATATATATATATATATATATATATATAGCCTAGCTCCAAGCGGTCCCTTTGATGTTGCCCGCGCTATATATACGCCATAGCACACTCAGCAGTGCATTAGCACTGCTGGGGGGGGGGGGGGGGGGGGGGGAATACGCGTAGTGCGGCAGGCTGAACCTCTGGCACTCACACTAGACGATGGAGCAATTTAGACAACTGCTTTTTTACCGAGACGGGCAACTTCACGGGGGGTAGATCTACGAGTAATATGCAGCAGCCTGAACCTCGCTCTCACAGGCACTGGAGTCTGTCCAACTGTCCCCCAACCAGAAACAACCGTTCTGGCGCTCGGTTGCATGCCAGGAACCGCTTGGAGCTAGGCTATAAATCACTCATAATGCCCCCTCTTCGTGATATGGCTGGTATATACGCACTCCGTCATGCGTATATACGCACCCTATCACTCGAGGGGGTGTTATAACTAATACATAAAGTGTAAAAACATTTTCACTAAAATGTTGAAGGATGTAGGGATTTAAGTGCCAAAAAGCATAGAAACAAGGTCAAAGTGCAGCATGCATGCAGACAAAGGGAGGGGATGATAGCATGCAACAATCATAACATGCGTAACCCCTTTTAGTATTTAGAGATGTAGGGATGTGGGGTTACGCATGTTATGATTGTTGCATGCTATCATCCCCTCCCTTTGTCTGCATGCATGCTGCACTTTGACCTTGTTTCTATATTTTTTGGCACTTCAATCCCTACATCCTTCAAAATTTTAGTGAAAATGTTTTTACACTTGTTTCACTGGTTTTTACTGTGTGTAGCAACACATAGAGTAAGGTATCGATTTTCGCCAGGCATCTAATTTCGACAGTCTAAACAGCACGCTCAACAGTGCTCTGCTAATTTTAATTACATGCTCTTACAGACAGGTACGAGGGTACTAACATTTCGAAGTTTGAAGAGATTCAGCCTAATAGAAGCGAAGCGATGAACGTGAGAAGTGACCTGCCGAATACTTCGATTTTCATCAGTTCGATATCTATTTTCGTTTTTGCCTGAAAGACGGAACTAGAGCCTTGCTAAGACACTCTGAAATAACTCTATATAGAGCATACTGTAGAGTGGAGCAATCGCTGCAACAATAGAACCTGGCAACTCCCCGCTACAGCTGGCTCCTGACGAATTAATGTGCTGAATCAGCAAAAAAAAATTCTTCATGGAACAGATACGGAAGTTACTTCTGAGACTTGTATTCAATTGTATTGATGTATTACAGTGTATGTTCAGCTGAGAACATTGTTTTCATCGAACTTTAATGTGTGATTTCAGTGTGATGATGTAGCGTTCTCAGTGTGATTAGTTAATCTCTTCAAACTTCTAAATGTTAGTGCCCTCGTACCTGTCTGTAAGAGCATGTAGTTAGAATTAGCAGAGCACTGTTGAGCGTGCTGTTTAGACTGTTGAAATTAGATGCCTGGCGAAAATCGATACCTTACTCTATAAACCTACTGACTTTCGTGCAGAGTTCTACCTCCCTTCCATACCTATAAGCAGGATATCCAGCAATTGTCAGTGACTCCTACATCCTGTCTTGTACGAATATTGCCTACTGAGTACAACAGCGGGTCCAGTTGCCTGCAACAGTTAGTTGTTCAAAGAAACGGAGCAACTCGTAGCCAAAAAAAGACAACACAGTGCTCGAAACAACTTCACGTGTTCGGCACGTGAGCAAACAAGATAATAGCGTCTAAACTAACACTTGTAAGGTTGCAGACCTGGAGTTTGACGGCTTTGGGAGAAGGTATGAAGATTATGTGCATCAAGCATCAGTTGCTAATTAATATAAGCAGTTCACATGTGCAGGGCCCACCTATTTTCTATTCTACATGAATCACGTATCACATAAGAAGGCAGAAAATCATGTCAAACTGAAGGTCTGTTGGTCTAGGAGCATAGATGCTTCAATGGAATCACTGTGCAAACATTAAGGCAAATATATACTAGTCCAATTTTTTTTCACGTATAAGAGAGTCGGTAGACTCTCTATGTAGGGATGGCGCCGACAGGACACGCCCATTTTCCAAAATAGAATGGCCCAGAACTTTCAAATGCAGCAGTTACAAACCCTTTTAGACATATACACATACTCAATGAGTGATTCTGTACCTGCTAAGTCCCTCAAAGTATGTAAACTACACAGCTACAATGACTTACGGAATTTGCCACACACCCCTTTTTGGATTTTTTTGTTCATCATCTTCTTCTTCAGTTAAACTGGCCTACCGCAAAAGTGGCACAAGTACTCTCCTTGCTTTTCGACTCCTTTCACTTTTGTGTGTGATCCTTGATCAAGAGAATCTTTGTAACTTCACTCGCAAGTGTATAATCGAGAACTTCCTTATTTGTTTATTGTTGTTGGAAGCCATTTTCTAATTGTGCGCGTGCGCGTGCATTCTCAAGTGCGCGCAGGAGGGTGGGGCTTATATTATCATAGAGTCGGTAGACTCTATATGTAGGGATGGCACCGACACACCCATTAGCCTTAACAAATGAAACGGTTCAGAGCTCTCGAACGGGACGGCTATAGGCCTTTTCAGGCACATAACATGGCCTACAAGTGTTTTTATACACAATAAAACTCTCAAAGTGGGTAAAATATACCGCTACAATGACATACAGAAAATTGCTAGGATCCTTCTTGAACGAGAACAGCAAGAATCTACTAGCACTTCCGTGTAGTTGAATGCCATTTCCTCATTATTACTCATGTGCGTTTTATATGACCACGAGCAGCAAAAGGGGTGGGGCTTGCACTCAACGCAAAGAGTATTGCATTTGCAAGCAAGTATACAACGAAAAATCAAGTAAAAAACATTTCCATTAAAATGTTGAGGGATGTAGGGATGACAGTGCCAAAAAGTAGAGAAACAAGAGCCGTATAATTATATATGCAGCAACACAGGGATTGAGGGCATGCAACAATAATGATATGCGTAACCCGAAACTAAGTATATATGCAGCAAAACAGGGGATGAAGGCATACAACAATAATAACATGTACCAATGTTTGAGTTCACCTGTTCATCAGGTTGAGATGCTTCGTCATTTGTATGCAGGATTCGGCCCAGCCAGCTGAGCTGCCTCGGTAGCTCAGTTGGTAAGAGCATCGCCTGGAGAGCTGATGGTCGTGGGTTCGAGTCCCACCCGAGGCAGCCAATTTTTCTTTGAAAAATGACTGTTTCGGGCGAGTTGTGTTGTGTTGCTTTGCCTTTCTGTTGTGTTGTTGTTGTTGCCTTGCCTTTCAGCATCTCTTGAAAGATTGTTCATACGCAATACTTGGTTTGGGGTTTGGTGTCTTGCTGGTTTAGTTATCGCGGCCTTCTCCTAAATACCAATGTTTGAGTTCACCTGTTCATCAGGTTGAGATGCTTCGTCATTTGTATGCAGGATTCGGCCCAGCCAGCTGAGCTGCCTCGGTAGCTCAGTTGGTAAGAGCATCGCCTGGAGAGCTGATGGTCGTGGGTTCGAGTCCCACCCGAGGCAGCCAATTTTTCTTTGAAAAATGACTGTTTCGGGCGAGTTGTGTTGTGTTGCTTTGCCTTTCTGTTGTGTTGTTGTTGTTGCCTTGCCTTTCAGCATCTCTTGAAAGATTGTTCATGCGTAACCCCTCCCTACATCCTTTAATTTCGGGTTACGCATGTTATTATTGTTGCATGCCCATTGTTACAGGTATAGACGGCAAAGGAACCAGTTGTCAGTCCAGTCCATCTGACATTACCATTTTCATGTTTCTCTACTTTTTGGCACTGTCATCCCTACATCCTTATGTTTTTATACACTTGTAGGTACATAGTGTATGGGTGTATTCATTGTACAAAAGTCTAAAAGGTACCTGTTTGACATTGGCTGCCTGAATATCCTTCAGGGCAGTCACAAGTATTTGGTGAAGTACATGTTCCTCCATTTTCACAGACAGGATCACATATGGCTAATAAAGTGTAATGTAGGATACATGAGCATGTTGATGGTGCAAAACCCTAGAACATACCATTTTCACATCGGTCTCCAGAATATCCAGCCAGACATACACAAGTATCTGGTGCAGTACAGATTCCTCCACTCTCACAGACAGAGTCACATATGGCTAAGATTAAACATAGTGTACATGGGTACAGTCATGTAGCCTGTTCCAATAACAGTAACGCTAGCAAATAATTCTTTACAGACCAAAACTCTCTGACAGTCATTTTTATGTTACTTGTACAAAATGTGTACACAATTCTTCATACGTATGCAAGAAGGTTCCTGTCCACTCCACATTCCATTGCTCATACACATCCTGATCTGCTGTCCAGTCATTTGGTACCCATTGTTACAGGTATAGACGGCAAAGGAACCAGTTGTCAGTCCAGTCCATCTGATATTACCATTTGTAGGATTGGACAACTCACTACATGATGCTGTAGGGTATATATGAATCCAAATAGAGCATTAGTTGCTAACAAAAATATAAGCAGTTCACATGTGCAGGGCCCATCCATTTTCTATTGTACATGGATCACAAAGGAAGGCAGGAAATCATGTCAAATGAAGGTCTAAGATCACGGATGCTTCAACAGAATCACTTTGTGTAAAAATTAAAGCAAATCTTAGTTCAGGTATTTTAGCATTTTAACCCTCGGCGCGCATGCGCAGCGAGGGTTACGGTAGTCGTCTGTGTGTGTCTGTCTGTCTGTCACTCTAGAGGTGAGATGTGTGTCACATCTCACCTCTAGAGCGTCTGTTTGTCCTGAAAATACTGTCACGCACTCAGCGGGCAGCGGAGGTCGAAAAATTTGTGGGGATTTCTCTGAAACCGCTCCGTTGCAGAAATACACCGCTTCCTGCGTTGTAGGGTACTGCAGCGACATTCCACGCACTTTTTCGACGGCAGAGCCTTCCAAGGGTTCTAAAAAGGCTAACACTAGGCTAAACTCTACCTGGGATACGACTCGATGTAGGGTAGCAAGCTTCTTTCTATTCAGTCTCCGTCTTTTGTGTAAAGTCTCCCGTATACTTCCCGTTAACGTAATTAGAGATCTAGCGCGTGCGCTTTCAAAGATTCATGCACGTGCGTACGCCGAGGATTCTGCACTTTAGTGCATTCATTCACATATCACTCATGTAGGTACATATGGGCATATTCATTGTACAAAAGTCTAAAACGAACCTGTTTGACATTGGCCACCTGAATATCCTTCAGGACAGTCACAAGTATTTGGTGCAGTACATGTTCCTCCATTTTCACAGACAGGGTCACATATGGCTAAAGTGTAATGTAGGATACATGGGCATGTTGATCATGCAAAAAGAACATACCATTTTCACATTGGTCTCCAGAATATCCAGCCAGACATACACAAGTATCTGGTGCAGTACAGATTCCTCCATTCTCACAGACAGGGTCACATACAGCTAAGATTGTAAATGGATACATTCATGGAGCTAACAGTAACACTTGCAAATAAATTCTCTAAAGCCAAACACTCAACTTTCTGACAGTCCTTTTTCTGTATAAATGTGTACACATTACAAATGCATTTTTCATACGTATGCAAGTAGGTTCCTGTCCACTCCACATTCTATTGCTCATACAAGTCCTGATCTGGTCTCCATTCAACTGGTAGCCATTGTTACAGATATAGATGGCATTAGAACCAGTTGTCAGTCCAGTCCAAGTGACAGCACCATTAGCAGGATCGGACAACTCACTACATGATGCTGTAGGGTACATATGAATTCTTATTATGAGCATCCAGTTGCTAACTAAAAGATGTACGTATGTAAGCAGTGTACATGTGCAGGATTTCTATTTGTACATGGATCAGGTATCACATGAGAAGGCAGAAAATCATGTCAAACTATAGGTATATGAAGAAGGTCTGTTGGTTTAGGATTATGGACACTTAATTCTGTGCAAAAGTAAGGTGAATATTAGTCCAATTCATATATCCCTCTATATGTACATAGAGTACATAGGCATATTCATGTAACATGGTAAGCATACCTATTTGACATTGGCCACCTGAATATCCTTCAGGACAGTCACAAGTATTTGGTGCAGTACATGTTCCTCCATTTTCGCAGGCAGGGTCACATTGGACTAAGTATACATGGTGGAATATTCACAGAGCAAATAGATCTATACAAACATACCTCTTTGACATTGGTTACCCAAATACCCTTCAGGACAGTCACAAGTATCTGGTGCAGTACATGTTCCTCCATTTTCACAGGCACGGGCACATAAAGCTAAGATTAAACATAGTGTACATGGGCATATTCATGGAGCACAACATACCTACGTACTTGTATCCTACTTGTATAAATGTGTACACATTACAAATGCATTCTTCTTACGTATACAAGTAGTTTCCTGTCCACTCCAAGTTCCATTGTTCATACAAGTCCTGATCTGTTCTCCAATAGGCTGATACCCATTGTTACAGGTATAGACAGCTAAGGAACCAGTTGTCAGTCCAGTCCATCTGACAATACCATTAGCAGGATCGGACAACTCCCTACATAATGCTGTAGTATTGTTTTGTCCGTGAAACACTAGAAACACAAACGTACATACCAGCTTCCAAGGTTATGAAATAAGGTGCATGCAGGCAAAGGCAGGAGATGATGGGTAGCAATAATCCCATGTAAGCTCGCTAGGTTGGTTTTTGTTCTTTGATGAACTGAGATTGCTTTCATTGACATAGCAGGCTTGTGCAAAGAAAAACAACAACCTTTAACATTAAACAAGCTAGCTCTAAGTTTGCAAAATGTGCTAGGGCAAGGGGGTCCCGGGGTCCATATGATGTATATATTTATACGTACATGTACATACATATATACAACACTAGCTGAGCTCGCTGGCCACTATGTGTGATTCAATGCCTCGTACTAAGGTGTTCGGCAATTGCTATCATGGTGAAGGTAGATATGTAATTGAAGTGGTAAAGCCAGTCATTGGGATGAACTGAAAATTATAGGCTTCAAAATGGCTTAGGTTGTGCATTAGTTGTAGCTGTTCAAGTAAAGTGACATTTCCATTAAAATGTTGAAGGATGTAGGGATGACAGTGCCAAAAGTAGAGAAACAAGAGCCGTATAATTATATATGCAGCAACACAGGGATTGAGGCCATGCAACAATAATAATATGCGTAACCCGAAACTAAGTATATATGCAGCAAAACAGGGGATGAAGGCATGCAACAATAACATGCGTAACCCAAAATTAAAGGATGTAAGGAGGGGTTACGCATGTTATTATTGTTACATGCCCTCATCCCCTGTTTTGCTGCATATATACTTAGTTTCGGGTTACGCATATTATTATTGTTGCATGCCCTCAATCCCTGTGTTGCTGCATATAATATACTGCTCGTTTCTCTACTTTTTGGCACTGTCATCCCTACATCCTTCAATATTTTTTAATGGAAATGTTTTTTACACTTGTTTCACTAATTTTTCGTTGTATACTTGCTTGCAAATGCAATACTCTTTGTGTGAGTGCGAGCCCCACCCCTTTTGCTGCTCGTGGTCATATGAAACGCATGTGAGTAATAATGAGGAAATGGCATTCAACTACACGGAAGTGCTATATAGTAGATTCTTGCTGTTCTCGTTTGAGAAGGATCCTAGGAAGATTCTGATGGCCAAGGATCATGCACAGGAGAGAAAGAAGCTGTTTTATGACAAAACTAAGGTGTGCATGTTGTCAATTTGTGGTAGGCCGTTTGATAAAGTAGAAGAAGATGGAGAAATCGGCAGTTTAGCAATTTTCTGTATGTCATTGTAGCGGTGTATTTTACCTACTTTGAGAGTTTATTGTGTATAAGAATACTTGTAGGCCATATTGTGTCTGAAAAGGCTTATAACTATTTAGTTTGAGAGATCTGAGCCATTTCATTTGTTAAGGCTAATGGGCGTGTTGGTGCCATCCGTACATATAGAGTCTACCGACTCTATGATATAAAACTTAGGTCCCACAATCTGTAGAGTCAAGTCATTGCCTTTGAATAAAATATTAATTCCTGTACTCCTCTGCCACAGAGATCAAGTAGCTCAGTAGTAAGAGTGCACCCAGAAGGTGCCGGGTTTAAATCCCAGCTTCCTTAATGTCGTATCTCTGAGGCTTGTGAGACTGTAGAGTTGGCACTTGCAGACAACGTCCACATGGGAAGAATTATATGGCGAACTGACTAAACATACATTACAATATAATATATATGCACACAGACAGGAAATTACAAAGAGAGGAGGACATGACATCATACTAATTAATGCATATACTACATTCCTTTTCCCTTAAAAAAACATAACCAAAAGAATTCATACACAATATAAAGTCATACTAACATAAACCATACATATTGTGACATGTAACAACACTAGTGTTTTACACAAAAGAAACAATGCACCAATAATATAGACAATGCACTAATAATATAGGCATACACAATCAGTTCAACTCATCTCACTTAGTTCCTTCCTGGATCATACCATTCTTGTGGAGTACATTCTCTCATAGGATACCGTTGAATCTGTTAAGACTTCAATTGTTCTTGTGATAAACCGACTGAAGATGGCAGTTCTGCAGATGCAAGTGGTCCAGGTGGTATAGTAGTACCATGAGAGTTATTAGAAGTGGTATTTTCTGTAGTAACTGGGATAGCAATAGGAATGCTATCATCAGCTCCCACATTAGACATCTCAGCTGTATGATCATCCACCACTTGGTGCTTGAACTGATCCTGATGGTACCGACGAACTCTACAATCATCCAATTTTACACGGAAAGAAACTGGACCAGTCACCTTCCCTGACAACCACCTGTTTCCTGAACCATAGTTCTTAGCGAACACATTCTGCTCAGCGGCAGTGAGTGTACGTGATGCATAACCAATAGGCTTCTCAGATCCATCAGGCAGGTTGTGTGCCAACACAGCCCCAAGCCCATAGCCTGAAGCGTCACAGGCAAGTGTGAGTGGTAGGCCTGGGTCAAAATGAGCCAGAAATTTGTCTGACGTTAGGATATCCTTCGATGATTGAAATGCTCTCTGATATTCGTGCCCCCACCTCCACAGCACATCCTTCTTCAACAGGTTGTAGAGTGGGAGCAATGTAGAGGAGAGGTTTGGAAGAAACTTTCCATAATACGTCAACATCCCCAAATATAATTTCAGCTCTGGTACAGACTGTGGTGTAGGTGCATCTTTGATGGCTTGCACTTTGTTCTGCAGAGGGTGGAGTCCAGCTCCATCAATCTTATGACCTAAGTACGTCACAGATGTTCTCATAAATTCGCACTTCTTGTATTTCACTTGTAATCCGGCATTCCCGAGATGTGTCAAAACTTCATCCAGAGCTTCCAGGTGCTTTTCCTCAGTACTCCCAGCAATAAGAATGTCATCCAGATATGTCACAACTCCATCAATCCCCTGTAGTTAGCTCTCAATCACTCTGGAATATAGCGGGTGCTGACGAAATGCCAAATGGAAGTCGGGTGTAACGAAACAGTCCCTTATGAGTATTGATGACAACGTATTGCTTTGACTCCTCATCAAGTGGCAATTGCTGATACGCATGACTCAAATCTAATTTCAAGAAAAACTTGCCTTGGCTCAGCTTGGTGAATTCTAGTGAGCTAGTCTCGGCCTAGAAGGCTAGGGCCAGAGCCTTCCACAACAATCAAGGAACCTTTTTACAGACTGGCCCTTATTGGCGAGCGGGAGCGAGCCAACCTAGTGTTATGACGGGATGATTTTTCTATATGTATGGGTGTTGCTCTACGTAATCTGATTGGTCGATTTAAACACGCGCAACGTGCAAACGTAAGACCAGCTAAGACCAGTTCCGGTCAGGCTTTGACAGAGAGTCTAGGAGAACTGTATGTGAAACTGAGCTTGCCAATCTCATGATCAGGCAACGATATGACAACACCATACCAGGAAAAAGCGAGGGATCAGGAAAGTGAGGAGGCCCTCGAGCAACAGCTAGCGAGAGTCAGAGCTCGTAGAAGGTAGCGTCTCGCGTTATAGACAGCTGAAGAACGACAGACACGCCTATCCCGATGACGTGTTCGGCCTACTGACAGACGCAGTGCTGAAATGGCTGAAGAGCGGGAGACGCAAGTTAGACTGAATCTTCAAGTTAATCAACAGCAGCGACTTAAAACTGAAATGCAAGATGAGAGAAAGGCACGACTGCATGGACTTCGGGTCAGTCAACAGCAGAGTTTTGCTGCTGAAACACCTGAAGAGAGGCGTCAACGAGACAGACAGTCACATGCGGCCATTAATATCTCAATCCTATTACCAACCTCTCCTTCACCAACCACCATGGGGCACATTCCCAGACTAGGAAACCCATGCCACCACACAGTGTACGCATGCGCATATCGTAGTCTCTCCCGCTGGCCTACAATGCACAGCATTTGGCTAGTAGTGTAAGTTGACATAGCAACATCCCACAACTGGGATAGGCTCCTTTGAGTAGGATAGCAGCCTACTATCTAGGTTACTCCCAGGTCACAACACTTGAAAGGTTGCATCAGAAATGATTGACATAGAGGCACCTGGTATCTATCTCCGGCTACTGTGAGTTTTACTAGAATAGGGGGTGACTTTATACTACCATGCAGTCTCACATGATGCATAAGGCTCCTCTCCATCCTCTTCGTCCTGCACTCTGCGCACTTGTCTGTATCCCCTAGTCTTGACTGCCCCAGGATTCTTGGGCTGACTCTTGCATGCCCTCTGTAACGCTTTCCACATTGATGGCATACAATCAAACGACTGACTCTGCAACTAGGCGCTGTGTGGCCTCTTCTTTCCATAGTGATAACAGGTAAGCGCGACTTCTTTGTTGTTCCTGGTGAGTCTACAACCTTGTTCACATCAGGAACAGAGCGTGACTGTAAAGTGTTAGGATGCTCGGGTTTAGTCTTGAGTTCCTTCACGTCCTGCACTACCATTTCCATGTTTTGAACAATGTCAACTGACTTCGCATATGTCAAGTTGGGTTCGGAGAGTAACCGCTTCTGAATGGCGTCGTCATTGATGCCACGATCTCGGATCATGACTTTGAAAGTATCGCTGAAATTGTAGAATTCTGACAGGCTGCGGAGTTCTGCAATAAACGTCGCTACGGACTCTCCCGGCTTATGGAAATGGCTGTGAAATTTACATTGCCCTACAATCTCCAATGGTGTCGGCTTGAAATGCTTTGAGAGCAAGTCAATTAACACATCGTACTCTTTCTCTCCCAGATTGGCAGGAGCAACTAAGTTGCGAAGGATCTTACAAAGAGAAATACGGATTGCTTCTTTTCAGCGGTATCGATACCATTGGCTGCGAAGAAAAATCCAAGTCTCTCAACATACTGTTGTCAGTTCTCTTTAGTTCCGTTGAACTCCTCGATTTTGACTATCATTGCGACTGCCATCGATCCTGTCCTCATCGCCAATTATGGCATATCTCTGAGGCTCGTGAGACTGTAGAGTTGGCGCTTGCAGACAACGTCCACATGGGAAGAATTATATGGTGAACTGACTAAACATACATTACAATATAATATATATATGCACACAGACAGGAAATTACAAAGAGAGGAGGACATGACATCATACAAATTAATGCATATATACACTTAAGTTTTCCAATGACTTGGCCCTTCAGTTACATATCTGTTTTAGTCTTGTAGTTATATAATGTACCATGTATACACAATGAGAGGTAAGTTAAAGTGACTGTTTAAGGGCTCTCGGTGCTCAGGACTCTGTGGTAAGCCACCTAGTTATTGAGTGGAGCATCCAGTTGCTAACTAAAAGCAGTAAGCAGTTCACATGTGCAGGGCACACTGTCTTATAGGGAAGATGGTATTAGTATTTTGAACATTTTACTCCACCGTACATAGTGTATGGGTGTTGTCATTGTATAAGAGCCTAGTTGACACTGGCTGCCAGAATATCCTTCAAGACACTCACAAGTATTTGGTGCAATACATGTTCCTCCATTTTCACAGGCAGGATCACATAGGACTAAGATTAAACATGCAAATGGAAATATTCATAGAGTAAATAAAACATACCATTTTCACATCGGTCTCCGGAATATCCAGCCAGACATGCACAAGTATCTGGTGCAGTACAGGTTCCTCTATTTTCACAGGCAGGGTCACATATGGCTAAGATTAAACATAGTGTAGATGGGTACATTCATGGCCAAGATTTATATGGGCATATTCATGGAGCAAATCTATTCGTACCCAACTTGTATAAATGTGTACACATTACAAATGCATTCTTCTTATGTATGCAATTAGGCTCCTGTCCACTCCACACTCCATTGCTCATACAAGTCCTGATCCGTTCTCCAATCCATTGGTAGCCACTATTACAGGTATAGATCGCATTAGAACCAGTTGTCAGTCCAGTCCACAAGACAATACCATTAGTAGGATTGGACAGCTCACTACATGATGCTGTAGTGTGTTTATGAATTATAAGCATTCTGTTAACTAAATGATTTACATAAGAAGTACACACATGCAGGGCCTATACCCTTTTTTATTGTACACATAGGAAGGCAGGAAATCATGTCAAAGTAGGTATATGAAGAAGTTTTGTTGGTCTAGGATCATGGACACTCCAATGCAAAAATTAAGGTAAATGTTAGTCCAATTTTGTGGGGTTTTAGCATTTTTACATATCCTTCTAGGTAGGTACATAGTGTATGGGCATATTCATGGTGCAAATAATCTTTACAAAACATACCAATTTGACATTGGTTGCCTGAATATCCTTCAGGACAGTCACAAGTATTTGGTGCAGTACATGTTCCTCCATTTTCACAGGCAGGGTCACATATGGCTAGATTTATATGGGCATATTCATGGAGCAAATGGCACGGGTACATACAGCTAAGATTAAACATAGTGTATATGGGCAAATATATGGAGCAAATATAGTTGTACCATACTTGCATAAATTTGTACAGCATTCTTCTTACGTATGCAAGAAGGTTCCTGTCTATTTCACATTCTATTGCTCATACAAATCCTGATCCACTGTCTAATCCTTTGGTACCCAGCGTTACAGGTATAGATGGCAAAGGAACCAATTGTCAGTCCAGTCCATCTGACAGTACCATTAGCAGGATTGGACAGCTCACTACATGATGCTGTAGGGTATATATGAATTTTGCCTAGTCTGTGAAACACTAGAAACAGATTCCAATGTAATAACATCATTGAAATAAGGAGAATGCAGGCAAAGGCAGGCAATAAAACATGCATAATCCCATATCTCCATATTTTTAACCCTCGGCATGTATGCACAGCAAGGGTTATGGTACTTGGTTGTGTCTGTCTGTCTGTCTGTCTGTTAAGTCATATCTCACCTCTGGAGTGTCTGTTCATCCTGAAAATACTGTCACGTACTCAGCAGGCAACAGAGGTCCAAAATATTTGTGGGGTTTTCTCTGAAACAGCTCCATTGCAGAGATCCAGCACCCCCTCCGTTGAAAGACCATACATACAGTCAGCCATTTCCTGCGGAAATCGCGCATGCGCATGGCGCCGAGGTTTCTGCACTTTAGTTCTAAGGACTCAGTTCTCATCTCAGCAATGACTTGACTCTACAGATGGTGGGACCTAAGTGATACATGCTGCAAACAACTAAAACTAATACAAAACCTGGGGCCTAAGCCCATCAAGAGGTCCTTGTCACTCCTGACAACTAGCTTTAATTACTATCATGGTAAAGGTAGAGATTTAATTGAAAGGGTACATAGAGCCAAGTCATTGGGATCAACTGAAAAATTAGACTCTTAAATATACTGTTTAAGGACTGTGGTGAGCTGAGTAGTGCTAACTAAAAGAAGTATATAAGCAGTTAACATGTGCAGGCCCCACCCTTTCTATTTTATAGGATCACATGAGAAGGCAGAAAACCAGCTATATACGTATTTAAAGAAGGTCTGTTGGTCTAGGATCATGGACACACCAATGGAATCATTTTGTGCAAAAGGTATTAGTCCAATTTTTGTGGAATCTCAGCATTTTCCACGTGTCACTCCAGCATACATAGTTTGAGTGTATTTATTGTGCAAAGCCTAAAACATACGTATTTGAGATTGGTTGCCTGAATATCCTTCAGGACAGTCACAAGTATTTGGTGCAGTACATGTTCCTCCATTTTCACAGACAGGATCACATATGGCTAAGATTTATATGTGCATATTCATAGAGCAAATATGTAAACATACCTATTTGTACCCTGCTTGTAAATGTGTACACATTACTAATACATTTTTTTACGTACATATGCAAGTAGGTTCCTGTCCACTCCACATTCTATTGCTCATACAAGTCCTGATCCGTTCTCCAATCTGTTGGTAGCCATTGTTACAGGTATAGATGGCATTAGAACTGACAACTGGTTCCTTTGCCATCTATACCTGCAACAATGCCTACCAACTGATAGGAAAACGGAGCAGGCTGTGTATGAGCAATAGAATGTGGAGTGGACAGGAACCTACTTGCTTATGTATGAAGAATACATTTGTAATGTGTACACATTTATACTAATCAAGAGCCACTTAGGTAGCATTTTTATTCATCTGTTTGTATATGTCATTTGCCACAGTCTGAAAGTCAAAAGTTTGGGTCTAATTGCTAGTATTGTTACTGTTATAAGGAATAGGCTCCATGAATATACCTATGTACACTATGTTTAATTTTCCTAGCCCTATGTAACCCTGCCTGTAAAATGGAGGAACATGTACTGGGCTGAATACTTGTGACTGTCTTGAAGGATATTCAGGCAACAAATGTCAAATAGGTATATTTACCATGTGACGTATTTACTTTGAAAGCTGGTCTGTATGTGTGTCTAGTGTTTCACAGATAAGACACAAGAAGTAATAATTTGAATTCATATGTACACTACAACATTATGTAATGAGTTGTCCGATCCTGCTAATGGTGCTGTCATTTGGACTGGACTGTCAACTAGTTCTAATGCCACCTATACCTGTGACAGTGGATACCAGCTGAGTGGAGAACGGATCAGGACTTGTATAAGCAGTGGAATGTGGAGTGGACAGGAACCTACTTGCTTATGTATGAAGAATGCACACATTTATACAGGTTTCGTGCAAATATAGATCTCTTTACTCTGTGAACATTATACTATGTTACATTTTAGCCATGTGATTCAGCAATAAACAATAATGGATGCATGACCTATTTATGGGGATATTGGTGCATGTCATTATTTCCTGTCTTTGCTTATGTTTCTATGCTCATAATTTGAATTGATATATATCCTACAGTATCATGTAGTGAGTTGTCCAATCCTACTAATGGTGCTGTCACTTGGACTGGACTGACAACTGGTCCAGTCCATCTGACAATACCATTAGCAGGATTGGACAACTCACTACACGTTTCTGTAGTGTATATATCAAATCATTTCATCTCATCTGTGAAGCACTACAAACACATATATACATACCAGTCACATCTCACCTCTGGAGTGTCTATTCCTTCTGAAAATGATATCACGTACTCAACGGACAATGGTGTATTCATGGAGCAAAAAGATCTATACAAAAACATACCTGTTTGACATTGGTCGTCTGAATATCCTTCAGGACAGTCACAAGTATCTGGTGCAGTGCAAGTTCCTCCATTTTCACAGGCAGGGTCACATGAGGCTAATAAAATGTAATATAAGATATATGCTGAAAATCAGAGAAATATATATGCAGGGATGATGGCATGCAACAATAATAACATGTGTAAGGCATTATTGCACACAATTAGCACAATTCTGTGTCTGTACACATATATTCATCTGTGATACACCACACACATATACATACCACCTTCCATCCTAAATGCTTTAAGTGATAATCCATAATCACTTCCTGATGTTGCCACAACAAAAACTATGTAAGTTCCTGAACTCAGACCGTCAATCCTTATACTTGTAGTGGTGCTAGGAGCTACATGAATTTGTGGATTAGATTTTCCATTGTATGTAATGACTGAATATTGTATTATTCGTTGTTCAACAATAGTGACAGGGCTCCATGTAACCAACGCACTTGTACTCCCAAGTATCTGTACTGTGATGTTAGAAGGTAGTGAGAGACTGGCCGAATCTGTATGAAGATGTCATACATTGAATATATCCCACCCACTGGATATAATGCCTATGTACATGTATATATGACTTCAATCATCCATGAGCAACACAACACAGAAGGTAACACAACACAGAAAGACAAAGCAACACAACCCAACTCGACCAACCAGTTATTTTTCAAAGAAAAATTGGCTGCCTCGAGCGGGACTTGAACTTATGACCACCTACTTTTTAGGCAACACTCTTACCAACTGAGCTACTGAGGTAGCTCAGCTGGTTGGGCTCGAATCACATATACAAAGCAAGACAAAGCACCTGAACCAATGCAATATATAGTGCATGTGTAGCTGGTTTATATGCACGAGAGGTGGGTGTACACAGCACCACTATATATATATCACCCTAGACAGTACTGAAGCCCTTGCTACATGCCATGATAGTAGAATGCTGAGCATTGTGGGCAAGCAGGAATGGCCACAAGTCACATAGTAATATATACTGTGTTTATAGCCTAGCTCCAAGCGGTCCCTTTGATGTTGCCCGCGCTATATATATGCCATAGCACACTCAGCAGTGCATTATCAGATATATGCGGGGTATGTGTAGTGCAGCAGCCTGAACTTCTGGCACTCACACTAGATAACGGAGCAGTTTAGACAACCGCTTTTTTACCGAGACGGGCAACTTCACAGGGGGTAGATCTACGAGTAATGCAGCAGCCTGAACCTCGCTCTCACTGGCACTGGAGTCTGTCCAACTGTCCCCAAACCAGAAACAACCGTTCTACCGCTCGGTTGCATACCAGAAACTGCTTGGAGCTAGGCTATAAATCACTCATAACACCCCTCTTCGTGATATGGCTGGTATATACACACTCCACCCTTGGGCGTCGTGCGTATATACACGCCATATCACTCGAGAGGGTGTTATAACTAATACATATAATAATATAATAAATATTTATCAGGTATCTATATATGATAATATGTACATGCCACATAACACATTTGAGCTACATACTGCATGACCAAATCATCTTCTCTGGTGAGCAACAAGATATCACACTGCAGAGCTACATAGAATGCTACAGTGTAATCATAGTCATCCATGTCAGTAAACATACAGAAAAATCAGCCCATTGTCGCAACTAGGTAGGCTTGCTCTGCTCGCTAATGACAATAGGTAGGTTTTAGGAGAATTGTGAAATAGCATAATCTGCGGATTTGGAATGTAGATTGCCTCTTCCCTAGACACTGTATATTATAGTAGCCATGATATGGAAGGTACCATATTACACTAAGCAAGCCTAGCATCACTGATATGGGCTCATAAGCATATACCCTGCACAAGTCACAGTTGCTGATAATGTGTACCATATACTTACCATGAACCAATACACTACTGGGAAAGGTTGACCCATATATGAAAAAAAGATTGATGTTGGATATTGCCACATTAGTACCACTCAGTTCCATGGATGTAGTACCGGATTGTGATGTATAACTGCCATTTAAAATAGTAGTTATTCCATTAGACACAGCAAAAGCAATGTGCTGTAATTGGTAGGGGGTATTTGGTGGTGGAGAATCCCAGGAAACATTGACACGACTATCGTTGAGCCAATCAGCCCTGATGTTAGTATTCCGTCTTCCCCGTTGATTTGGCACTAAGTAGTTGTAAACACTTTGAATTATTATAATTAATAAAAACTTCTACTCACTTCTCATTCTTGAGCACATTTTTTTAACCACTTTCTGTCCAGCATATGCAACCTGATGTGGGCCAAGAAGAACTAACATAGCATGCAAGAGACAAGACTACGTACTTTACAGGAAATAAGCTATATATTGAGTATTACATAAAATAATTAGACCAAAAGACTCCCAAAGCAATACAACACAACGCAATGCAACTCACCCAAGACAGTCATTTTTCAAAGAAAAAATGAACTACCTCAGGCGGGACTCGAATCCGTGACATTCTGCATTCTAGGCAGATGCTCTACCAACTGAGCTATCGAGGCAGCTCAGCTGGTTAGGTCGAATCACACATACAAAGCAACACAACTCAAGGCAAAGCGTTTCAACCTGAAGGTCAGGTGAACTCAAACTTAGTATAGAGAAGAAGACCTGTCACATCTATATGATCACTGTTTAAATATACTTACACTCTCTTCCATTGACAACACACGAGTCTTTCTTTTATAAGGAATATATTTGAGCATTTGTGAAATCTCTCTTTCATTCAAGGCAAAATTATACACTCCCTCTTCACTGTCACTCTGCAATACAATTTATAATATATGTTACGTTTATGAGACAGAGAGGTGCATGGATGATACTGACACATGCAAAGGGAAGAAACTGCTGCAACTCACTTAAGAATGCCATGGTTAGAGGACATTTCAAATCTTTTTGGCCACCGACAACAAACTGAGACAGTCAGACAGACAGACAGACAGACAGACAGACAGACAGACAGACAGGCAAACCAATTTCTTCTGCTATGGGCAATTAACCATACTATGGGACATGCACACTGTGGGGTGTTACTAATTGCATAGCAGACAACTAAACTCACACACATGCTCCTGGAAAGGCACTTTCATCTGTAAAATGGCCATAAACAATTTTTTATAGTGGAAATAATTATTATAGGCTATAATGGCTTACTGACTTACACTTACTGCTGTGGTGAAGGGCGCAATGATACTTATCTTCACATGCTTGCTTGCTATGCTTAGCACTTCTTTTCTCAATTGTGTACCAGCTTTAATTTGAGAAAAACCCTCACATCGCACAAGAAGCATAATTAACCAAGCCAGTTTGTTAATGTAACATTATGCATATTAACACAATAGATGCTTCAACAGTCTTCTAAACATCTTCTATAGAGGCACTTTCCTACAGAACATGCACTGGTTATGCAGCTAAAGGAAATATTTTTACCTAATTATGATGCTATATGCCAGGCTCCGTCTATTACAATGCCAGAGTTCATATGTGCATTACACTAGATCAGTATATCACGTATGAAAATATTACTGGTCCAATATTGATGAATCCATGTTTTTTGGCTATTTCATCTGCTGCCTTTGGTCCGTCGGGAATGTTTACGGACCAAATGGCCGTGTATTCCCGTAGCCCATTCCCCTCAGGTGCTTCCAAGCTCTCTACTTCAGGTTCTAGCCGGCACACCTCGATTAGTGCAAGGTGCTTGCTTGATTGAAGGAACTCGCTCACAACAGGGTGTATCCAGCATAACTGCAGGAACATGTACAATGCGAGCATCTTCGACCCTATTTTCAGCGAGCAGAGGAGGTTGGAACTGACTGTAATGTTACGTAACTATCATGTGATTTACGCACGCGCTATCAGATAATCGCGCCCGCGTATGCTGTAAAGAATGAACGCACGTTGATATACTGGTAGAAGATTCCGATAAGTATTTTATGGAGGGAGAACAGTGTCTATATCCGCTAAATTGGGGCATACACTTTTTATTCAGGTACATGTATTTCAGTGCACACTTTTCATTTGGGTATATGTATTTTAACTCACACTTTTCATTTGGGGGATTGCATGTGGCTGATAATTGATGGTCATTACAGAGCACTGTCATAGAGCTGTGTGATGGCTACCAGAAGTGTGGTGACAACTGCCCCAGATTTTGTATGGTGAGGCTCAGAATACTTGTATTTTATACAGACGGTACACTGTAAAAAATTAAAGGTGGTTTTAACCCTTCTGTGGTTGTTTGAGTTGCAACTTGAGTGTACTATAGCTACAGCTGGCAAATGCTTTCGAGACAAAGATAGAGCTATGAGCAACCTGGCTTGTGAAAACCACCATCCACTAGTGATTTGAGGAACTCAACCACATGACAACTCAGGAATGTATGTAGTAATATAGCAATTCATCAAGTTTCCCACTCATTACTAACAAAGGAATAGCAGTAAAACCTCAGTTGCATGTAGTGACCTCAGTTGCATGTTTGTTATAGAATAAAGCATTATACTGCCAATCGGGGAAGGCCTGGGATGAAATATCACGTGAGGGATGCCGCGTAGCGCGCGCCCCATTGACCTCGAAGTCACTACCTAAGCTTCTCGCTCGAAAATAGAGCTAGACTTACGCCAGTGTGAAGCGTAGCGCTAGCGTATACTCCATACTCACCAGCCACGTACGTCGAACGTCTCAGCTCTCGCGAGTATATACAATTTGTGAATGAGGCCAACATCGGCGCGCGCTAGCACGCCTACCCAACGTCTACCCTCACGTGATGTTTCATCCCAGGCCTTCCCCAATTTCAAATGTTTCCCTCCCCCGCACAATCAAAACCCGCACAATTACGTGCACGCGGGGAAGGCCTGGGAACCGAGGCTACTGCCACTATATACTCAGGCTCTCCGTTAATGAGGAGAAACTATACTATTACTTCTACATTCCCAAGTTGTCATGTATTTGTTGTTGGTATACAGGTGTAAAGAAAGTTCAGCAAATCATGCAGGAGGTTATTAGAAGGCAGTTAGGTTACTCAAAGTCAAAAGTCATGCCACTTCTAATTTTTTGTCTCTCACTCATTAAAAAGGAATTTAGTGGCCCTAGTACACAGGTTAAAACAACCTTTAACTTTTTGCAGTGTAGCTGACCTCTGGGACAAAAGGTGTCGGTTTACTGAAGTGTCCTTAGGGGTTCCACTGTATACTGTGTAAACCTTGTAATTGTGTTTTCAATATTCCATGTACTGCAAATTGCTATAGTGTGATACTTGTACAGCATGTAAAATAGTTCTTTCAGGTTCATATATTTATCCAAAATACTTTTTACAACACTCCTTGACACCATTCTTCATTATATGCACTGCAGCATAAATCCTGGAGCACCTTGTGACCATGTAGGTGTATTTTGTTGTTTGCTCATCAGTGACTATGACAGAATACCCTCACTCAAAGGTGTCTACAAAGAACTCAGAAATGCAACAGCCATTCTGTCTCAGATTCTGGATTCATACAGGCACATCCTCCCCACTATATAGTGCATCCATAACTCTTTGAAGAAGATCCTATAGTCCACTCAGCTTCTCAGTTCCCATTACCCCAAGGTAGCTGTGTTAGGGGAGACACTCTGAACTGTACTCTGACATATGGAGTATACGTATATATATATATATATATATTATTGTGCTGTATCAAAATATTGTGAAATGAGTCAATTGAAAAGCAATATCCTGTACAAATATACAATGTCATAAACAATCCTTCAATTGATGCTGAGAAAGGCAAGGCAACAACAACAACACAACAGAAAGGCAAAGCAACACAACACAACTCGCCGGAAACACAGTCATTTTTCAAAGAAAAATTGGCAGCCTCGTGTATATGCAAGATATGTTGTGCTTCTCCTGAAAGGGAATCAAAGTGCAGTCTCATATAAGCTTTTCTCATTGGGCTTAGGAAATTGTGCCTCATTGAAATGCATAATGTCAGTCAGCAGCCTGGAAACATTACGCTTGGGCTCTGTGAACGACCATCAAGTAACAGCCACACAACCCTTTGTATGAATACATTCATAGGTTCCATCTGATTTACCTGCAAGGATAAAACAATACTTTAGCTCGTATGATGTTACAACAAGTCTCAAAATCCAGTGGAGCCCTCTAAATAAGACTCAATGAAGTTAGAACACCTCAGTAAACAGACATCTTTTGTCCCACAAGCAGTCTGTATAAAATACAAGTATTCTGAGCCTCACCATACAACAAAATCTGGGGCAATTGTCACTACACTTCTGGTAGCCATCACATAGCTCTATGACAGTGCTCTGTAATGACCATCAATTATCAGCCACATGCAATCCCTTTGCATGGCAACGAAGCCTCAAATACACTGCCTTTACCTAATTTTCACTACTTTCAAAGCTTCATAACTCCAAACTTAGGGGGGTTGTCACCCCGGGAAAGTGAAGTTTAAGAAACTCCCAGTTCTGTTCTATCTAACTGAAAAAAACCTTGTATATACATACGCTCACGTTTTGATGCAAACGGCCTCCAAAGTTACCTACTTATTCGATTTCGCCGTAAGTATCTGCGTTTGACTTACCCCTGCTCCGTCTAGCAGTGGTTTGAGAGCTTCATAAGCCGTATATACATTTACAAATCCTTGTTTTCCACGTTCCACCTCTTAAATCAGTCAGCTGTAGCTTTTCCAGGGAGTCCGAGCTGATTGAATATCACTTCCAAACGGTCACGGACATCTTGGTCAATAGCTGTGATGACGTCATCATGTTGCGCGCGTGCATAATTAATCGTGGCCAACCTCCTCTCCTAGGTCGATCATAGCCTCGTCCCCAGGCTCTCCCCTGCGAACGACCTTTGAACCCGTAGTAAAATGAATGCACTAAAGTGCAGAACCCTCGGCGTCCGCGCCTGCGCGAATCCTTGAAAGCGCACGCATAACGCGCGTGCGCGAATGCTGGAAAGGCACGTGCGATTGAAACTCAAGGTTGGCTCTGTACACTGCTGGAAGCGCTATAGCTTTGACCAGAGCAATACGCATACTTGTACTCCCTCATGCAGTAACCGCTGGTGCTTCGCTGTACATCGAACAGGATACCTGATCGTGGGTAAGCCGGAGTAGGCTAGATCTAATTAGCATATTGGCTCTTTCGCTTGCGTTTCACGCCATAGCTCTTGAACGGAGCGGTTTCAAAGAAAACCCCACAAATTTTTTGACCTCCGTTGCCCGCTAAGTACGTGACAGTATTTTCAGGACGAACAAACGCTCCAGAGGTGAGATGTGACTTAACAGACAGACAGACAGACAGACACACAAACACACACACACACACAGACCCAACTACTGTAACCCTCCTGCGCATGCGCGCCGAGGATTAATAAGACGGGGGAGAGCCTGGTACGCGAAATCACGTGCACCGTCCTAGGGTAGAAAGGGGGTAGAAAGACTTGGCAATTAACAGTGTGGGCGGTATTTCCTGTGCACAGCAAAGTGAACGTACAAGTAACAGTACAAGGCAGTAGGGCTTACTGCGTGCCAACTGGAACGAAAGTAAGGCGCCTCTCATCATGCTGCAAGCTCCTCACCCGTAGACTCCACGGCTTTAGAGCACGTAGTGGACTAGCGTTACATGTACGCGTGCACGCTTGATGTCGAACTATAGCCTAGCCAATGCATGAAGAGAGCGATATACATCCCAATAAGACGGCAAATCGGCTATACACGTACAGGTAAACAGTACAGGGAAGCTCTGGCAGCCATGTAGCTATGTAAGGAAATTGCGTAATTTGGGATCACGCGATTTCGCGTACCAGGCTCTCCCCCTTCTTAAGTTTTGTTCAGGTGCAAAGGTCATATGTGCGCGCGCGCGAGGGGAGAGCCTGGGGACGAGGCTAGGTCGATCACAGAGGAGGCAGAGTTTGGACACGCGTAATACATGACGTAACCGTATTGCAATTTTTGCACAAGACAATATATAATGTTGCAAAACACCGTGCAAAAAAGAAAAATACAGTAAAATACAGTGAAATAAGCCACAAATCTATATACAAACAAGCAAAATGCAATAGAATTCGGTAGTTACATATGCAGAAGTGACTCATGTTACGAGACTTGCTTCAGATGTAACAAGATCGATAGGAGGAATCTGATTGCAATTTTTGCTGACGCAGCATCTACTCCGCCATTGAAAATGTATGGCAAACTTGTATGCCTGTTGAAGCGAAGCTGAGGAAGGATCGAATAAAGTTAGTTAGCTAGCTATATTTACCTTAGGCTAGTTAATCAGAAAAATAGGGTGTACCCCAGCGTACCCCTCGTTTTAGGGAGTTACAGTGTAGTGTATTAGAAGGTCTGTACGTACCAGTTTGGTACGGTCACGCTAATCTTTGACATGTGTTCTAGCTACCTGCAAAGTTCTGAAGTACTCTCAAATCGCAGCTGAGTAGAACTAGGCAATAACCAGAGGAGGCAGGGCCGTAGCAAGCACTTTTGAAGTGGTCCGGTCGATGGGCGTGGTCTAGGCCCCGCCTCTAAACCACACCTCCCGTAACGTTCGTGTCGTCGTCAGTTGCGCGCGTGAAAGACAAACAGCTGCAACTGTTGATTGTTCACCTGTTAATCGATGCATCTCCCAGGCCAGCGCTGCATACACCTAGGCTATTAGTAGCCTCGTCTCCAGGCGCGCGAGGGAAGAGTCTGGAACGAGGCAAGACTATTGGTTTATGATCACCTGCGCATGCGCAGGCGTGAAAAAACTGGTCCGGCCAAAACCGGACCAGCCGGACCGCTTGCTACGGCCATGGGAGGTCAACGCTCGTGCATGCAATCCTCTACGCGATAATTGCATTCTTGCACGATTCACGTGACCGTGTCCAACCTCCTCTGGGTCGATCATAAGGTCGCTACAGAGGTACGACAGTATCACGTGATCGCAGTCTAATTGCAATTTTTCCTGACACAGCAACCTATCTTCCGTCGAAAATACACGGCGTGATGTGGCATTTTCCAGCGTCTGCTGAAGCAACGCAAAGAGAAGATCCCCAAAGACTAGTAGCCAATTGTACGTATCATAGCCTATACTTCAAGAATTGAACTCGGGTGAACACCTACTGTTCCAGCGACTTACAGCGGGAAATAGTAGAGGTCATGGAGCATTTCGTGGATATCATTTGTCACTTGCACCCATCTTTGGCCTATGCTCTATCTCTCTACCGAATTTCGATAATATTCTGACTCTATAACTCTGTTAAACTATGCAATGAACTGAAGAGGTCTACGTCTTTCCTCGCGGTACGCATCGGTTAATTGCATTCTTTAGTGCGTGCAATTACGTCATCGATTTTAGTGTCGCACCTCCTCTGAGGTCGCTATGAGGATGCCTGACGGTCACGTGGTATAACCTTGTGCTCACGCGCGCAGTACAGGCATTGAAACTTCCGTATACTCTCCGTTATGGAGGGTTTGCGCTTTACGTGCTTCCTTCTCGCCCAGTTGAAGGGGAATCTGTCTCCACGGCACAATGTGTGGCACACAATCTACTTCCTCGACCTTTCCTTCATCCTTTTCCTGTTCTTCCCACTAATTATAAAATTTACCCGTTTTCTTCCCCTGACGTAACTGTACATTGTGGCGCCGAGTTGTGCACATGCTGACTAGAGTTTGGGTAGCACATAGAGTTACATTTTTCTTGCGTTTATTCATTTGAGACATAAGATTTCCTGCTGGATCGTGGTACTAGCGAAGGCCGTGATGGATCTGTATATTGGTGCTGTTGCAATGAGGCCTACACGTCTATTAGTGCTGTATCTTTTGTGGTCTGTGGTGGAAGTACACTCTCGAAAAGCCCCTTATGTCTCCTTTATGGGAAATGTTTTACCCAACCATGCCTATGTGGACCTCACTCAAGTGGGAACACTACAGTGTGTTACTGACCTGGACACATGTTGTACCAGATATCAGGGTTCACACAGTGGAAGCTGGATTGCTCCTGGTGATGCAATAATAACTGGTCAAACGGATATTTTTCAGGGTTATGGAGACAAGGTGGTTGTCCTGTATCGTAATCACAGGGGAGACACGTCTGGTATATATCGCTGTGATATTGCAACCGTTGCAGAACCTTCTGTGAGGGAATCAGTATATGTTGGACTGTATTTCAGTGGAGGTAATTCAGTAAGAAATATTTATATTAGAGCATGGATTATACATGTTAGTATTTTTGCATGCCATCATTTCCTGTCTTGCTGCATAGCTTGTTTTTGATTTTTTGGCACTGAATTACCTAAAATATTTTAGTATCAAGAAGAGCTCCTTTATGGAAGAAAGAAAATTTTAAGAAAATAAATACTTCATATTAATAGGTGATGTCACAATATCTGGTAGTGTGACATTTGCTATGGACTCTGACTTCAATGAAGCCAGTCCTCAGTTCACCCTCACCTGTATCTCCACTGGTGGACCTGCTACCACTGTCACTTGGTACAGAGACTCTGCCACCGTCACTGAAGGAAATGAGACATTGTTAAACAATCGTGTGACTGCACAGTACACCCACACCCTGACTGTTACTGGAAGACTGGGAGGACTCTACACATGTACTGTGGCTAATAATAAACCATCTACTGCTTCAGCACAACTTGCTGTTCTAGGTATATTATATTCTGTTGCATGTGAGTACAGATTATGTAATACCCTTCCTCCAGCTTCCTTCCCTCCCACTGGTGTTAGTGTGTCTCAGAATGGGCTGGGCAGTATACTGGTGTCCTGGACACCTCCAGCATCCAGAAGACACACTGTAACTGGTTACATCATCTATTACCAACAGAAAAATGGAGAACATAGTGGTCTTGTGACTGCTGGTTCTTTTGCCACTACGAAAACCATTACCGGGCTGATTGCAGGGGCTACCTACTCCATTACCATGTTGGCCACCTCCAGCACACTTCCTAGTACACTGACTGGTGCAGTGACAACATTAATAGGTATATATGACAATACGTGTACTAATTTTGCTACAAGTATGCCGTACAAGCTTCCATGAGGTACAAGTATAAATAGAAATCAGCATATCACTGTCACCCATGCAGCTGGGAGCACTATCAGTCAACCTCCAAGCATTACTACTACTCCTGAACAAACCAGTGAGTTGTTACATTTTAAATTCTTGTATACACTCTGCATTTATTTTTCAGCGCAATAGTAGAAGTTTAGAGCTCCTAGAACTACTACAGGGTCTCCTATCCTTAGGACTAGAGCATCTCACAATTCTTTTATTATACAGTTTCACCAGTCACTGAGAATTCGGATAGTTCTGAGATTGATGCCACGGCAGTTATTATTGGTGGAGTGGTGGCAGTGACAGTGGTAGTGGTATTGATTATTGGTACTACAGGCACAATCATTCTCATAGCTGTCCTGGCGTCAAGAAATCGCAGAAGAGAAAAATCTAGTGATTCTACAGAAACACAGAGAGAGTATGTTATAGTATAGATGACCTTGTTGTCTGTAAGTCATTTCCCTTTAATGCAGAACTCCGGTGTGTGCAGCTGATATTCCAGCCAGCACTAATGCAGCCTACGTGTTATCCAGACTCTCGGAAGTAAGTTATGGGTATAAGTGTACCGGTTTAGCCATGTTTCTTTGTTATTAACTTTCCTCAATAATAACCATGCATTCTACAGGGAACTTGATACTGGCCACAGACAACCTCTACCACCACAGGAGACTTCTATGATAACTAACATTTAGTATCTAGATGTATACAAGGCCATAGACAAGTGGGTGCTTAGGGATGCTGAAGCCCCCCCAAATATTTAAGTGCTAAGTAACATAAGCATAGATACTATACCTTACGGAAGTTATAGTATCTGTGACGTAAGCATCAGATAGTGTTGCCTATAGAGCGAAAAAGCATACTTACGTACGCTACATACAGGTACGCTACATACGGGTATGCTATGTACAGTCCGTAGACAAGTGGGTGCTTGGGGGTGCTGAATTCAGCACCCCCAAGTGCTAAACTAATTATTACAATGTGTAACATAAGCATCAGAGAGTGTTGCCTAGAGCAAAAGCCGCAGCATACTTGCGTACACTTGCAAAGTGTTTTCTAAGCACCCCCAAACAAACGAAGTTGTCTACGGCCTTGGTATAGGCACTTATTCTATTACTCAAATGATCATGCCCTGTCTATTTGTGGTGAAGAATAAACATATTTCACCACTTTCATTACAAAACAAAGCAGAAGATGAGAATAGATCACGAACAGCAAATGAAAACATGAATGCATGTATGTGTGTGTTCATAGAACACACTATGTAGCTTTTACATGGCTAAGTATAGGCATAAAGTTGAAGAATGAGCACTAAGTAGCGATCACACACAGATATACAGCTTTCATTATTAAGTGGGGGGTGGGGTGGGGTGGGGGGGTGGTGGCTCAGTGTTCATGAAGTGAACACAACTATACTGTAAATTCATCCTGCATACATCCGCATAGGCTATTAGCTATCTAGCATAGTATTTACTATGTTCTTCAACCACAACACACTTAGTTTTCATCACCGAAACAAATGCATGTTGCAT
Organism: Theonella swinhoei; assembly: GCA_963970385.1. Classification (NCBI taxonomy): domain Eukaryota; kingdom Metazoa; phylum Porifera; class Demospongiae; order Tetractinellida; family Theonellidae; genus Theonella; species Theonella swinhoei. The sequence continues at coordinate 2,646,078 of OZ019953.1, forward strand.
GTTATCACAGGTGTTGCATAGTTCTTCACTATCACTGCAGAATACCTGATGCCACCAAATAGACAACACAGGCTGATACTCATCACAACCTCCTATTAGACTCCCACTACGAGTCAGTGTACATAAAGAATGTATACCTGTAGTTGTCTCAAACACTTTTAGTTTATAAGAATTTCACTGGCATTGACAGTTCTGTAGTAGATATTTCTGTACATAGTCAAAGTCTTTTCGGAAATTCCTACAGTTTTTCATCTGTACAAGAGTTGTCACTTGAGGTACAAAACATTCTCCACCACACTTTCCATGCTATAGCTAACTTATTTGTGAGCAACACTTCTACTTATTACTTGCTGAAAAACAAAGCAAAAACAAAGCACTTGCAACCAGTGGTTTGTTTTGGTACTCATGAAACCACATACATCTAACAAATGTGTTCAACAATATGGAAGTGCTAGTTCACTTTATACATTTAGCAAAAGTCATACGAAGATTGTGTTCATCCTATTAACTTTACATCGAAAAGAGCAGCCATTTTGTGCAGAAATGAGAGTACATATTTTATATGTAAATATTTTGTGTCAATTTGATATAAGCTGAGGCTGTTCGAAAGAGATAGTGTTCCAGGGGAGCAATTTATTCTACTATCCCTACATCTTTCAATAAAATGATTATTTGTTTCGCTGGTTTTTCATTGTATGTAGGTATAATGTGAATGTGTAAGCTAGATGGGGCTCTTCTCAGAGCTATTGTCTTACTTCAAGGTTTAGCATGCTCCAAGTGCTGAATTAAGTGTTATAGAAATCAATGTCACATGTACACCAATATACGCATTACTATATTCATTGGGCAGCAAATGGTTTGTCAATGTTATTCCTGCGCAGGCGCGGGTTATAACCGCTCCCCCCTTCAGCCCACACCGTAATTTAGGATTGCTCGTTTGAAGATGGCCGAAAAAGGTAATATTGTACTGTTCTACTGACCACCATCCATTGCTGTGCGTAATCAAGACTTCTCTTCTCAACAGGACCTAGTACGAGGGACGCGACACTCAGTCCAGACGCTGCTGTAGAAGTGTTGGAGGAGGTACTCGCTGCGCAGAACCAAACCTATGTTCTCGGTCTAAAATTAGGGTTGCCGCTACACGTTGTTGATGCTATATCTTCTACCCACTCTCAACCACGGGATCGACTCCTCCAAGTTCTTATTGCGTTTTTGCAGCAGGTGGACCCCAGACCGACATGGAGGGCTATCGTAGGGGCTCTCAGGAGTCCTGCAGTTAATCTGTCTCAACTGGCACTAACAATTGAAGCCAAAAAATGTCCCCCACCTCCAGCACGCACAATTCAACATATCCAAGGTAAGTATATATACTAGTAGAAATGCTTTAGCATTTTTGGCGAGCGGGAGCGACCCAACTGAGCTGCACACGTGTAAAATTATGTAGCTTTCATTGCTGATTAGCTGACATGCAGCTGAAACACCCCCTAGGGGAGGGAGGCTCGTCTGCTTCAACTTAGAGTTAATTAATTAATCAGCAGCAGCGACGAAGCACCAGGCGTCTCCACTGCTCTTGCCTGTCGTCCTCTTTCAAAAGGCCTGGGAACGAGGCTAGGAGGCTCCCTGCCCTGTGATGTTCGTACTGCATGCCGCCGCGCCGGTATTCGAGCACAGAGTCGAGAAAGGCATGGCCTGAAGCGAGACACCACCTCCTGCGAGTTCTGTTGTAAGCAATGGCGGTGTATTCTCTGTTGAGGTACCGCCGAGTAGTGCGTTGCTGTACTGGAACTACTGCCAGACAATGAGACACTTCATCGTGCAGTGTGTCCGCAAAATTAGAAGCGCGTATAACATTACGGTATGTACAGTGCTAGTCACATATATATATATATATATATATAGAAAAATCAGCCCGTTCACACGACTAGGTTGGCTCGCTCCCGCTCGCCAATGACTAACTGAAATTAATAAAACCATTGAAGAAACTGGCCAAGCAACTGTTACAGTAGGGCAGCCCAAGGAAAGAAACACACTTTTTACTCAAAATAATGGACAGTTAATTGCAGGTGTGGTTACCACCACCAACACATTCTCTATAACCTCACTAGATGTGTATAGGATATCATTACATATCTCAAGGATGTCTGTTTTAATACCTTATCTCACGGGGAGAATAAATACCCTTTGTATTGAAAGGTATGTAACTCATCCATATCACTTATTTTTCCTTGGGATCATGATCAATCATTTTTTGAAAATCAGAATGTGAGGTAACCACACTTGCTACTCAACTTTTTGCTGTGAACTTTTTGCTGTGAATGCAGGCTTACCACAGGAAACCGATTATACAAGTAAATAAAAATTTAGGAAATTTGAAAGGAAATATAGGGATTGCATAAAAAGGAACGGAGACAAGATTGGGACACAGACATGTTATGAAATATCAACGTAACATTATGGGTACGTCGATATATCATAACATGTCTGTGTCCCAATCTTGTCTCCGTTCCTTTTTATGTAATCCCTATATTTCCTTTCAAATTTCCTAAATTTTTATTTACTTGTCTCCCATCATTTTTTTTCTGGACCTAACTACATGCATTTTGCTATTTTTGTAGTTTACTTGGTAGCAAACATATTAGCTAATAGAGCTTGTAGCCTGAGGCTATCCAACATTTTTATCGCAACATCAATTGTTTGTGTATTATATTGTACCAAATTTTACATTTAGTGGAGCTTTTGTAAAGTAGTGCCTGGGGCTACTATTTACAAGATTGCAAGATTTTATCTCAGCATTAATTATTGGGATACTTTAACACCTCACAAATTTCCACATTTTGTGCTACTTTTTTAGCGAGATATAGCTAACTATTGCCTGAGGATATTTTGTTGTTATATTACAAGATTTACATTGTTTACAGAGATTTTATCACAACATTGATCATTGGGGTATTAAGCTCTACCATCACACCAATTTTCACATTTAGTAGAGCTTCTGTTAGTAAGATACGGTAATGCTAGCCTGAGGCTATTTTTTACAAGATTTACATGGTTTACAGAGATTTTATCACAATGTTGATCTTTGGGGTATTAAGCATTACCATCATACCAATTTTCACATTTAGTAGAGCTTCGGTTAGTAAGATGCAGTAATGCTAGCCTGAGGCTATTTTTTACAAGATTTACATGGTTTACAGAGATTTTATCACAATGTTGATCTTTGGGGTATTAAGCTTTACCATCATACCGATTTTCACATTTAGTAGAGCTTCTGTTAGTAAGATACAGTAATGTTAGCCTGAGGCTATTTTTTACAAGATTTACATTGTTTACAGAGATTTTATCACAATGTTGATCTTTAGGGTATTAAGCTCTACCATCACACCAATTTCCACATTTAGTGGAGCTTTTGTTAGTGAGATACAGTAATGCTTGCCTGAGGCTATTTGTTGTTGTATTACAAGATTTACATTGTTTACAGAGATCTTATCACAACGTTGATCATTAGCATATTACACTTTACCATCATACCAATTTCCACATTTAATGGAGCTTTTATTAGTGAGATACAGTAATCCTTGCGCCTGAGGTTATTTGTTGTTATATTACAAGATTTACATTGTTTACAGAGATTTTATCACAACGTTGATATATGATCATTGGGGTATTGAACTATACTATCATAAAAAATTTCACATTTAGCAGACCTTTCATTAGTCAGATATAGGATTGTGTGGCCCCATTAATAATACATGGCCTGAGGCTATTTTTGTTTATTTTACAAGAAGTACATTGTTTACAAGATTTTTAACATGACGATGCACTACCCCCAGTGGAACTACATAACTGTACCAAGTTTCATGTTTAGATGTGTTACCGTTAGTGAGTTACGCTTCTTCAAGCGGAAGAAGAAGAAGAAGAAGATGGAGAATTTACAAAACGGACTTTTGTTAATTTAACACCTTTCTCGTGCATCAAATTATACCATTTTATAATCACAGTTAGTTTCTAGGTATAGTTATACATTCATGTCAACAGAAGTCCAGTAGGTAGCAAACTGAAAGTGAAAGTGATGAAAAACCTTATATATGGTTTTCAATGGGGATAGACCATAGCAATCCCTATATACACAGTACTACCGTACTGTGTGATATTGTGAACCTCTTGTATATTGGTACATCTAGAAATGGCATGTAAACTGAACACATACGCAATGTAGTAATGTGATTAGGTTGTCTAAAAGCAATTTTTAATGTAATAACTAATGTGAAAATGGCTTCAACTGCCAGTAAAGGATTGGAAGGCTTATTTGTTGTTTTGATCTTTCAGCTGTCTTATACAAAACTACAATATAACATTTGGTGGTTTTAAGGCCGAGTAGTGGTGGAAGCCTTAGTAAACAATGCAGGAAATACCGATTAGCACTACACACACTTCTCAAGTGTATCTTTGAATTTTGTATAGCAATGCAATATATTCTGATGATGAGGACTTTACAGTCAGTTTACAGTTCACCCATCATTGCATGTTTATCAACTACAGATTGTCAAGAGTCAAGTAGTGCTGTAAGCATGAGAGCTTCATCACCTCTTGGGTCCAGTAAGTGTTTCTTCAATCTCATGCGTGTATGAAATTGAATACACATTCTGCATAGGTATCTTGTCAGTTGAAGAAATAAAAGCAAAAATCAGAGAATTTGAAGACCGCTTTAAATCAATGAAGAGGCTAACTCGACAAGGCCTTGAGCGACGGGGTACAGCAGCTAGTGTGAGAGTGGTAGTGGAGCGACTCACAGATCTTCGTGCAGATGACAGACCTGATCATGCAGTATTTCTAGCTGACAATATGCACATCATGTTTAAAGCTGATGACCATCACGAGTTATTTGGAACATTGAATACCTACTGGGATTACCTCTCCTACCATTTATTGGAACATATCATCCTTGAGTTTTCAATAGCAGAGGTCAAAGGTGAGATGGAGGAGTACAAGATTGATCTGGGGCGATTTCGAAGAGCTACTCCACTGAAGCTCTTTGGTGAAGCTCAGACAAGAAGACGTAGACGGCCTCCAACTGAGTTTAAAGATTTAGTGCTTGACTTTGAATGGCCAAATGATACAACATTGCAAACGGTCGAAGACTTTCGGTGTGAGTATGCATACCACTACAAACTTCGTGACTGCGCCATGATGCTGATCCAGCTCAACTTTGCCTCAGTTCACATCACCTGGTTTATACCGGAGTCCATCACTGAGACTTTAATGGTTGACCTTCCTGAGGCCCTCTTTGAAAAGTTCAATGTCAGGAGGATTCACGTAGCTGACACTCCTCTGTTTGTGAATACAAAGCAACATTTTCTGGTACGTTACAGTAAAGATTACTCTGCTGCACGCTGGTTGGGTGTTGTAATGTTAATACATGACACAGTAGCTGTGTTGTCATAGCAATAAAGATACATTCAAAAGATATGTGATGGCTGTCACTTTTGAAGTAGCTGAGTAGATCTAACAAGTTTGTGAACACATTATTCTAGATATAGCAATAAAACACACAGTGACCTCACATCAAGCTCAATATGATATAGTGAGTGTGGGGTAGTAGACAAGCATAATGCTAATTTATCTCTTCAATGAAGCTAATTTCACTTTACATGTGTGTATAGTTAGTTTGTATCATTCCATTTTTGTTAGAGGTTGGAAGCAGATATCCAGTCTTGTATTCACATGTGTTCACAATGATTCTGATCTGCAGGAAGAAGTGCACTATGTAGAGAAACAGGAAGGCGGACAAAAATGGATGAAGAAGATAACTAGAGCTAAGGAGAATCCATACACAACAGTGGAACTCACTCAAGCAGCTAACTTGAGGTATATACATATGTAAGGGCCACATTGCAAAACTTCATTAGAGAGTTGGTATATAGACGAAATATCCCCTCCCTACATCTTGTATTACTGGGGTTACACATGTTATTATTGTTGCCTACCTGCGCATGCATGATTATGTACATTTGTATTAAACCTTGTTTCCATGATTTTTGGCACTACCATCCCTACATCCTTTACATTTGCATGGAAACGTTTTTACTCTTGTATAGTTAGAAATTGAAACTCATGCTAGTAACCCATGCAAATACACATGTACAGGACCGGTGGAAGTGCTCCAGCCACTTTGGCCATGTTTGTTTCTTCATTATACAAAAATTCTGTTTATGCACATTTTTTGGTATGTGTGCATGCAGGCCTGAATGTTTGCTGCACATGAACAGCCAAGCATTCTCATTTCTGTACATGGAGAGAAGGCATGATCCAGTGAAACTCAGCAATATAAGCTAGTAGCTTTCAGTGGTCCTGATGTACTTGAGAACAATTAACTATATGGCATTGTATAAGAGAATGCTAGAGTTCAAATATCATATAGGCACATTGTATTTAGCCATTTCATTCTGCTGCATATTCACTGCTATTAGCTTACGTTGTGATTCCTTTGTGTACTTTTAAGTTCCATGTGGCTGGATTTCATAAAAGAAGTAGAGAGCAAGAACATGTATTTTTCAAAAGCTGATGTTCAACTTTCTCAAGTTATTGGACAAGGTGAATGTAAATGCCCTGTATACACTTACAAGACTTTCTCCTAGGGTTCCTTTCAATACTTCTCTACATCTACACCCACCGCCTTGTGTAATATGTTAGTGTTACTAAGGGCCCATGGGACAGGTACTTAAATCGGGACACTATTATCAGTGAATGTATATGTGAATAGTCATTGACTAAAAAAAACACCAGTTTGTGATTGTGTAAGCATTTTGAACTCACATGTGACAATAGGTGAAATTGGAGTGGTGTACCGTGGATATATTCGTAGTGGAGAGGGCAGCAAATTGGTTGCCATAAAAACCTGCAGAGGTATGGCTTTGGAGACAAAAATAACATTTCAATCATGATCCTATTATTTCCTGAACCTAGCCCTAGCACCCATAAGTGATAAAAATAAGTTGCTGGAAGAAGTGCGCACAATGTTGTCTTTGAAACACCCGAATGTGATTTCACTCATTGGAGTGTGTTTAGATGGGGAGATACCCCTACTCATTATGCCATTAATGTCTAATGGTAGTGTTTTGGAGTATGTGAAACAGAATAAAGAGGACCTATATATCAGTAACACAGAAGATGAAGAGAGGGTTAGTAGTTATTTTCTCCCTAGTATATTGATATAAGTATGCTCTTCAACAGATAATGGATGTCAAACGAGTGTGTGTGGGAATGTGTCATCAGATTAGTAAGGGTATGGAGTATCTTACAGAGAGAATGATGGTCCATCGTGATCTGGCAGCAAGAAATTGCTTGTAAGTATGATAGTGAAATGTTAAATGTTGTACATGTGAGCATGCATGAGTATTGGCAATTGTGAATTGATTTGGAGACATGGAAATGATGTTTGACTATATTACATGCTTGTCTGTCAAAGGAGCAGTGTTATTTTGTCTGGCACACCAAATTTAACAACCATCATACTTACCTATATCAGAGAGTTGGTTGACCCCCTATGTAGGAATGGTGCAGACACACCCATTATTTATACTAGTGGAATGCTACGCATTGTTGGTGAACGGGAGAGTGTGCACGCAAATTAGAAGCACGTATAACATTACGGTATGTACAGTGCCTGTCACAAATATAGAAAAATCGCCCATTCAGACCACTAGGAGGGCTTGTTCCACTCGCCAATAATGGCTCAGACCTTTCAAACACAGCACTTTAAGATATACACATGTATTCAATGAGTGTTTCTGTACTTGCTAAGACCCTCAAAGTATCTAAAATGTACTAAATGATATATTGAAATTGGCCAAACTGTCGATTTGAACATTTTACCATAGAATTGGCACTAATACTCTCCTTGGTTGTCACATGAAACAGTTCCTTTCCCTTGCATGTGTGAGCCTTGACCAAGAGAATCTTCATCTGCACAATGTTCCTTATATATTCCTGCTTCTTCGCTTTTTGCCACTTCCATCCCTATAGCCGGTTTACATGTATGTATACACAGGGCCGTACGCAGGGGGGTTCGAGGGGGTTCGGACGAACCCCCCTTTTCGGCTGGGTAGGTATGTGATTGACTCACACTTAGCTCGCCTAGATCTAAACTCACCATGTGAGATCGCTGGCTAAAGATCAACGGCTGAGACATAGGAAAACGATCGAGATCTTAGCGTTACGTACATAAATTAGACCGCACCAACGCGAAGCTCCATCCATAAAAATCTTGCGAACTTGCACTGGAATATACATATACTACGATCGATATGCGCACTGATTCTACTGCGCAGCACGTAGTGGTCGCCAGGTTTTCTGCTCAACACCCTTGGATGCAGCTTCTACCAGGCCTCATCCCTGTTATAGTCTTTGCCAGTCAAGTAGAGTGAGCGTTTGCAGGGACTTTATTACTCCAAAAGTGCATCAGAAAAGATCTCAGAAAGTCTAGAAATCCACGTTTCCTGGGGGAGCATGCCCCCCACCCTCCTAGATGGCGCGCACACCCCGTCCCAACCAATATATAACCTACCTTTTCAACAACCTGCGTACGGACCTGATACATGTAGTCATAGTACGTATGATGCCCACTATTCCAAGGTATGAACACTCTCTGGTACAGGATGAACAGTGAAGGAGTGATCAAAGTGGCTGACTTTGGCTTAACTGAGGATGTGGATGGCATTAACTACTACCGTAGTGTTAAGGGAAGTATGGAGAAGGTTCCTATCAGGTGGATGGCTCCGGAGAGCATTGAGAGTGGCTTATATAATGAGAGCACAGATGTGGTAAGTATGTGATTCAAAAATTATTTGTGTATAGAAATATTTCAAGCAAGCAGTTCAATTGTAATGCTATACTTACTAGTATCTGTTTAGAAAAATGCCACCATTGTGGCCTTTGCAAAGCTGCAATCATTAGCAAAGGGACAGAAACGTATCAGAGTTTTAAACTAGAGGGCTGAAATTGAAATTGAAAAAACCAATGACATGATGTTAGCTGTATACAGAACATAGCAGTGTATGTATAGTAGTTATGTAACTTGTACGATCTTGCAAGATCGTGTAGAGGCTCATTGCTATAGTTATAATATATCAGAGAAAGTTATGTTGTGCCATGTGAAAATGCTATCCATTCATTTTGATCTAGTGGGCATTTGGTGTGACATGCTGGGAGATCCTCACATGTGGAAGAGTCCCCTATGTTGGCATTCGTAACGTAACACTGTTGACTGAGCTCAACTCTGGCCAGAGACTGGATAGACCAACTAATGCTGCCTGCTCTGATGAAATGTAGGGTATATACCATGGTTGGGAGTATACGATATATGTATATTCTCTTTCTACAGCTGGGATATAATAACATCATGTTGGTGTGCAGATTCTCAACTACGTCCCAAATTTTGTTCTCTTGTTGAAAAGTTGTCTGATGTGCTTGAAAGTGACTCTATATATTTGAAACTGGAGTATTCAAGCACTAACAAACAGGACAGCATAAAAAGTGTGGAGACACATGTGTACTAACATGCTCATAATGTTAAAACAATGCATAACATGACATGATGTGTAACCACATATCCCTACATCTGTAAATACTAAAAGGGGTTACGCATGCTATAATTATTGTTTCATGTACATTGTACGCTTTTTGCCACTTCCATCCCTACATCCTTCAACGCTTTAGTGAAAATGTTTTTACTCTTGTAATACATTGGTTGGCATATTTTACTATACAATCCTCCAAATACAGTAACATATATAACTTTTGTTACTTAACAAATTACTTACCCTGCTTGAAGTGTCGCTACAAAATGATGGAACTAATTGGGCAGCAATAGTAGCTGTGGCTGTGTTGATTGTTGTGTTTACTGATGTCAGTGTCATTGTTGCTGTGAGCATAAAAAAGGACCAAGGAAAGCATGATGTAACATGTGCAACTTTTTAGAAGTAGCTATTTTTTGATAGATAAAGTTGCACATGTTATTATGCCATCATCAGCATTAGAATTCCCTCTGTTTCTATTATTGGAACTCAACGTTTTAAAGCAAATCTTGTTTCATTTGTATACGTGGCGAGTGCTTTACGCCATCCGAGCGAGCCCCACCCCCTTTCTGCTATTTACGTACAATGACCTAATCCGATAATGCACAGTTTTGAGCAGAACTTTCTTGTAGCACCTGATCGTGGCGCAGCTTACAGAGTGAGTCTGACTCTGTCATTGATAATAACCAATCAAATAATCCCACATCATTTGTCTTGCCAATGAGTTTCTGGCAAGACGAAGAGCGAGATATATCATTAGGCCGCTCAGTCCTTCGTTCAGCGTGAGGCCTTCGTTCAGCGTGATGCTGTGACAAATCTGGGCCATGGATACACGCGCATAATTATGAGCTCGCTCTGCTCGTCCGTGGCATACAACACAAAATAGGAGACCCTAAAGGGGGGCGTGGCGGCAGTCCCGCAGGAGTGGGCTCCGGCATAGATATAGCAGGGTTCCGCTTCGTTCGCAGTCTCGGAGATTCGTGGGCCGTCTCTGATGCAGGGGCTCGGAGGTAGACATGCGCAAACACCAGTCGAAAATTGATAAATTCCAATTAATGATCTTAATTGACAATGGTTAATTAGTTCCAGCCTCCTCTGTAGCCGCACCCTTCGGCATGTAACGTTAACGTATTAATCTCCCCTTCTAACTTCTCTTGCAGGCCATTCTTACCTTCTATTGTTCGTATGCAGCAACTGATATATTTGTTTGGGTATCCGTCCTTTTCTGTTTCAACTAAATACAAGCAGAGATATGAACTCGCAAGTCTGTAATTGTAGGTGACATGCCACGCGAGCACTGCAATAGAGTACGAGTTCGTATCTCTACTTCTGAGCGTATTTAGTTGAAACAGAAAAGGACGGATACCTAAACAGTTGCTGCATACGAAGAATCGGTAAGCGTGGCCTGTAAACGAAGTTTGATAAAAGTCCAATTAGTGACCTTAATTGGCAATGGTTAATATTAGTTTCAGCCTACTCTCCGGTGCGGCTATGTAATTGTTACAGCAAAGATATATGGGATAGCCGATAGGGTTGCAAGAGATCTGTAAAAAAGCGTGAAGATAACTATGAACGTGAACTTTCTTCTGGGACTTCTCTGTTCTTTGAGTACGTGTTACGTTACCTCTCACACTAGCTGGTAATCTATATAGGTCCTCGTAGTATATAATATAGCAACTCGTTAAACAAATTTAGATATCACATTACAACTAACTAACTACTTAGTTTCAAATATTGAAACTGGGATGGAGCTTCAGGCCAGCTAGTTATATGGACTAACAGGTGTGTTTGATATGTTTCCCTGGCATGTGTAATTGTAGTCATAACTCATGGATTTCTGACATATTGTAGAGGATGTTAATGATTGTAAAACAGTATCCACAGGCTTGATGCATTCATGCCCTTCCAATGAAGTTGGATCCACTTCAACTGATATGATTGAACACAGTGATCCCCAAGAGGGTCATGTGTATCTGAACCTGGATCAAAAGGCTATGTGTAGTGGAACTGTCTATGGCTGGAGATACTGCTTTGATCCAGATGATGATGAGGAAAATGAGCTAGTACTTGCCATGTACCGTCGCCAGCCTAATGACAGATATCAACTGATACCAGGAAGCTACTATGAGCTGACACTGGGACACTATGAAAACTTTACCTGCAGGAATATTACCCTAACACCCTCTGAGTATTTTACAGTCCAGCAAAATGATGTAGTGGCCTTTTGTGAGAAACTCAGGACACGACGTGTGGAAGTGTTCTTTTCAAAACCTGGTGGTAGAGTGTGGCGCTGGAATGCAGGAGGATGCTCTGAACAAAACATCACAAACAGTAAAATGCTACATCAATCTAATGGCAGTGTGTTCCTTCTTAAAGCCTTCATTAGTGAGTTTTAATAAGGATGTCAGAAGAAAACCATGAAATATGTCTTACTATACAGATTGTGATGTAGAGATACACAATTATCATGAGAATGCATAACACTATTGTTCATAATATGTCGTGTTATTCAAGTGTTTTTTTGCACTGTATAGATGTAAATGAGTGTGATCAAGGGATACACAATTGTCATGAGAATGCCAGCTGTTCTGATGTGTTGGGAGGATTTAACTGTATTTGTAACACTGGATTCACTGGAAATGGTACCTTCTGTGAAAGTAAGTGGTATATCACTTTAGACATTACCAGAATGCTCACTGTCTTTACAGCTGATGTAAATGAGTGTGATGAAGGGATACACAACTGTCATGAGAATGCCAACTGTTCTGATGTGGTGGGAGGATTTAACTGTATTTGTAACACTGGATTCGCTGGAAATGGTACCTTCTGTGAAAGTAAGTGGTATATCACTATAGACATTGCCAGAATGCTCACTGTCTTTACAGCTGATGTAAATGAGTGTGATGAAGGGATACACAACTGTCATGAGAATGCCAACTGTTCTGATGTGGTGGGAGGATTTAACTGTACCTGTAACACTGGATTCACTGGAAATGGTACCTTCTGCAATGATAAAGGTAATAAATGTTACTGTTCAGTAATAACCAAAATTCAATTCAGTGGTATCACTATAATTTACTCTTCACTATATACATGTTGTATATCTTTTGAATTGAATTAGGCCTTTCAGACACATAGCTTCTGTTCCCACTACAATAATATAGTGCCGATTTCTTCAGCATCCATGTTTTCTGAATTAAAGAGTGGAGCTCACACAAAAATACAACTTGTTGGGTTGGGTGGAGCTTGGTTGACAATGTGCAGGTAACCCACTCAGGATGAGAAGTGACTCAAATTGAAGACCAGTGGCTTTCTCGGTCAGCTGGGCTCTTAGCTCAGTTGGCAGAGCATTGAGGTACTAACTCAAGGTCACTGCCTCAAGCCCAGCTAGAGCCCACTTTTCCTCACTTTTCCTCCTATTCTAATAACACATAATCCATCACACTATTCACCGTGCATTCATAACAGCTTCTAGCTCACACAAATAATATTATGGTTAAATTACCATTTTTACAATATAGCTACTATGCATTCCTTGGCTCTATTTATACAGTAAGGTATAAATATTTTGCTACTTAAACTTCTGAATCATTCTCAAACTGCTTACAGTTCTGCATCAGAGTGAATTTGATATTGAGATAACAGTAACTATTTCCACTGTGGTTGTGCTGATTACTGTGTTTTGTGCTGTCGGTGTTACTGTTGCTGTGTGCATAAAAATATACTGGAGAAATACTGTGCTCCATGAACTAACAGCCCATCCCAATGAAGCTTATGGCATTACAAATGCTCATGAACTAACTGCTGAACCCAAGGGAGCTTATGGTATTACAGATGATCATAAAGTAACAGTCCAACCCAATGAAGCTTATGGCATTACAGAACTAACAGCCCGACCCAATGAAGCATATGGCATTATAAAACTAACAGCCCAATCCAATGAAGTGTATGGCATTACAGATGCTCATGAAGTAACAGTCAAGCTCATAGATGAATCTGAGGATACAGAATACTCATATGTTCAGAATAGTTGAACTGTCTATACATCTAACAGTAAATAGTGTGGCTTTTTGGTGCCTCTATATGGTCTCACCTTGCAGAGTACTTCATAGTCAGAGCATTGCATGCATGTAGAGTGTTCTTTTGTAGTTGGTATGGTATATTGTATTGTGTGCGTTGTTATAGATGTAATGTCAACAATCCTTGAGAAACATATGGTTCAAAGTTCAAAATATTATGGTCAGAAGACTACACAGGGATGAGGATAGTAGGTGGCAAGTGTGATGGCTACCAGGGGCCAGCTGGTACATCTTCTGCTGGTACTTCCGTCAATGTATCATCATTCTTCACTAAAGCTAAGGTGAAGAATAGCATCATACTCAGGCTCTTAGGGAGGGCGGAAGAAAGCCCTCCCCTAAGAGCCTGGATATGAGGCTACTTCCTGAAGAGAAGGATGTTTATGCAGCACCACTTCACAATCTGTATGGAATGTTGCCTCCTTTGGAAACAAGCACTCCTATAGTCAATGCATAAGCATGATATGTCCTCTGTAAGCTAATATGGTACAGCTATTCAGCAGGTTGTGGATACAGATATATAGGCAGTTATTTTAGTGCTCTATATTTGGAAATGTGTGCTAGTCCTATTCACCTGTCTGCCTGCATCCTGTGTATGTAAGTTCAGACCAGAAACTAAAGATTAGTTTGGAGTAGCCTTATCTCACACGTAGTACTATTACAGTGTATTTTGAAAGGGTAACTACATTGTACTCTTCCATATACATGTATATAAAACACGATTTTCATGTTTCACATTCCTTGAATAACAAGAGAGGTTGTAGTCACGCATTTAGTCTTATCAGATTATCATGATGTAGCTGAGGCAAACACAATCGATGGTGCAACCATCCCACAGCTTAAGATGTAGGATGGGGTACATAACACATATTATTGATGCACATAGCCTATTTAACCCTTGGCGCATGTGCAGCGATGGTTAAGCTCACAGATTTTCACGTTTTTGCTGGAAAAGATGTCTCCAGGTTGACAATTGTTGAGCAATGCCGATACCTTGAAGCTACTGACTTTACTGGAGTAATCCTGACATCACCAGTTTCCTGGAGACAGATGCATTCTCTCTGCAGACAAGGAGCTCATACTTGAACATTCCAACACCCACCCGTCTCTCAAGCTGGGGGATATCCTTCTGCCGCTCTTTCCACGAGTATGGAAAATCATATTGATGTTCAACCTATGACCATCCAGCAAACTCAGCCAGTCCAATATGTGGTTTGTTTTAGGAGCCATATGTAGTGTGTATGTGTGTGCGTGCGTGCGTGCGTGTGTGTGCGTGCGTGCGTGCGTGCGTGCGTGCGTGCGTGCGTGCGTGCGTGCGTGCGTGCGTGTGTGCGTGCGTGCGTGTGTGCGTGCGTGTGTGTGTGTGTGTGCGTGTGTGTGTGTGTGTGTGTGTGTGTGTGTGTGTGTGTGTGTGTGCTCAGTATTCTTCTCTTTATGTCAGATGCAAGGAACTCCCATGTCTATTATAGCATACTCCAGGCCCTCCTCTTCACCACCTCCCAGCCATAAGACTCTGGTGGTGATTACATTGATCATCTGCCTCATCATAAATATTACATCACTAGCATTTGGAATTCCAGCGCTGGTCTTATCCATTCTTGTGAGTATGGGTAGCCTTGTGTAGACATGGATTGTATAATTTGTATTCATGCATTGTAAATTATATGTACAATGGGGATGTTGGTTATTTTTTCTCCAGTCCCACAAAGCTAGTCTGGAGAACAGATGGAAATCTGCAAAAGCATATGGAAGAGTGGCCCTCTATCTTAGCATTGCCAACGTGATCTATGTCATCTGTGCTGCTGTCTTTGGTGTGAGCCTATTTGTTGGATTTCTTTGGTTTTTTGTAATATTAATTGGTCACAACAGTGACATTCGTTGTGTGTGTGTTTACTGTATCAAAGAAAATTCTTCATATTCACTTTCAATTTAAATATCAAGTTGAAGATTAAAAATATAACTATTAATTATTGGATGTTTTGTGATGTAAGATGTGCATTATTATTTTTCCATGCTCTTCTGCTTCTCCAATACATACTTTTACTTGAAGAATAGTCCAATAACAGATATTATACACAGATGTCCAGGCCACAATAGAAGAGAAGGGGCAAAATTGAAATATGTCACACACAAAGATGAGGATGATATATAATATTGTGTTGTCCATGGAAAACGTATGATGGTCCCCAAAGCATATATGGAAGAGAAATAACAATTGTGATGCAATAAAGCTGACAGTATGAATAGTGGCATTTCTGATGCTTAGAACATTGAGAACCAAATTTAACAACCATCATACTTACCTATATCAGAGAGTTAGTTGACCCCCTATGTAGGAATGGTGCGGACACACCCATTAATCTATACTAGTGGAATGCTATGCATTGTTGGTGAGCGGGAGAGTTGCACGCAAAATTAGAAGCACGTATAACATTATGGTATGTACAGTGCCTGTCATAAATATAGAAAAATCGCCCATTCAGACCACTAGGAGGGCTTGCTCCACTCGCCAATAATGGCTCAGACCTTTCAAACACATGTACAGCACTTTAAGATATACACATGACTTAATTATCAATGAGATGCTTAGAGAGAAAGACAAGGCAACAACAGAACACAACAGAAAGACAAAGCAACACAACACAACTCGCCCAAGGCAGTTATTTTTCAAAGAAAAAACTGCCTCGGGTGGGATTCGAACCCACGACCGTCCGCTTGCTAGGCGTAGCTCTTACCAACTGAGCTACCGAGGCAGCTCAGTTGGCTGGGCTCGAATCACATATACAATACAAAGCAACCAAAGCAACTCAAGCATCACAAACCAGATAAACTGGTGAACTCAAACTCAGTTTGAAGGCGAAGGCCGCGATAATGAAACCAGCAAAGACACCAAACACCAAACCAAGTATATACATGACTTAATTATCAATGAGATGCTTAGAGAGAAAGACAAGGCAACAACAGAACACAACAGAAAGACAAAGCAACACAACACAACTCGCCCAAGGCAGTTATTTTTCAAAGAAAAAACTGCCTCGGGTGGGATTCGAACCCACGACCGTCCGCTTGCTAGGCGTAGCTCTTACCAACTGAGCTACCGAGGCAGCTCAGTTGGCTGGGCTCGAATCACATATACAATACAAAGCAACCAAAGCAACTCAAGCATCACAAACCAGATAAACATGTATTCAATGAGTGTTTCTTTTCTTGATAAGACCCTCAAAGTATCTAAAATACACTTTTAAATGATATATGGAAATTGGCCAAACTGTCGATTTGAACATTTTACCATAGAATTGGCACAAATACTCTCCTTGGTTGTCACATGAAACAGTTCCTTTCCCTTGCATGTGTGAGCCTTGGCCAAGAGAATCTTCATCTGCACAATGTTCCTTATATATTGATCCTGCTTCTACGCTTTTTGCCACTTCCATCCCTATAGCCTTAAATAACAGTTTACATGTATGTATACATGTAGCATACATAAACACATACAAGAAGGAGTGTGCTTGCCAGTGATCCTGAGTCACCATATAACCAACCGCAGAAAACCTTAGTCTTGTGTCCTTGTGGTTTATGGTTTGTGAGTTTGTGGTTGTCATGTACATAACTGTAGTCACCATGTCTATCCTAACTGTAGCTCTTAAATAACATAAAATACAACAGAGAGCCATTTTCTGCTGCTTGAAAGTTTAATAAGGTGGGCTGCATAAACTCACTGCATAGATTATATGTAATGTAATTATTTTTCTAAGCCTAAATACTAAGCATATAATTTTCTAAGCATGGTGCTGTTATTTGTACAGATTTCTATTTCAGTATTTTGTATTTTCTATTTTGTATTTTTATGGTTTAAAAACACGTATTTTTCTTAAGCCTGGGTGCTGTTTACATGTACATATGTGTGTAACTGTATTCTTTGTGTGTTCTTGTTAGTGTGTGTTGTGTGAGTTTGGACACTGGGTGTGTGGGGAGAGTGCACAATTTGTGAGTAGGACTTTCTTGTAGCACCTGATCGTGGCGCGGCTTACAGAGTGAGTCTGACTCTGTCATTGATAATAACCAATCAAATAATCCCACATCATTTGCCTTGTAAAATAAGGTACAAACAACCATATTTGATAAAGGGCATTCGAGGGATGGACAGGAGTCGCCTGTCTAGGATTTACTTGCTTGCGTGGTAGATCTGAATGCTACGCATTGATGGCGAGCGGAAGAGGCCAGACCCGTTACTTTTGCGCGTAGCGCGTGGTGACGCATGCGCATTTGTGGTGGACGTACGTGTGTTCAAACAAACAAACTCACGTTGAACACAGCTCGCTCCGCTCGTAACAATTAATACTCGTAAGGCAGAATGAATGCTCTAAGGCCAGGGAGGCGAAAGCATATACTACACAATAAAGGCCATGTGTAGCAATAATACTCTTGTGTTTCTTAAAACCTTCCCTCTCTCTTCTCTGTGCATATGCCTACATCTGCTGAGTATGGCCCTCGAGTCATTCTTCGGTGCAACCATGTCGTGTGATGAGCTCTTGACTTGAGCGCCGCGCCCACGCCCACAATGACGTCTACATACATACGTAGGTTCTCAATTCCAACAAAGATGAGCCTGTTCTTCGTTTTGGGACTTCTCGTTTCTTTGGGTACGTATACAGTAACTAGCTAATTGCTATATTGTTCAAGGTGACAAAAAATACTACGTACGACGTTTCCTGAGGCTGGGCCATATTGTTCCACCCGAGTTTCCACCACTCCGTACAGTCAGAGTGGGTAGACCGTCTATGTGCATTTATGAGTTGGGAGCGTACACATATCCTAAACTAAGCTACCTATAGCTAACTAATGACTGTCGTACGTAAGTCAATTATGAATTCCTCATCGTCTTTACTAACTGGCTTTGCAAATCACTTTTACGCACACCTACGTACCTCAGTGCTATTAACAAAACATTGTGAGAGTATATTGCTAAAGCTATGCTGTTTGTACTGTTACATGCTTCACTAGTCTCGTACCCAGACCCTCTCTAAAAGCGGGAGAGGGTCTGGTAACACTCCTGTATAGTAGACTTGTGCAGCGCCTATGGCTTCTCAAGTGGGCGTAAAATAACAAACACTTAACTAAGCTGGATCAAGTACAGGTGTACTGTATTTGACAGAGTAAACTGTGGTCTGTCAGCCACTTAGTTGCCGGAAAATGCGGCAAACGCTGCACAAGTCTACTATAGGAATGTTACCAGACCCTCTCCCACTTTTAGCGAGGGTCTGGGTACGAGACTAATGCTTCACAGCTAGTTATCACTATTAACCCTACGAATTCATGAATGTGTACACTGTAAAATTTTAACCCTGATATTGTTATCTCAGTTGCATCTTCTCTGAGGTTTCTGTAATTCTAATTACACCCTTTCCAAGAAAAAAGTGATAGATGCCACTAGGTTCCTGGATTCTTGACCAGTAGCTTCCAAAGATCTTGACCACCAAGTTTTGAAAAGGATGTAATTAATAATAGACACCACGAGGGAATCGCAGGAGCCAGCCATGCAACTTAGATAACCATACCAGGGCTAAATTAACCTTAACATTTTTACAGTGTTATAACAGTTGTGTTCCTATAGTTATATATTTTTGGCGAGCGTAGTGAACCCTCCTAGTGATCTGAACGGGCGATTTTTCTATATATTTATTTATTTATTTATATGCACAGTATCGCGTATTCATCGCACAGCGCTACAGCTACACGAACCGATCACCGCGCTGCAGCTCTCGGCGTTCTAGAGCTTTGCTCTTGATTTAATAATATTATTGGGTAATTCTATGGGGGCAATGCCCCCACGGATTAAAGGTTTGGGGGCGAGTGCCCCCACTGCCCCTATGCTTCCGCCGCCTATGATATGCGATGGGCACTGCCACACCGTAATGTTGTACGTGGTTCTAATTTTGCGTGCGCACTCTCTTGCTCGCCAACATGCATACAAGCATTCAACTAGTAATTAATCCTTGCGCATGCGCGGGAGGGTTATTGTAGTCGGTGTGTGTGTGTGTGTGTGTGTGTGTGTGTGTGTGTGTGTGTGTGTGTGTGTGTGTGTGTGTGTGTGTGTGTGTGTGTGTGTGTGTGTCTGTGTGTGTGTGTGTGTGTGTGTCTCTGTCTGTCTGTCTGTCTGTCTGTCTGTCTGTCTGTCTGTAAACAAGTTTTCTCGTAAACCATGACTGCTCTAAGTACCAAACTTGGAGATATGAAGAAGTATCATTAGCGCTCGGCACAGTTAACGTTTGGAGCGGAAAGAAGAGACCGGACCTGTGTTGTTGAAGAAAAGCGGTAATTTGCCGATTTTCGTGAACCATAATTGTTGTAATAGCCAAACATGGATATATTGACAAGCAGAATTGCTACTTTGTAATAGAAAGTCAGGAGCTGTATCGTCAGAAGTGTATCTGTTTTAGGCAGCGGTTTATACCAGAAGGTGCACATTAATTGGAGATCGCAGCAGCACGACTCGCTGTTAGATATAGTTTTGCATTAGCTACAAGTATGTGCAGAGTACGAAGAGAGTCAGGAGCTCTAATATATTTACTTGGTAGTCATAACTGCGCGAGGGTTACGCACTTTACAAGTGCATTTAATTTTACTTGTGGTGGTGAAGATATGTTATTCCTGGAGGCATGTATAGTCATAACTCTTGGTTTCCTGACATATTGTATAAGATATTAATGATTGTAAAACAGTATCCACAGGTCTGATGCAGTCATGCCCTTCTTATGAAGTTGGATCCACTTCAACTGACATGATTGAACACAGTGATCCCCAAGAGGGTCATGTATATCTGAACCTGGATCAAAAGGCTATGTGTAGTGAAACTGTCTATGGCTGGAGATACTGCTTTGATCCAGATGATGATGAGGAAAATAAGCTAGTACTTGCCATGTACCGTCGCCGGCCTAATGAAAGATATCGACTGATACCAGGAAGCTACTACGAGCTGACACTGGGACACTATGAAAACTTTACCTGCAGGAATATTACTCTAGCATCCTCTGAGTATTTTACAGTCCAGCAAAATGATGTAGTGGCCTTTTGTGAGAAACTCATGACACCACGTGTGGAAGTGTTCTTTTCAAAACCTGGTGGTAGAGTGTGGCACTGGAATGCAGGAGGATGCTCTCAACAAAGAATCAGAAACACTCATGTACCAAGTCTATCTGATGGAAGTGTGTTCCTCCTTAAAGCCTTCATTAGTGAGTTTTAATAAGGATGTCAGAAGAAGACCATGAAATGTGTCTTACCATACAGATTGTGATGTAGAGATACACAATTGTCATGAGAATGCTACCTGTTCTGATGTGGCAGGAGGATTTAACTGTATCTGTAACACTGGATTCACTGGAAATGGTACCTTCTGTGAGAGTAAGTGGCTTTCACTATAAATGTACACAATAATATTCTAGAATGGTAATCACTGTCTTCAGATGTAAACGAGTGTGATGAAGGGATACACAATTGTCATGGGAGTACGTGATACCTGTTCTGATATGGATTTAATTAGTGGATACATACTACGAGGGAGAAGCCCAGAGTAGTGTATCACTAAACCTCTAAGTGGGTATTGTGTGTACCGCAGAACAATGAAATTTGCTGACTCTGTCATACACGCCATACACCAGCTCATACAGCACGATATAAATACTAGTTGAATGCTACGCATTGTTGGTAAGCAGGAGAGTGGGCATGCAATATCAGAAGCACACAAAATTAGAAGCACAACATTACGGTATGTGCAGTGCCCGTTACATATAAATAAATAAATAAATAAATAAATAAATAAATATATAAAAAATCGCCCATTCAGATCACTAGGGTGGCTCGCTACGCTCACCAATTAATGAGCTAAGACAATGCTGTTTTGATAGTGGGGCTATAGTCTTACAGGATTTGTACTGCAAGCGGTTCCTTTGATCTCTATGGCTTCTGTGGTACAAACAACAATATTCTATAATGGTAATCACTGCCTACACAGACATGAATGTAAAAGAGGAATACACAATTATCAAAAATCAACAGTATAGGGCTAAGTTTCCTCTACAATTTCCTAGGTATTAGAACATCGTGACATATACTGTATGTCCTTGACATTTGCTCACATGACCCTGCATGTTTCCTTAAAACAAAGGAAATTTCGATTTTCTTCCAGTGCGAGGCAGAGCTCTAATGACACTCAAGTGCACACTTGGATGTTATTGACAGTCCACATGGGAATAGGACATAGATGATGAATGGATATACTAACTACAATACATTCCTTGGCTCTATATATACAGTAGGGTATACATCTTTTGCTATACTTAAACTTCTGAATCATTCTCAAACTGCTTACAGGTCTGCATCAGAGTGAATTTGATATATGATTGAGACAACAGTAACTATTTCCACTGTGGTTGTGCTGATTACTGTGTTTTGTGCTGTCTGTGTTACCGGTGCTGTGTGTATAAAAATATACAAGAGAAATAATGAGAATACTGTGCTCCATGAACTAACATCCCAACCCAATGAAGTTTATGGCATTACAGATGCTCATGAACTAACAGCTGAACCCAAGGAAGCTTATGGCATTACAGATGCTCATGAACTAACAGCCCATCCCAATGAGGCTTATGGCATTATGAATGCTCATCAGCTAACAGCTGAACCCAAGGAAGCATATGGCATTACAGATGCTCATAAAGTAAAAGCCCAACCCAATGAAGCGTATGGCATTTACAGATGCTCATGAAGTAACAGTCAAGCTCATAGATGAATCTGAGGATACAGAATACTCATATATTCAGAATAATTGAACTATGTATGCATCTAACAGTAAATGGTGTGGCTTTTTGGTGCCTCTATATGGTCTCACCTTGCAGAGTACTTCATAGTCAGAGCATTGCACGCATGTAGAGTGTTAATTATTTTGTAGTATATATAGGTATGGTATATTATGCTGTGTGTGTTGTTATAGATGTAATGTGACTATAATCGACAATCCTTGAGAAAGGAGTCAGTAGACTATAGAGGGGATGAGGATAGTGGGTGGCAAGAGTGTGCTAGCTACCAGGGCCAGCTAGCACATCTTCTACCGGTACTTCCATCAATGTATCATTATTCTTCACTAAAGCTAAGGTGGAGAATAGCATCGTACTCAGGCTCTTAGGGAGAGTGGAAGAAAGCCCTCCCCTAAGAGCCTGGGTATGAGGCTACCTCCTAAAGAGAGGGATGTTTATGCAGCACCACTTCACAATCTGTATGGAATGTTGCCTCCTTTGGAAACAAGCACTCCTATAGTCAA
Source organism: Theonella swinhoei (assembly GCA_963970385.1). NCBI lineage: Eukaryota > Metazoa > Porifera > Demospongiae > Tetractinellida > Theonellidae > Theonella > Theonella swinhoei. Next base: position 2,669,042 of record OZ019953.1, read on the forward strand.
TGCACAAGCATGATATGTCCTCTGTAAGCTTATATGGTACAGATATTCAGCAGGTTGTGGATACAGATATATAGGCAGTTATTTTAGAGCTCTATATTTGGAAATGTCTGCTAGTGTCTGCCTGCATCATGTTTAATATGTAAGTTCAGACCAGAAACTAAAGATTAGTTGGAGTAGCCTTATCTCACACGTAGTAGTGTATTTTGAAAGAAAAACTACATTGTACTCTTTCATATACATGTATATAAATGCGATTTTCATGTTTCACATTCCTTGAATACCAAGAGAGGTTGTAGTCATGCATTGGTCTGTTTGTATGTCACTGTGTGCATCTGTGTGTCCGACGCACATTTTCTCAGATCGATGCGGCAATCTTACACGTTAAAGAGAAAGCTGCGGCCCGACACGGCTGACACGCCACAGATTACAGTGGAACCTTCCATATAAACGGACCCTCCCAGAAGTCCGAAGACCGCAGTTTTCGGACATCACAACCCTATATTCGGACTTTTTCGGCCTGAGCACAGAAATAGTTGGGGGAAGAGAATTGAGATCTCCATGAAAAAAGCACTATCTTTTGCCTATCCACCAAGCAATTGCTAGGATCTTTTGACCTAGTCCTTCACAAGCAAACTCCGCGAACTGAGAAGTGTTACCCCCTCAATTTTCGGACGCAGCATAAAGATACTTTTCTCTACCACTACAGCATACGTCTAGTTACAGTCTAAAAATTTTCTAGGGATCTTACTAGGCCTGTACAAAGTACTGTTTTATATTTTGGACTTTGATACCTCGGTTATCCGAACCGTGATTATCCGAACTCTCGATTATCCGAACAGGCGCTGACAAGTAAATTCGCTTAATTAGAACAAGTTAAACGCAATATTACAGCTTGCGCACCGTAGGCAACTGCACGCGTTGTTGGAAAATGCCGTCTGTCGTTGCATAGGGAGTCCATATAGCCTTGTAAACATGATGGCCTCGTATCACACTGGTCGAAACTGCCATCCTACACGCTATAACCACGCAAATGCGAACAGGTGTGTAGATTCACTTATCCGAACAAATTCGAACACTTTCATTGAGCCCAGAGGTGTTCGGATAACCGAAGTTCTACTGTATATCTCGGACAATCGCGAGCAAGCTGTACAATTACAATTGGATGGGTAGTAGTATCTTCGAAAATTGGTGTAAAATTTTATACTATAAGAGATAATTTTTTTATAATCAAATATATAATGTTGCAAAACACAGTGCAAAAAATCAATTTCACGGACACGTTGTTCGTAGGCACGCTTCTTGGCATTCTCATGCTTTCTGTAGCAGGTGGAAATGGGCTGGCGGTTGGAAGGGGCGTGAGGATTAAAGATTCTAACATCAAAAAATGCACGTTCATAACGACCTCCCCAAAACCCACTTGCTGCAATGTCCAGCCTTGTACCATCATCTGTGACTGCAGAGGCACCTGAGATACGTTCACCAGTGACTGGCTGTAGGCTAGGTTCAGTACAGACATCATGGCACACTTCTGCCATTAGATTGGCTGTGAGATCTCTCACCTCATTATGTCGCATTATTGGAAAGCCTCTCTTTGGGCAGGATAGAGCATGCTCCACCGAGAAACTGGAGCTGCATGAACAGTGAGTGGGGATGTTTTTAGGTTGCCAACCATATCTCAATGCAACAGCATCACGGAAACACCTTTGTGTAGGGCGAGGTTGAATTCCTTCAAAGGGAGTGTGGTAAGCCAACTGGAGGCACTCTTCTCCTGAGCTAAATCCATGGCTCTTTGTAAAACAGCAGGGGCATTATCTCTGATTACAGACGCAGATTCCTTGACATTGTTTTGACGCTGGTGATGGACTGTCTTTTTCGCTGTAATTTGAGCATCAATGCATTCAAAGGGGTACTCCAACCGTTGCTCTTTAATTAGGTTGCTGAGAGAAACTGAAATGGCTGTAGAGTCACTGAACTGTCCAGTGGATACTGCGATTGGATTTGTAATGCCAAGGCCCCCAGTCTCGGTGGTAGGCCAAGGAGGTCTCGTTCTAGGTCACTAGGAGGAGATCTGCCACTTAGGGAAGGAATGTAGGTTGAGCGAATGCAATTCTCAAGTGGATAAAAGTGACATTCAATGTCTGGGATGGTCCTACAAAGGAATGAGAACCCGTGCACAAAACCACGTGTGAAGGCTGCGTGAGCAGCATGAGGCTGTGATTTGGCAATATCACTTAGAGTGAGTAGCTCTTGTACCCAACAGTTGACTCCGTCAGAAACAAACTGATCAATGAATTCTTTGGAACCAAGAGCAGAGACCAGATAGGGTGGTGACACTGACTTGTGTGCCTTCAAAAAGGATGTTGGCTTGGTCTAGATGCTCTTCCTTCATGAGTAGCCATGTCTTGGGAGCGTTGGCAAAGTATCCAAACACTGGACCCATTGTAACCAAATGGTTCCAAAATTGTCGGATGGAATGAAGGCTTCCAGTGGCCGCAGCGTCATCAGCGTACCATACTTGTTTCAGGTCAGCAACCTTACTGAGACGATTGATGAGGGGGATGGTGGCCATGCATGGCATACATCGGCATTGCCAACGGGTCGCCTTGGGTCGTTCCTCTGAGAGGAGTGTTGAGCCATCCACGAACAACTCAGTTGCGTTCCGGTAGATGTTAATAAGTACAGTGGCCAAAGATGGGCACACGTGCCTGATATTATGGAGGGCAGCGTCCCTGTTGAGGGTGTTGAAGGCGTTGCTTGCATCCACCAGCAACACTGCCTCTGTACTCTCAGAATGATAGCTTTCTCTCATGAAGTGGATTGCTGCTTCAATACCTGCAATCTGTCCGGCACAGAGCTGAAGTGACCCAGCTGCATCCTGGATGTCATCCTTGATGGTATAAAGGATTGCTTTTGAAATGATCCTTCTGGCAGTTTCACATATACCAATGGGTCTCACACCAGGGCACTTGTCCAACGCAACTAATCGACAGGCAAGGAAGGCTGAAAGGCCTTTGGGATCCACAAATGATGTATAGAGTCTTCTAGCAAACAGGGCTAGTGAGTGGCAGAGATTCTGTGAGGCCGAATGGAAGAAAGTACAAAGGCGTCTCCAGCAATGTGCATCAAGTCCAGATGGCCTGGCTGCACCTTTGGTGTTTAGGGCAGCATAGTGAATGCTTCTTGGATCTATCCTGTCATAGATAACTGGGTGAACCGGTGGAGGGTCCTGGTGATCCATGGGTAATGCCTCAGTAGTAGCAGTCTGTGCAGGAGGATGCTTTGATTTCAGCACATCATAAACCAAAGGAGATGTATGGTTATCAGGATTGGCTGAGTCAGTGGCATGTAAGATACCTCCTTTGCCTTTTTGGGAGAGAAGATCTAAGGCGGCACTGGTTTTTCCCTTGAACATCAGGTTTGAAAACGTACGTGCCAGGGACTCTTGTTGCCTTTGTGAGGGGATGATCTTTGGAAGGTGCTTCTGAAGGCATCTTCCCTCAAGGATGAGGCTATTGATATCACCATTATCCCAGGTATTAAGACGTCGTTCCAGGCAAGACACATGGTCCTTTGTCTTGGAGTTACGAGCTGGTTTCTGAAGAAGTAAAACAGACATTACTGTGATGGCCTGAAGGGCGATTGACTCCAGGGCAGACTGTTCGGCATAGGCTTCGAAAGAGTCTACTGAGCTCCTGTACAAACCTCTTGCCAGAACTCCCGAGAGGGACAGGAAACAAGTTCCTCTTCCAGTGTACTACCTCTGCATAGGCCGCTGATAAGGAGTTTGTGAAGGTCATTGCGTCGCATGTTCCCCACACGAAAGTGGATGCAGCCATGCGTGATGGAGAAGGCAGTGGTTGGGCACTAATTGGAGTTGTCGGCGAGGTCGATGAGTCGTTAGTCAGATGTAGAAGGTCAGTGGAGGAGAGGGATTTGAATCCACCACTGTGTCTCTAGTAGAACTGGAATGGGGCGAGGGGATAGTAGAGGACGCTGAGGGTGTTGCAGTCGATGGGTGTAGGTCGGGCAGGAGAGGCGGCTGACCGTCAAGAGAGGCCGGAAAATGCATTGTGTTCATGCAGTGACCTCTTCTAGTCGGTAGACAATTAGTACAAGGTCTTCTAGCCTTGGTGCAGGCACAAGACCTACATTTTCCACTGGCATTGCAACAACAGCACACCGTCATCTTACGCGCTCTCAGAGAGCGTATCCTTGATGGCATCGATAATTTTTTAACAAAACTAATAAACATGTAAGCAGGTGTGTATATCAAAGAAAAATAATATGTATGTAAAATTCGAAATACGGGGCATTAGCAATAGAAAAAGCAATAGAGATGGCAAGTTAGTGGCATTGTGTCTCGGAGGTAGCAAGATCAATTTGTGGAGTGAAGAAGGCATATCCACAGGACGATCTGGCACCTCTTATACACTGAATTGCTGCACGCAGGAGGGCAAACGAAAGTCGACATCTTAACCAGTTCATCGTTTGACTGTACGGTTGGTTGAACTTAGAGGAAAGGAGGCTTGCTAGTCGCTTATAGAAAACGGTTGCCTGCCTTGCCAAACCACCTGTGGCTGACAAAACCAGAGGTGTAAATGTTGCATGTTCCACCTCTCTAATCCTTTGATCGTACACCCGTTTCTTCTGATTTTCATAGCATGTAGAAATTGTTAAAGTCCTATTGGCTGGGGCATAAGGGTTAAACACACGAACATCTACGAAGGATTTCTCAAACCATCCCCCCCAAAAACCGTTCATTGCTATGTCCAATCGAGCCCCATCAGATGTATTGGCAGTGGCTGCAGACATAGTCTCGTGCATAATGGGCTGAAGGTCAGGCTCCACCCTCACATCATGACATACCTCTGTCAAGACTGAGGCAGTTAGGTCCCTTATTTCGTTATGGCGAATAATCGGGAAAGCCCCCCTAGGGCAAGAGAGAGCGTGCTCGACTGAGAAACGTGAGCCACAAACACAGGATGTGGGTAGGTCCACTGGTGTCCAACCATAACGGAGTGCGATGGCATCCCTGAAGGCACTCTTGTGAAGGTTGAACCCATACTCCCGTAGTGGTATTGCAGTGAGCCACGAGGAGGCACCTTTTTCCTCAGCTAGTTCGATGGCCCTGAGTAAGGTTGCAGTGGAGGACTTCTTGATCTCCTCTTGGAGTAGTCTTTGACTATCATGTAGCTGTCTTTGGACATCCTGTTTGTTTTGATGCTGTTGTGAGATCGTCTCATAGGAATAAACTTGTGATGAGGATAGTATCGCTCTCTGTAGAGGTTCTGTTACTTTCTTAGAAGCGTCAAGATTGTGGTTGCTCTTTGATGGGTTCACTATACCAATTCCTCCGAGTCGTGCAGGGAGGCTGAGTAAGTCCCTCTCAATGTTGTGGCATCGATAATCGGTACTAAGCGTACGCAGATTACGTAACGGTTAACTGGACGGTAACTGTCAACGTACTAAAGGCGAAGAATGGCTGAGCAACAAACTCGTAAGTTCAGTAGTAAGCTTAGCTTCTCTCCTTTTGAATTTGATATACTTAATTTGACTGTTTCCAGTGCACACTCAGCCAGGTCAGCAACATCCTGTTGCCGCTCCTTCCGCGAGTATGGAAAAGCCTAGTGATGTTCAACCTATGTCCATGCAACAAATGAATGTGGCCCAGCCAGTCCAATATGTGGTTTGTTTTATAATTAGGAGCCATATGTAGTGTGTGTGTGTGTGTGTGTGTGTGTGTGTGTGTGTGTGTGTGTGTGTGTGTGTGTGTGTGTGTGTGTGTGTGTGTGTGTGTGTGTGTGTGTGTGTGTGTGTGTGTGTGTGTGTGTGTGTGTGTGTGTGTGTGTGTGTGTGTGTGTGTGTGTGTGTGTGTGTGTGTGTGTGTGTGTGTGTGTGTGTGTGTGTGTGTGTGTGTGTGTGTGTGTGTGTGTGTGTGTGTGTGTGTGTGTGTGTGTGTGTGTGTGTGTGTGTGTTCAGTATTCTTCTCTTTATGTCAGATGCAAGGAACTCCCATGTCTATTGTAGCATACCCCAGGCCCTCCTCTTCACCACCTCCCAGCCATAAGACTCTGGTGGTGATTACATTGATCATCTGCCTCATCATAAATATTACATCACTAGCATTTGGAATTCCAGCGCTGATCTTATCCATTCTTGTGAGTATGGGTAGCCTTGTGTAGACATGGATTGTATAATTTGTATTCATGCATTGTAAATTATATGTACAATGGGGATGTTGGTTATTTTTTCTCCAGTCCCACAATGCTAGTCTGGAGAACAGATGGAAATCTGCAAAAGCATATGGAAGAGTGGCCCTCTATCTTAGCATTGCCAACATGATCTATGTCATCTGTGCTGCTCTCTTTAGTGTGGGCCTATATTTTGGATTTCTTTGTTGGTTTTATTGTAATTATAATGGTTAGTGAACAACAGTGACATTCGTTGTGTGTGTGTTTACCGTATCAAAGAAAATTCTTCATATTCACTTTCAATTTGAATATCAAGTTGAAGATTAAAAATATAACTATTAATTATTGGATGTTTTGTGATGTAAGATGTGCATATTTTTCCGTGCTCTTCTGCTTCTCCAATACATACTTTACTTGAAGAATAGTCCAATAACAGATATTATACACATGTACAGATGTCCATGCCACAATAGAAGAGAAGGGGCAGAATTGAAATTATGTCACACACAAAGATGAGGATGATATATAATATTGTGTTGTCCATGGAAAATGTATGATGGTCCCCAAAGCATGTATGTAAGAGAAATGACTACTATGACAATTGTGATGCAATAAAGCTGACAGTATCAATAGTGGTATTTCTGATGCTTTGAACATTGAGTATCTGTACAGTTATAGTATTGTTGGGGCTAGTAATACTCTTGCCTTTGAACATCATTCCATAGTAAGGATGGTATGCATCCTGTGGGTAGACAGAATATTCCCTGGAGGGATGCATCAATATATTATACAGACAAAGAAGAATGTTTAAGGATGTAGGTATATGACACTGCCAAAACAAGGTGCAGTACACAGACAAATGCAAGGATAATGGATTTGAAAGTACCAGAGGATAATGGCATCCAACAATAATAACATGCGTAGCTCCATAATAAAAATGGAGGGCCATATTGTTCCTTTGCCTTTTCAACTCGTTTCTCTTGCCATTATCCTTGCATTTGTCTGCATAGCCACTGCACCTTGGTTCTATAATAGTTTTGGTCCTATAGATCTATAAGCCTTGTATTATGGTGACAGTGCATGGCCTTATGCTAAATGCTTTTATATCATTACTAAGCACTATATACTAAATGTAAAACGTTGTACAGGACCGAACTGAATGCCCTTACAGTGAATAGGACACAGTAGGAAGAGGTAAGTTGTGCCCATATGTCATGCCCAGCCATCTATCTGATAGGACTAAGGAAATTACCAGACCTCCCTCCCCTTGCATAGAAGATATTGTTATGTGTGGCCTCATGCAGGCATGTATGGAAGGTAAAGAACTAAGCATAAGTGTAGTATTGCAGGCCAGACTTTCATGTGGGAAAGTCTGGCCCACAAGACTACACCTTAAATGATATATAGCTACTGTAATAGTGACATAACATGTTGCTTATTTATTACACACTCACAGAAGCACTGGAAAATGTCTATTGATGACTCTAATCACAATATTCAATGCATGTGGATAACACATTATTATTGACAGTAGTGTTCATCAGTATAACATCTTTTATAATAATCTGTCATCATTAGGATGAAAAACAAGAGAGTAAGAGAGAGGACATAGATCCAGGCCATAATGGTAAAATAGAGAGCCCATCTTCCAAATCTCTCTGCAGAATCCCACTTGTCATGCTGAACAGCATTGTAGGACTGGAGAAAAAATTATATATCCCCATCCTTACAGTGCACAGCAGAGAAATTACAGGCCACCCATACTCACAAGTGTTGAAAAATACAGTGCTATAATTCCAAATGCCAGTGATGTGAAGTTCAGGAGAAAGCAAATAATCATTGTAATCAGTACCAGAGTCAGATAGCTGTGAGGTGGTGCATAGGAGGGCCTAGGGTATGTCATAATAGGCATGGGAGCTCCTTCCATCTGATATAAAAGAAGAATAAGCATACATGTATAACCACACACACACACACACACACACACACACACACACACACACACACACACACACACACACACACACACACACACACACACACACACACACACACACACACACACACACACACACACACACACACACACACACACACACACACACACACACACACACACACACACACACACACACACACACACACACACACACACACACACAATACATATGGCTACTAAAACAAACCACATATTGGACTGGCTGGGCCACATTCGTTTGTTGCATGGACATAGGTTGAACATCACTAGGCTTTTCCATACTCGCGGAAGCAGCGGCAACAGGATGTTGCTGACCTGGCTGAGTGTGCACTGGAAACAGTCAAATTAAGTATATCAAATTCAAAAGGAGAGAAGCTAAGCTTACTTCTGAACTTACGAGTTTGTTGCTCAGCCATTCTTCGTCTTTGACAGTCAGGTCGCCAACGGAACCGGAAGTACATCATGCGCATACAATTTTATTTGCAGTGGAATTTCAATCTGAGATCGCTTGTAGTAACGCTTATCTTGCTAATTATATATTCAGACTTACTTTTCTGAGGATGTGTAGTTAGTTACGCTAAACCTTCTACAGGAAGAGAAAAAGTAACTACTCTACTTGACTCATGAGAAATTATACAGGCTAACTCTGTACTAGAGTGGCTCAAGCGGTGCTGATGCGCACCGCCTTTTTTTTAGGTAGCGCAATAGAACCCGTCCGAAAACATTTTTGGCAAGCCGCTACGGTTCTGAAATTTCGACAGGATAAACTATATTTATGATAGTACTAAATATAAAAAAATGAATTTGTTCCAGCATGCCGTTCCGAAGATATAGGACCTCAAAAAACATAGTTATTTTTGCGAACACGTGTGCTGTTACTGTTTGACCTCGGTTTTGACGGTGTGCTAGAAGGTATGTAAGCAATAGAAATGCATTATAATAAAACCATAGCTCTATAAAATGTACATTTTAGAAATTGAGTCATGTCCACACGGAGAAGTAGAAGGCAGCTAGCATTCTCTGGGGCCATCTTCATCAGATGTCTGTGCTGTGTCTCTTGGTCAACACAGCCGCACCAGCTCACCCAAAGATTGGAAGGATCAGCATGCACGGGACTTCATTTTGTCAATGTATTTGTCAACTGATTCTCCAGTATGTCACTCTTGTAGAGATGATGTAGCACGTGTGTTAGCCAATCCAGCATACTACACATCTAGGTGGGAGAAAGGGAGGTGAGAGCATGAAGAGTAACTGTTGCGTGCATAACTGTAACAGACTTTCTTTTTCACAAACCACCATGGGCACTATTGACGAACTCCAAGGTATACAGGAATTGGTGTTTAATGAGCCTGTTCCAATTCCTACACCACTTTGCAAAAGCCACTAGATCTAGTGTACATACATTGCTATTCCGATGTAAACACTGTAGAACTTGTAGCAGACGCTTACGATTGGGAAACCATAGGCCCTGTCTACAACCACATGTCATTCAGGCATATCTATCCAAGCACATTTCGAAGGATGCATTTACAGTTGTTTCAGCTGACAATCTGGATTTCACGCATAGTTTTGCACGGGTGTTCTGTGGTAATTAAAAGAGCAGTTGGCATGACACTACTGTACAAGTTACACAGCCGTTACCATCACTTTCCCTGCCTGGAAGACCAACAAAACAATTTGAGGTACCATGCTCAGACACACATGACAGGCACCCCTCATGGTCAGTGGCGTAGACAGGGGGGGGGGGCTTTGGGTGCTCGAGCACCCCCTTTATGCCTGAGGCTATAGGTGTAGTCTAGTGTACTGTACATCTAGTTTACATCTTACCTGAAGATTCAGTGGACTCGGATCACCCTGTTTATCTCCGGAATCCAATGTACTTTTGGCAAGCGCTAGCGCTTGACACCCCCTTCCTCTAAATCTTGTCTATGCCACTGATGGTGGTCTCGGAGACAGAGTTTGTATACACAGCCACATGTAATACAGAGAGCGAAACTGAAGATGACCTACATTGTACATGATTAGAGCACATTAGAATATGCCATATTATTACATGCATTGCAATGCCATTACAGTCATTAGAAAGACAGAATGTACATTTGCCAGTGTGCTAGTTACTATTACAGTTCTAGGGCAGTCTTATAACAGGTTTCCTTCACTTTAGACCACCCATAAAGGCAAATACAAACGTAATACACGGGAATTTACAATGACGGGTAAAGCTATTGCCGTCCGGAAGCCTTTTTGGCATAGGATTTACTTCATGAAACTTTGTATCCTGTGAGTCAATTCATTGAACTACATCTCCTTCGAATCTTACGCTGTTCCACTGTATAACGAACGTGCACCATCGCGGTAAGTAAACATCTAACCACGCACACACTTGGCATCAATCCAGAATTCAACCATGTAGCCACGCTACGAAACCAGTAATTGGCCTTATTTCCCCCTAAGTAGTTATCCCACACCCTGGTAAGTTAGCTTACTCCTTACCGTTCCATTTGTGTAGTCCAGTAGAGAGCCCTGGTGCCGTTTCTCTGTACACATCCATCTCTCCCAATTGCACGACAAAACCCGTATCGTGACGTCACGTTGCAAATAAAATTCACGTGACTTCACCGTTGGCGATCTGACTCCAGAGGAGGTACGACAGTATCACGTGATCGAAGTCTAATTGCAATTTTTGCTGACACAGCAACCTATCTTCCGTTGAAAATACATGGCGTGACATGGCATTTTCCAGCGTCTGCTGAAGCAACGCAAAGCGAGGATCTCCAAAGGATAGTAGCCAGTTGTACGTACCATAGACTATACCTCAAGAAAAAGAATCGAACCCGGGCGAACACCTACTGTTCCAGCGACTTACAGCGGGAAGTAGTTGAGGTCATGTAGCACTTCGTGGATATCTAGTTTAACTCAGATTTATCAGTTGCACCCATCTTTGGCCTATGGTCTATCTCTCTACCGACTTTGGATAGTATTCTGACTCTATAGCTCTCTTAAACTATGCAATGAACTGAAGAGGTCTACGTCTTTGCCTCGCGGTAGGCATCGGTAATTGCATTCTTTCGTGCGATTCATTACGTCATCGATTTTAGTGTCGTACCTCCTCTGATCTGACTCAGAGGAGGTTGGAACCCATCACGTGAGAGGTCACGCGCTGTAGACCGTCTATAGGAGTTTTGTATGGAAATGTTTTCTCCGTCTGCAAGGTAGCTAGTGTAAATGTAAGCATATCACCTGAAAGTACTAGGTGAGTATACTCGAAATATGGCCAGTACCCCAAGCGTACCCTTCCGGTTTGGTTGTTACAAGCCTTAGAGCGTTTTTACTCGGTCTTCCTACAGGAAGCTAAAGTGTTAGTACGTCTACCCTTGCCTAGCTCTACCAAACCTTGGTGTAACTGTTGAGATCGCTAAGCCTTCTTCGCCGAACTCCTGTGTAAAATACTGATCGGATTCTTCCACCTGTAAATCAACGGGCGTACATTCTGTACAGCTTGCGCAGGCGCGATCATCCAATAGCGCGTGCGTAAATCACATGACAGTTACGTAACATTACATTCGGTTCCAACCTCCTCTGGATCTGACTGTTGACAGTTACCGTCAGTATTAAACCGTTACGTAATCTGCGTATCCTAAGCGCTGCCAGCGCGCTCTCGCGGGGTATATAGTACAGTCAGTTTCGTATTGCGGAAATGCGCAATTTGGGCGGGAGTTTTTAAATCTGCTGAGCCATAGACGTATGTCTGCTGAACCAGGGAGAACTATAAGGCGTATAGCCATGACATACTCTGGCGAATTGTGCGGCAGTGGATCGCAAAAGGCTTAAATACCGCGATCACGTATTGAACTCTAAACGCACCGGATTTTTCCGATAATTATGCATTCATCGGGCATTCAGTCTATATATTTCTCTTTTAAAGTAATTGTATTTATTCTGCAGATCAATAACTGTTGCGTCACTTAGCAACTCATGTTGATATACAATAAATTTATATCTATATACTAATGTATATCCACAAACAAAATGTAATTATATATAATCCAGCTCATAGAGGGACTCCCCAGCAGGAATTTGGGAGGAGTGAGGGGTGGCAGGCTTTGTTTGGAGTCGACGGGCAGTATCAGGCTCACTGCAGACAATAAATAGACCCATGCAATGTGCAGTGCAATGTGCAGGTGTCCTGGTCCACCAGTGGAGATACAAGCACACTGATACTTACATGTATGTTGGTTCCTCTGAGAACTTAGTCAGTCCATAGGACTCATTCTGTATAGCTGTAATGTCAACTGCACTCACTCGACCTCTGTATATACATGAGAATGATTTATAACAAGACTCACAAGTAGAGATATATAATTTACATATTCTGTGCTCCAGTGGAGTAGTGTCCTCTGCGATTCCTTAATAACAGAAACACTATCACAATGACAGCTGCTACAGTAGTGATGACAAATACCACTGCTAATACCCCACCAGTTACAGCTGCTGTGTTGTCAGTTCGAGAGTCAGACTGAGTGACTGTTAAAACTGAATACAGAAAGGAGGATATAGTAAAATCCAGTGAGTATTGGTTGACACAATCGTACGAGGAATGATGATGGGATGACTGACAGTACTCCCAGCTGCATTGGTCACAGTAACTGTGACACTGTAGACAGTGTTACTCTCCAACTCCTGTATAGTGTAGCTGGTGGAAGTAATACTACCACTAGTCCCACTTCCTCCATTATCATTAGCCTCATCACCACTGCTGAGTGCTCGCCACATCACCTCATAGCTGGTCACCACTGAGCCATTTGGAACACTCCAGGAGAGGGAGATGGAGGTGGCTGTTGTGGAGGTCACATTGACAGTAGGAGCTGGGACTGTGAGATAAATCTCCGCTTGTACACCGACACTTTCCCAAGATCCGGGCCATACACAAATACACTGTATTATAGCTACTCACCATAAGTCTCAATAATAATAGCACCACTGTGAACTCCAACACCAGCACTGTTCACTGCTGCCACTTGAATGGAATAGGCAGTGGATGGCCTCAGATTTGAGATAGTGGCTTCAGTGATACTACCTCCTGAGATACTCATAGTCTGTGTACTCCCACTCCCCTGTACCCCATACCACACTGAGTAGCCTGTTATGTCTCCATTGTGGTAGATGCAGTCCACTGCCCCCCACTGGACAGTGATGCTGGAGGAGGTCACTCCAGACTCTCTCACAGATGTAGGAGCAGCAGATGGAACTGGACGTATGATAGAAAATACTTCAATAGGACATGACCAATGACAAAAGCTAGCTCTCACCTGCCTCCTCAGTCATTGCAGTGACAGTCTCACTGACTGCACTACTACCAGCTGCATTGGCTGCTGTCACAGTGAGACTGTAGCTACTGTCTTCCTCTAGTCCCATTATCTCATGGCTAGTAGAGCCATCAGTGATGGTGGTCCCTCTGCCCTCATCCTCATTAGGACATTCTCCTGAGGTATCTCTCTGCCACATCACCTCGTAGCTTGTCACCACTGAGCCACTGGGAACACTCCAGGAGAGGGAGATAGAGGTGGCTGTTGTGGAGGTCACATTGACAGTAGGAGCTGGGACTGTGAGACAAATCTCCGCTTGTACACCGACACTTTCCCAAGATCCATACACAAATACACTGTATTATAGCTACTCACCATAAGTCTCAATAATAATAGCATCACTGTAAACTCCAACACCAGCACTGTTCACTGCTGCCACTTGAATGGAGTAGGCAGTGGATGGCCTCAGATTTGAGATAGTGGCTTCGGTGATACTACCTCCTGAGATACTCATAGTCTGTGTACTCCCACTCCCCTGTACCCCATACCGCACTGAGTAGCCTGTTATGTCTCCATTGTGGTAGATGCAGTCCACTGCCCCCCACTGGACAGTGATGCTGGAGGAGGTCACTCCAGACTCTCTCACAGATGTAGGAGCAGCAGATGGAACTGGACGTATGATAGAAAATACTTCAATAGGACATGACCAATGACAAAAGCTAGCTCTCACCTGCCTCCTCAGTCATTGCAGTGACAGTCTCACTGACTGCACTACTACCAGCTGCATTGGCTGCTGTCACAGTGAGACTGTAGCTACTGTCTTCCTCTAGTCCCATTATCTCATCGCTAGTAGAGCCATCAGTGATGGTGGTCCCTCTGCCCTCATCCTCATTAGGACATTCTCCTGAGGTATCTCTCTGCCACATCACCTCGTAGCTTGTCACCACTGAGCCACTGGGAACACTCCAGGAGAGGGAGATTGAGGTGGCTGTTGTGGAGGTCACATTGATACTTGGTTCACTAAGAAAAATTGTATCTCAATACAGGTTATATTATAGTGAAATTGACTTACATAAAGGAATGTTTATTACCAATGTATCACTAGGGAGGTGTTGGGATGTGGCCACAATGGATATGGTGTAGCTCTCTCCATTCTGAAGACCAGTCAGTAGGTAGTTGTCTATGGAGCCATCACTAACATTCACACTGCCACTGCTGCCACCACTATAGTAGATCCTGTACCCAGTTGTATCCCCCAGTGGAGTGGGTGGGCTCCAAGACACTCGGATACTAGTGGGACCTTCCTGGACTGCCATCAAGTTAGTTGGAGCTGAGGCAACTGGAAGAATAGTTAAACAGTGATGCACACACACGTGTGTGTGCATAGGTACACTGCAAAAAGTAAAGGTCATTTTAACCACTCTGTGGTTATCACAGTTGCAAAATATAGGAAACCTTTCCCTGTTTGAGAAATAAAGTGCCTCAACAAACAGGACACTTGATGTCCCAACCACTGCACATGCGAGCCGAGGGTTAATGATACGAGAGAAGATGCATATGGGAAGGAAGTAATGCACAATCTGACTTCATCTGGATAGTAGAGGGACTGTCAATTTATCTGCACATCATTCATATTTTGAAGATGAGTTGCAAAGGATGATAGGTATGCAATGATTTTCCTGTGCATCAGCTAAAACTACAGTACCAACTGTGCTTGTATATCCCTTTCTTTTCAGTCCATTTTATGAATAGGTAATCTGAAAAACATCCACTTGTTTTTTACAACTGAGGTTTGTGCATTGAAAATGAAATGGCAACAAAGTAGGTCAGGAATCAACTCACTTTTCACAACTAAATTCCACGGAAGTTTTTGTGTTGAAAATTAAGTGTCAAAGCATCGCAAAGAATGAAAACTGTGTATTAAAATGAAAATTGCAAACCATCCACTTATTTGCCAGCCAAGGTTTGTTGAAAATAAAGCAGCAAAAATAAGGTCAGGAATTACAAGCAATCAACTCACTTTTCACAACTAAATTCCACGGAAGTTTTTGTGTTGAAAATTAAGTGTCAAAGCATCACAAAGAATGAAAACAGTGTATTAAAATGAAAATTGCAAACCATCCACTTATTTGCCAGCCAAGGTTTGTTGAAAATAAAGCAGCAAAAATAAGGTCAGGAATTACAAGCAATCAACTCACTTTTCACAACTAAATTCCACGGAGGTTTTTGTGTTGAAAATTAAGTGTCAAAGCATCACAAAGAATGAAAACAGTGTATTAAAATGAAAATTACAAACCATCCACTTATTTGCCAGCCAAGGTTTGTTGAAAATAAAGCAGCAAAAATAAGGTCAGGAATTACAAGCAATCAACTCACTTTTCACAACTAAATTCCACAATGTTTGTGTATTGAAAATGAAGTAGATAAAGAATTGCAAACAATAACTGCCTCCAGTATTGCCAGAAAATATTACATACAAACACCCCAGGGGTGTCAAATTGGCCCAGTCCAAAGCATTATAACACCACCCAATCATTAATGATATTTATATATGGTATTTTCTCATGAAGTATTGAGACCACGCAAATTATATCATACAGTAGGCTGTAGTATTCCAACTGCAATAACCACTAAGTGGTTAAAATGACCTTTATATTTTATGGTGATAACCACAGAGAGGTTTAGCAGAACAGCATTCCTGTCTACTGTATTTTGTAGTCATCATTATGTAGTTATGGCACAAACAGTGGGATCTGTTTTTACTGCTACTTGTACATGTATGTCCTCACCTAACATGACCTCCAAATCTGTTGCTATACACTCACTAGGGAGGTGTTGGGATGTGGCCACAATGGATATGGTGTAGCTCTCTCCATTCTGAAGACCAGTCAGTAGGTAGTTGTCTATGGAGACATCACTAACATTCACACTGCCACTGCTGCCACCACTATAGTAGATCCTGTACCCAGTTGTATCCCCCAGTGGAGTGGGTGGGCTCCAAGACACTCGGATACTAGTGGGACCTTCCTGGACTGCCATCAGGTTAGTTGGAGCTGAGGCAACTGGAAGAATAGTTAAACAGAGATGCACACACATGCGTGTGTGCATAGGTAGCTAGTCTTCTCAATATCCAACGTACCTCACCCTTGCCCTATTGAGCTATAGTACTGCATTACTTTAATACCTTGAACAGTGTAACTAGCTGAATCATCAGATGGTCTGTTATTAGCCACAGTACATGTGTAGAGTCCTCCCATTCCTGATCCTCCAGTCACAGTCAGGGTGTGGTTGTACTGTGAAGTAGTGCGATTATCTAACACAGTCTCATTTCCTTCAGTGACAGTGACAGAGTTTCTGGTCCAAGTGACAGTGGTAGCAGGTCCACCAGTGGAGATACAGGTGAGGGTGAACTGAGGACTGGCCCCATTGAGGTCATAGTCCACAGTAAATATCATACTGCCAGGAATTGTGATTATTCCTAATAGAGGCATAAAAATGTTGAAGATCTATACGGATGGTACTATTGAAAAAAAAGTGTTTATACACTGCATGTGGTAATTTAAATGAATGACATATCTACCTCCTCCACTGGTGTATAGTCCTACATAGACTGTCTCTCCAACTGATTCATCACTATCATTATGGACAGCATTAGTTGAGATAACACAGCGATATATACCAGTTGGTCCAGTAGGATTGTTCCTACGACGTATGTGAACTACTTGCTCTTGACGATCCTCATAAATATCATTTCCATCACTAAAGAATGGCAGCCTTGTGTCATTACCAGGAGCAAACCAGTCTCCACGGTGTATTCCCACACTGACACGACAACATGTCTGCAGGTCAGTGTGACACTGTACAGTATCACTGTCACTGCCACTTCGATCATCCCCCACTTGACTGAGGTCCACATAGGAATGGTTGGGTAGAGTGGTTCCCATGAAGGAGATATAAGGATATACAGTCTGAGACTGGACCTCCACCAGAGACCAGAGGAGACACAGCAGTAGTACAGGTATGGACCTCATTGCAGTATACGTATCCCTGTGAGTATACAATGAACAATATGGAGCATATACTTTACAGTCATAAGTCCCTTCCACATCTCAAAATATCAGGCCTGTCAAACGCAATCGTAACAAATCCATACAGTAAGCGTGTATCCATACAGTAAGCGTGTAACTCTAAATACGATACAACTCCAGCAACTGACAATTGAATGATACATATATTTTTAACTAAAGTCCTTACTACATACGTAGAAAGACTATGCAATAGAGAGACCTTTTAGTAACTCAGCAACTGGTCGCAGAGCATACGCCCACTATTTATCTGCTCCGCAGCCCCCGAGTAATAATTATTACCAGAACGTAGTTGGTAGGCCCCGTCTATATCCCACAACGGTTTCTGTATACGTATACAGAAGCTTATTACATGACTGTGTCCTTCAGGCACCATCCATCATGCTCCCACAGGGATTATTGATAGCTTGTAGATCGAGGGAGTGAATGTAAGGACGTGGCAGCCAATCTGGATTAGTGCTTCATAAGCAGATAGTTATGTGTCTCTCTGCCAGATTTGCAAATTATGTAAGGAAAACTATGTATACAATTAAACAGACATGAATATGGTGTGGCATCAAATATGTGCAAAGTATTCCCCAAAGCAGTTTTCTGGAATGTAGCTATTTGTCTCAGCATTTGACCCTGATCAGCAATGCCTCCCATTCACTTTCTGTGCAAATTAAATGCTGAGGACAAGCTGAGTGGGTGGGGCATTCCAGTATTCCATTCCAGTAGTCCATTCCACCGTTCCATTCCACTGTTCCATTCCACCGAATCCAGACACCCTGCTAAATGTGAAATTTTGTATGGTAGTATAGTTTAATACCCCAATGATCAACGTTGTGATAAAATCTCTGTAAACAATGTAAACCTTGTAATATAACAACAAATAGCCTGAGGCAAGGAATACTGTATCTCACTAACAAAAGCTCCATTAAATGTGGAAATTGGTATGATGACAAAGTGTAATACCCCAATGATCAACATTGTGATAAGATCTCTGTAAACAATGTAAATCTTGTAATATAACAACAAATAGCCTGAGGCAAGGATTACTGTATCTCACTAACAAAAGCTCCATTAAATGTGGAAATTGGTAAGATGACAAAGTGTAATACCCCAATGATCAACGTTGTGATAAGATCTCTGTAAACAATGTAAATCTTGTAATAAAACAACAAATAGCCTCAGGCAAGCATTACTGTATCTCACTAACAATAGCTCCCCTTAATGTGAAAATTGGTATGATGGTAAAGTGTAATACCCCAATGATCAACGTTGTGATAAGATCTATGTAAACAATGTAAATCTTGTAATATAACAACAAATAGCCTCAGGCAAGGATTTCTGTATCTCACTAACAAAAGCCCCACTAAAAGTAAAAATTGGTATGATGATAAAGAGTAATATGCCTATGATCAATGTTGTGATAAAATCTCTGTAAACAATGTAAATCTTGTAATAAAACAACAAATAGCCTCAGGCAAGGAATACTGTATCTCACTAACAATAGCTCCCCTAAAAGTGAAAATTTGTATGATGGTAAAATGTAATACGCCTATGATCAACGTTGTGATAAAATCTCTGTAAACAATGTAAATCTTGTAATAAAACAACAAATAGCCTCAGGCAAGGATTACTGTATCTCACTAACAATAGCTCCCCTAAATGTGGAAATTGGTATAGTGATAAAGTGTAATACACCTATGAACTATGTTGTGATAAAATCTCTGTAAACAATGTAAATCGAAATTGGTGTAATAGTGAAGCTTGATACCCCAATGATCAACTTTGCGATAAAATCTCTGTAAACAATGTAATATAACAACAAATAGCCTCAGGCAAGCAATGCTGTATCTCACCAACAAAAGCTTCACTAAACGTGAAAATTGATATGGTGGTAAAGCCACAGATCAACATTGTGATAACATCTCTGTAAACCATGTATATCTTGTAAAAAATAGCCTCAGACAAGCAAAAAAATGACGGGAGACAAGTAAATAAAAAATTTAGGAAATTTGAAAGCAAATATAGGGATTGTATAAAAAGGAACGGAGACAAGATTGGGACACAGACATGTTATGATATACCGACGTATCGACGTACCCATAATGTTACGTTGATACATCATATATAACATGTCTGTGTCCCAATCTTGTCTCCGTTCCTTTTTATACAATCCCTATTATTTGCTTTCAAATTTCCTAAATTTTTTATTTACTTGTATATATATATATATATATATATATATATATATATATATATATATATATATACATGTACATCATTCCACTAAAACACGTATCGCGTATAGCGTATTGCTGCAATGCGCAATATGAGGGGAGTTTTTAAATCTGCTACGAACCAGGGAGAACTAAGGCGTATAGCCTTGACATACGTTGACGAATTGTGTGGCAGCGGATCTGAAAAGGCTTAAAATACCGTGATCACGTAGTGAACTCCAAACGTATTATATCAGATCTTGCAATCGTGAAGCAACATACAACATACGCATGCATGCGCTCGCAATTCGTTCACATGCGCACTTCGAAAGATCAGACGTATTTCAGTTTACGCATGAGACTGCAAGATCTGTGAAAACCGCTGTAGTAGCCGACAATGCTGGAAGGATTCTGGCTCTGCAAGGGTAATAATACACGGTACACGGCACTACTGCATTTGTACATAGCCTACATTGTGTATTTACTGCACATATACCGTACAGCGCCGCGTACATTATTCATCGGCCCGTGCACCTCCGGGCTTCACAGTATGGGAGTCTGTCTTCCACTACAACACTCACTTATAGCCTCTGGCATTAAACGGGTCCTCAATCCAGTATAGATATGCCTGTTATATTTCTCTTTTAAAGTAATTGTATTTTATTCTGCATGCAGTTCAATAACTGTTGCGTGACCTATAGCTAGCAACTCATCTTGATATACAATAAATTTACATCTATATATATGTTACCTAGCCATATTGCCCAGCAATGTATAATTTCCTATTCCGCGCTGGGCAATATTTTCCCATATTGCCCAATTATATTGCCCAGTCAATTTTAATTTCAGAGCGCATTGCACATTGCGTATTGTTAGCAACGAGTGAACGGTAAAATGGCTGAGTTTTAACACCAGGTTGAAGACGAGCTAGGTAATAAACAGCTTATTACGTGGTTTATCAGGCAATATTGCGAGTAATTGCCCGATATCCCACGCAATAAGATATATATATATTAAAGTACATCGACAAACAAAATGTAATTATATATAATCCAGCTCATAGAGGGACTCCCCAGCAGGAGGTTGGGAGGAGTGACGGGTGGCAGGCTTTGTTTGGAGTCGACGGGCAGTATCAGGCTCACTGCAGACAATAAATAGACCCGTGCAATGTGCAGTGCAATGTGCAGGTGTCCTCGTCCACCAGTGGAGATACAAGCACACTGATACTTACGCGTATGTTGGTTCCTCTGAGAAGTTAGTCAGTCCATAGGCCTCGTTCCGTATAGCTGTAATGTTAACTGCACTCATTCGACCTCTGTATATATATGAGAATGATTTATAACAAGACTCACAAGTAGAGATATAATTTACATATTCTGTGCTCCAGTGGAGTAGTGACCTCTGCGATTCCTTAATAACAGAAACACTATCACAATGACAGCTGCTAGAGTAGTGATGACAAATACCACTGCTAATACCCCACCAGTTACTGCTACTGTGTTGTCAGTCCGAGAGTCAGACTGAGTGACTGTTAAAACTAAATACAGAAAGGAGGATATAGTAAAATCCAGTGAGTATTGGTTGACACAATCGTACGAGGGATGATGATGGGATGACCGACAGTACTCCCAGCTGCATTAGTCACAGTAACAGTAACACTGTAGACAGTGTTACTCTCCAACTCCTGTATAGTGTAGCTGGTGGAGGTAATACTACCACTAGTCCCACTTCCTCCATCATCATTAGCCTGATCACCACTGCTGAGTGCTCGCCACATCACCTTATAGCTGGTCACCACTGAGCCACTGGGAACACTCCAGGAGAGGGAGATGGAGGTGGCTGTTATGGAGGTCACATTGACAGTAGGAGCTGGGACTGTGAGATAAATCTCCACTTGTACACAGACACATGATCCATACACAAATACACTGTATTATAGCTACTCACCATAAGTCTCAATAACAATAGCACCACTGTAAACTCCAACACCAGCACTGTTCACTGCTGCCACTTGAATGGAATAGGCAGTGGATGGCATCAGACTTGAGATAGTGGCCTCAGTGACACTACCTCCTGAGATACTCATAGTCTGTGTATTCCCACTCCCCTGTACCCCATACCGCACTGAGTAGCCTGTTATGTCTCCATTGTGGTAGATGCAGTCCACTGCCCCCCACTGGACAGTGATGCTGGAGGAGGTCACCCCAGACTCTCTCACAGATGTAGGAGCAGCAGATGGAGCTGGACGTATGATAGAAAATACTTCAATAGCGCATGACCAATAACAATGGCTATCTCTTACCTGCCTCCTCAGTCATTGCAGTCTCACTGACTGCACTACTACCAGCTGCGTTGGCTGCTGTCACAGTGAGACTGTAGCTACTGTCTTCCTCTAGTCCCATTATCTCATAGCTAGTAGAGCCATCAGTGATAGTGGTCCCCGTGCCCTCATCCTCATTAGGACATTCTTCTGAGGTATCTCTCTGCCACATCACCTCATAGCTTGTCACCACTGAGCCACTGGGAACACTCCAGGAGAGGGAGATGGAGGTGGCTGTTGTGGAGGTCACATTGAAACTTAGTTGGCCTGGAACTACCATTAAGGAAATTGTATCTATATACAGGTTATATAATAGTGAAATTGACTTACATAAAGGAATGTTTATTACCAATGTATCACTAGGGAGGTGTTGGGATGTGGCCACAATGGATATGGTGTAGCTCTCTCCGTTATGAAGACCAGTCAGTAGGTAATTGTCTATGGAGCCATCACTAACATTCACACTGCCACTGCTACCACCACTATAGTAGATCCTGTACCCAGTTGTATCCCCCAGTGGAGTGGGTGGGCTCCAAGACACTCGGATACTAGTGGGAGCTTCCTGGACTGCCATCAGGTTAGTGGGAGCTGAGGCAACTGGAGGGAGATGAAACTGTATATCTACATCCATTAAGAACACACTATCCTCTTTGTACCTAGTACATTGAGCTGTGCTGACTTAGATGACGGCATGCTATTGGTTACAGTAACTTTGTAGAGTCCTCCCAGTCTTTCAGTCACAGTCAAGGTGTGTGTGTACTGTGCAGTCACAGGGTTATTCAATACAGTTAGTCCAATGAGCATTTCGGAGTCTCTTGTCCAAGTAACATTGGTAGCAGGTCCACCAGTGGAGATACAGGTGAGGGTGAATTGGGGAGTGGCTTCATTGAGGTCAGAGTCCATAGTGAATATCATAGCATCAGGAATTGTGATTTCTCCTTAAAAATGAAAGAAAGAGTAACTGTTCCTATAAGCTAAAACAAATGTAGTAGTAGTCATACCTCCTCCACTGTTGTACAGTCCCACATAGACAGTCTGATTTGTGAATGTATCATCCTCTACCACACAGTAATATATCCCCTCGGATGGAGGATCAGTAGCAGTGTTCCTATGTAGTCGTACCATCATAGGACCTCTATTTCTCCCAAATCCTGGAACATCACCACTACCCAGATCACCAATTCTTGTCTCATCTGGTGCAAACCATTGTCCTCCAGAATGTCTAGGAGGGCTCACACCAACAGGGAAAGTAGCAGGACGGTTAGTATTACAGACGAGAGCAGTGTCATCAGTGGAGCCAATATCACTGATTCCCACATATCCATGGTTAGCAATGGACTCTCCATTCAGACTGAGATATATACCTGGAACATGTAAAAGTCGGGACTAGGCAACAAGACCAGTATATATAACAGTGAATAGCAGGCTTGAGTTTATAATACTTATGAGCAATTGTCTGTTTTGCCTAACCAACACATAAAAATTAAAGACTAAGTAACATCAGTTAACAAAACAGACCACATAAATTTTATATTACTCAGAAGGGTCTCTGCAGTAGTAGGATCACTGTATACTCCAGTGTCAGCACTGTTCACTGCTGCTACCTCAACTGTATACACAGTAGCTGCAGATAGTCCAGAGATGGTGTACATTCCTCCACTGGAGTCTCCAGTAGCTATCTCAACAGTTCTATCTTCCTTGGCACTTCCTTGTACCCCATACCGCACTGAGTAGCCTGTTATGTCTCCATTGTGGTGGATGCAGTCCACTGCCCCCCACTGGACAGTGATACTGAAGGAGGTCACCCCAGACTCTCTAACAGAAGTAGGAGCAGCAGATGGAGCTGTGCATGAGAGGTTCAGAATAGAGCAGAGAGAGACACAGGTAACTCTATGAAGTATACTAACCAGCGGCCATTGTGGTGGCTGTGATGGTTCCTCCAGTCTCCCCATTACTCAACATTACAGTGACAGTGATGGAATAGTGAGTACCCTCCTGCAAGCCAGTCAGTGTTTTCTCAGTAGCAGTAATACCAGTGATGTCCTTAGAGTCATTGAAACACTGATTGTTAGTGTTGGAGTAGCAGATGGTGTAGTCACTAGTAGCTGTCACACTGTCATTAAGTGTCCATGAGATAGTCACAGAGGTAGAGGTAGTGGACACAACAGAAACTAACACTACATCTATAGAAGGATATATGCATGCCCAGCCAATTAACAGCTTGGTCACTATACACAACAGTAAGACTAGCCAAAACAAAATGTAACTTCTTTGATTACATACTAGCGAAGTTGGGTGGAAATTTACATACACACTGCTCACCAGTAGTCTCCATGCTGTATGAAGTACTATATACTCCAATACCAGCACTGTTCACTGCTGCCACTTGAATGGAGTAGGTAGTGGATGGCATCAGACTAGAGATAGTGGCCTCAGTGACACTACCTCCTGGGATATTCAGATATTGTGCATTCCCATTACCCTGTACCCCATATTGCACTGAGTAGCCTGTTATGTCTCCATTGTGGTGGATACAGTCCACTGCCCCCCACTGGACAGTGATGCTGGAGAAGGTCACTGCAGATAATATCACAGAAGTAGGAGCAGCAGATGGAGCTGTATAGAAATACATTACATGAATTAGAAAGTCACAAAACTTAAAAAGATCCACTTACTATCTTCACTTGTCCTTACAGTAGCCTGGTCACTGACTGCACTGCCAATATCATTGGTAGCTGTCACAGTGATAGTGTAGGTAGTATATTCCTCCAGACCAACTATTGTGTAGCTAACAATGTCCCCATCAACAGAATCACTGCCTCCACTCACACCAGAACACTCTTCCCCACCTGGTGTCCACACTACACCATAACTATTCACTACTGAGCCAGCACTAGTCCATGTCAGAGGTATAGAAGTGGAATTTATAGAAAGCGTTTCTACAGCGATGGATGGAGCTACAACTGTTAGAGAAGAGAGAGAGGAGTAATACCACACATTGTGATATGTTCATCAGGTCACCTCTTACCTGATGTCAACTGATTTCTAGGAGTACTGTATACTCCAGTGTCAGCACTGTTCACTGCTGCCACTTCAACTGTATACTCAGTAGCTGCAGATAGTCCAGAGATGGTGTACATTCCTCCACTGGAGTCTCCAGTAGCCATCTCAACAGTCCTATCTCCTTCAGCAGTCCCCTGTACCCCATACCGCACTGAGTAGCCTGTTATGTCTCCATTGTGATGGATACAGTCCACTTCCCCCCAATGGACAGTGATGCTGGAGAAGGTCACTGCAGATAATATCACAGAAGTAGGAGCAGCAGATGGAGCTGTATAGAAACACATTACATGAATTATAGAGTCACAAAACTTAAAAAAGATCCACTTACTATCTTCACTTGTCCTTACAGTAGCCTGGTCACTGACTGCACTGCCAACATCATTGGTAGCTGTCACAGTGATAGTGTAGGTAGTATATTCCTCCAGACCAACTATTGTGTAGCTAACAATGTCCCCATCAACAGAATCACTGCCTCCACTCACACCAGAACACTCTTCCCCACCTGGTGTCCACACTACACCATAACTATTCACTACTGAGCCAGCACTAGTCCATGTCAGAGGTATAGAAGTGGAATTTATAGAAAGCGTTTCTACAGCGATGGATGGAGCTACAACTGTTAGAGAAGAGAGAGAGGAGTAATACCACACATTGTGATATGTTCATCAGGTCACCTCTTACCTGATGTCAACTGATTTCTAGGAGTACTGTATACTCCAGTGTCAGCACTGTTCACTGCTGCCACTTCAAATGTATACACAGTAGCTGCAGATAGTCCAGAGATGGTGTACATTCCTCCACTGGAGTCTCCAGTAGCCATCTCAACAGTCCTATCTCCTTCAGCAGTCCCGTGTACCCCATACCGCACCGAGTAGCCTGTTATGTCTCCATTGTGGTGGATGCAGTCCACTGCCCCCCACTGGATAGTGATGCTGGAGGAGGTTACCCCAGACTCTCTCACAGAAGTAGGAGCAGCAGATGAAGCTGGAGAACAAAAATGTACTATGTGCTCAGTAATAAATCAGTAGTATAGCTGTAACGCTATATCAAAAGTATCAGCCTTATTATGTTATTGTACACTGAAATATTGAACACCTGCATGTACTTTGCATGTGATCACTCACGATATTCGTCAGTCTCTTCTGTCAGAGTGTTACTGGAGTTATTACCAGCTGGATTGGTGGCAGTGACAGTGATAGTGTAAGTAGTATCCCCTCTCAGGCCAGTTATGGTGTAGCTAGTATAGCTGCCACTAATGGTAGCACTGCCACTTAATACCCCACCAGGACACTCTCCTGATGTCCACATCACCTCATAGCTGGTCACCACTGAGCCACTGGGAACACTCCAGGAGAGGGAAATGGAGGTGGTTGATGGATTGATTGTAGTGATATTAGGCTGGCCTGGAACTAAATAAACAAAAGCGGACTAGAGTATAATGCTTTAACAGTAGCTGGCATGGTTTATATAAGTGTATACC
Source organism: Theonella swinhoei (assembly GCA_963970385.1). Classification (NCBI taxonomy): domain Eukaryota; kingdom Metazoa; phylum Porifera; class Demospongiae; order Tetractinellida; family Theonellidae; genus Theonella; species Theonella swinhoei. The sequence goes on from OZ019953.1 coordinate 2,695,669, forward strand.
TAGATGAACGTTTGTCACTGTCACAGTATCACTAGGGAAGAGTTGAGATGAAGTTGTGGCCAAGGTCACAATAGATATTGTGTAGATATCTCCATTCTGTAGACCAGTTAGTAGGTAGTTGTCTATGGAGCCATCACTAACATTCACACTGCCACTGCTGCCACCACTATAGTAGATCCTGTACCCAGTTGTATTCTCCAGTGGAGTGGGTGGGCTCCAAGACACTCGGATACTAGTGGGACCTTCCTGGACTGCCATCAGGTTAGTGGGAGCTGAGACAACTGGAAGAATAGTTAAACCGAAACAAACATATATGCATGTGTGTGTGCAGAGATACTCTGCTCAATGTGCAACATACGCCCTATAGAGCTATAGTACTGCATTACTTTAATACCTTGAACAGTGTAACTAGCTGAATCGTTAGATGGTCTGTTATTAGCCACAGTACATGTGTAGAGTCCTCCCATTCCTGATCCTCCAGTCACAGTCAGGGTGTGGGTGTACTGTGAAGTAGTGCGATTATCTAACACAGTCTCATTTCCTTCAGTGACAGTGACAGAGTTTCTGGTCCAAGTGACAGTGGTAGCAGGTCCACCAGTGGAGATACAGGTGAGGGTGAACTGAGGACTGGCCCCATTGAGGTCATAGTCCACAGTAAATATCATACTGCCAGGAATTGTGATTATTCCTAATAGAGGCATAAAAATGTTGAAGATCTATACGGATGGTACTATTGAAAAAAAAGTGTTTATACACTGCATGTGGTAATTTAAATGAATGACATATCTACCTCCTCCACTGGTGTATAGTCCTACATAGACTGTCTCTCCAACTGATTCATCACTATCATTATGGACAGCATTAGTTGAGATAACACAGCGATATATACCGGTTGGTCCAATAGGATTGTTTCTCCGACGTATGTGAACTACCTGATATTGACGATCCTCATAAATATCACCTGGTTCACTATGCCATGGTAGTCTTGTGTCACTGCCAGGAGCAAACCAGTCTCCACGATGTACTCCATGTTCCACACGACAGCATGTGCTCAGGTCAGTGTGACACTGTACAGTATCACTGTCACTGCCACTTCGATCATCCCCCACTTGACTGAGGTCCACATACGAATGGTTGGGTAGAGTGGTTCCCAGGAAGGTGATGTAAGGATATTCAGTCTGAGACTGGACCTCCACCAGAGACCAGAGAAGACACAGAAGTAGTAGAGGTATGGACCTCATTGCAGTATACGTATCCCTGTGAGTATACATGACAGTTAACAATATGAAGCATATACTTTACAATCATTCCACATCTCAAAATATCAGGCCTGTCAAACGCAATCGTAACAAATCCATACAGTAAGCGTGTAGCTCTAAATACGATACAACTCCAGCAACTGACAATTGAATGATATATACTTTAACTAAAAGTCCTTACTACATACGTAGAAAGACTATGCAATGGAGAGACCTTTTAGTAACTCAGCTACTGGTCGTAGAGCATACGCCCACTATTTACCTACTCCGCAGCCCCCGAGTAATAGACCTAATTATTATTACGAGAACGTAGTTGGCCCCGCCTATATCCACAACGGTTTCTAAAGTTACATGACTTTGTCCTTCAAGCAGCATCATGCACCCACAGGGATTATTGAAATGATAGATCTAGCTTGTAGATCGAGGGAGTGAATGTAGGGGAGGTGGGATAGATACAGCTAGTCTGGATGAATTAGTGTGCTTCATAAGCAGACAGTTATGTTTCTCCGTGCCAGATTTGCAAATTTATTATGTAAGGAAAACTATGTATACAATTAAACAGACATGAATGTGGTGTGGCATCCAATATGTGCAAAGCATTCTCCGAAGCAGTATATCTGGAATGTATTAACAATTTGTCCCAGCATTTGACCCTGATCCATGTGATCAGCCATGCTCCTATCCTATCAATTTCTGTGCCCTTGTTATAAATGTTCTCAACTTCCTATGTATTATTTGAGAGGTTCTTCTGTTGTTATGTAGTACTAGTGGCTGTTGGTTTCATGGGCCAACAGACCATCAATATAGTAACCACGTACACTGTATCATCCATATGAGTTGTCACATTTATCACTATAATATTATATTACGTACATTGAAAAGCAAGAATCTCTGCTATCAAAGCTCATGCAGGCTATGTTTAGCTATTACAATAGAAGGACTGAAGACGTAAGTGGTGAAGACAAAAGTGCATGGTGCCATGAAATTATTATAATGCTCCTTGCCATTTGCTGGTCCAGGAGCTAGTTGATACCTCTATATAGCTATATAGATCACCCACCACATTAGATGTGCTGATAATAATATTCCTAAATTGAGTAAAATGCTCACTCACACATCGAGTGTAACAGTATCACCTAAAGCACTGCACTGATTTATCTGTCAAAAAGCAGGGGCGGAGCCAAATCAGAGCAAAGGAGCAAAGTCGTATAGCCAGCCATAACTAGCCTTCTACCCAGGCTATACCATAAGCTTACGCTATAACAGCACTACACTGTGGCACTGCATTATAAACAAGGGTTGTCTTGAACTGCACAATTAACACTTTAAAATGTTTTTCAGTCATCACTGTGGATCAGGAACCATGTTATTGTCTTTGGTTCCATTACTACAGGAAATGTGATTGTGTAATCTCGGGCCAGGTTAAAGGTCACAGCATCCCCTCCTTCATGCATCACAAGTGCCTGTACAGTGTCAATGGATGATGCAAAATGTTTCAATGTTACAATACATGACTTGTATCAGTTGATTTACCTTGTTGCTGATACCAGTGTAGTAGAGAGGGAGAGAGAGGTTAAAATTGAGCTGGGTGGATGTGGGGTTAAACACCATGGCTAGTCCTCTGTTAGTGATAAAAGGGTTAACATGTAGGATGCTGTCATAGCCTGCAATATCATGTGTTGTGTGCAAAGAAAATAGTGATAAAAGCTCAACGTAAACAGTGGTAAACAAATTATGGGCCCTGTTCACTCACTTTGCATATCTGGTCTGCGGACATGTACAATGTCACTGATGACAATATCTCTATACTTCTTATAAAAGGACACCCATTTACGTGCTATCTCCATTGTCTGTACACTGTCATATAGTCTAGGTCCTCGATAGCAAGCGGCCACACCGTAGCTGAGATACTGTGCCAGGGCCCACTCATACTGCAATGTATACACTGACATGGGGTCAAACACAGCTGGCTCACCACCTGATGGGAATAGATACACCTACAGTAGAATACCTCCAATCCAAAAACCCGAGGTGTCCTGATTTCAGGGTCATTCAGGTGAGCAAAGTGAGCCCACCTAGTTGTGCGAACGGGGCAAATTTTCCTATATCTGACACACGTCACCAACTTTGTGTACACATACTGTATTATTCGTGAGTTCCATTCTGTTCACTCATGCACAATGCCACAGAATTCATCTAGTAATACATAAACATACAGCATTTGCATGTGTTTGTGTTGGCACATTTGTCCTGTTTGTGCCCTTACTTCAGAGTACCCTGTCTTACTGCAGCTAAGGTTCATGTGACTCACCTCCGTGATACTGTATCAAGGGTACCTGCATCCAGCCCTGGGTGGGGATGTGGTAGTACGTATCATCATACATGCTCTGTCTACTAACGGTGAGGTCTTCCCAACGTGGAAGATTGTACTGTAACTCATTATACCCCATACCAATCTTCTCTCCACCCTGGAAGAAATAGTTGTCTGGGCTATTAATGAAAATATTCGTGCGTTTCAGTTCGTGATAAAACTGTGTTTGGAGACAGTTCTGCTGAAATACAGAGTCATTGTAGTTGTTGTGGTGGGTGTGGTTGGTGGAGGAACAGGTCTGACCTCCGTATGGACCGTCTGTCTCCAGCATAGAAATGCCTGTCTTGTTAATGAAGTTGAAGATAATATCATGGAGGTGATCATACCTATATACACAATAAGAACCTGATGTATTATATGTATACACACATCTATATGTGAGCATTATGTTAAAATCAAGACCATTAACATGGTGGTCTGAAATGCACATACATAGTATGATGAGTTCTGTGGTCATTACCATCCAGAGGCAAAGCAGGCATTTCCAGTGATCTTTCCATCAGTGTCAACACAGTCCCAGTCTGGCATTCCCCCTCGATCCAGGTCAATCAGATCATACCTGACACATTGTGGATGTTAGTATGGCCATCAATACACACCACAGTGTTTCGCTCACCCTCCACATTCAATGTTGTATGTCTTTGCCAATGCCACCTGCTTAGCTATCATTTCTATATAGTCTGGATCTGTGTTCTCCATATTGAAACCTGACCCAAAACTAAAGGAGGGAGTGAGTATATGAATGGTGGAGGTATATATAACTCTATACATTACCTGTAGATGTACATTTCAAAACCAACTTCAGCCAATTGCTGAATGTTAATCTTAAATCCCTGTGAGCCAGAAGAACAATTGTTGTCGATTACATCATGTGTTATATATGTATATGGTACTACAGTATACCTGATCAGTGTGGTCAGTTCCATGGAAGAAGATGGGGTTCTCCTGGGTCTCTGGAGCTAGCAGTCGAGTCATGCGATGACGACTCAGACCAACCCTCTCTCTGTCAGTACTATCTGTTACTAACTCTAGAGCTCTGAATGTGTCCACTGTAAGCAGACTGTTTGGTACTTTATCATTTCCAAGAAGAATGGTATTTTCTTCGGTGTACTTACACTGCAGGATTTGTTCGTCTGCACCATAATCTTTGGAAGCCATTGAGTCTTGAACCCAGGAACATTCTGAGCCGTGGGCCTGGTTACTCTGAGCATACAGCCACGAGGCAGTTATACCGGTATCACTGTGATCCCAGGGACGTGGATACTGGCTGTAGGATAGCATGTTGTAGGGCTTTTGGGTTGATAGGTACTCCACAGTAACATCATTAACATATACAGAGTCCATTCCTTCAGCACCCATGTAGTCTAGAGTCACCCATTTTGCCACTAGAGGGATACCAACATACATCTCATAGTTGACTGTCACTGTGACCAGACGGTGATTAGGTTTAGCTGATTTCGGTGCTGTGAACATAACCTTGAGTGTGAGACCAGCTGGTGGCCAGCGTGATGTGAGAGGAGAATGCCGCAGACCAGGCTCCCAGTGGAAGGGGGCTTTTGGAGGGCCATAGCTGTGATTAACATACTGAAATGCATTTGGGTCAGCTGTGAGATTCAGCATTGTTCTGTTCAGGTATGCATGTGTGTCCGAATTAATCTGCAGCCCTCCGACTGAGTACACAACACCATCCAGTGTGACAGATGCCTCTTTGGTGATAGTACGCAGTATAGACCTCTGTTTCAACTCACTGCGATAGTCTATGGTACCAAATGCAGGAGAAAGAGTGAACTGACGAGTGATTAGTCCATTCGAAAGTGTCAGAGTGTTGCTTGTTTCCTTCAGTGTTACCTGTAACATAGTGAGTACCAAGCAAACTGCATGGTTTAAACCCAACTACCTGCTTGATTTTTCAATGCTCCCCTCTTCTAAAGTGTTGCCCCTCCCTCCACAAACACATACATGCATCACCTTCATGGAGATTTAGGTAGGTACATGTACTAGATCTATATGTCAGAGGCGGGTTTTGTTCTGACCTGAGTGGTGATATTGGTGATCAGCCAGTCACCTTCAACAGAGGCAGCAGCTAGTGCCTCTGTTGAAGCCGTGAGGACTCTGATGACGACTAGAAAGACGACCAGATAGCTGTCAATCATGATTTATCGAACCAGCCACGCCTAAGTCAATGTTTTGCGAACCAAGGGAGGCGTGGTTTGATTTTTAACCCTTTCTACCCAGCAAATTATGCACGTTTCCAGCCCTAGTATATCAGCTATCCTTGAGGCTACAAAGGAAACTAGCTTTCGGTGCAACAATATACGCTCCAAAGAAGGCACTCTGACGGCTTGCACAGGCTCAACAACACCGTGAGTTAAGTCTTGTATAAATCAGTGGGTGGGGCTCAGACAGAGTCAGTAGGGAACCATGCACAGTGTACGCATGTAGCTAAGCTTCTTGTGATGCATATACATGATATTCTTGCATTGATCCAGAATATACATGTACAGACTTGATTAAGATCTTTACGTTTCAATAACCACACTGCTAGCAGACCGGATACACAAAAGAAAAACCAAACATTTCGACCTGACTATCCAGCAGTCTTCATCAGGTAATAGTCTCGGTCAGCCTTAAAATACCCACAAAATGTATAAACTGAGGCTAATGCATGATACAACAGTAACACGGGAATGTGAAAAACATGATGCATAGAAACCCGACAGGTAGTAGCTAGGGCAGGCAGGAATGAATTCAAACACAATTCATGTGACCTGGATACAATTAACAATTGAACTGTTGTAGACTGTACATTATTTTATAACAGTATTCTGTACTCAGTGATTAGACCAACATTTGAACTGCTGTTTTTATTTACAGGAGAGATAATAAATAGTATATAAATAGTACATTTTACTTTTGCCTAATCTATATGATGTCCATAGAGATCTTTTCTAACTTAAAAAGCATCAGAACTTCTGCTTAGCACTGACGCAGGTGTGCTTAGCACTGACACAGGTGTGATTGTCTTACGTGTGTCAGTGCTAAGCACACCTGCATGTGTCAGTGCTAAGCAGAAGTTCTGATGCATAATAACTTTAAGTTAGAAAAGATCTCTATGGACATCATATAGATTAGGCAAAAGTAAATGTACTATTTATATAATATTTATTATCTCTCCTGTAAAAAAAAACAGCAGTTCAAATGTTGGTCTAATCACTGAGTACAGTTTTCTGAGAGTACTGTTATAAAATAATGTACAGTCTACAGCAGAAATTACTTAAACCGATTGTCTACCTACTTGTGAATCATAATTCAACATAAGTTTATACAACTAGCAGATAGTCATCATTGAACTACAGTTTATACAGGTAGTGAATAGTCATCATTCAACCTAGAGTTAATACTAGTCATCATTCAACCTACAGTTAATACAACTAGCGGATAGTCATCATTCAACCTACAGTTTATACAACTAGCTAATAACACTATAGTCATTTATCAGTCAGTTCACTACATAATGAATTAGTCACCAAACAGTAGCTCCTTCATCGTTTTGTTGAGGAACAGATCTTTCTTGTCACCATTAACGGCATCTATCACTGTAGTGAACTTCTTCATATTATCACCGTAGTACCTGTAGATTATAGAGTTACTCCTATATAATGGAGCTCTAAACAGATCTTTATGTCATAAGTATCTAGGTGTACATTACAATCTCAAATCTATGGTCTCCAAATGTGTAAGAGACTTTATGACCACCACATATCTGGGCCAGATTATTCCTGCTAAGCTAACTGTGTGTGGATATACATTTATGAAGCATACGTTCTGAGGTGCTGATAGATTCCTTCATCCTTTAGAAAGCTCCACTGCTTGGCCCAGTGTGGGACACCTTTCTCTTCCATCCACCTCTTAGCTACTTTCTGAGGTATACAATTTTTGTGTGATATGCATTAATCAGTATGGCAAATTCATTTGGAATGGATGTACAGTATAGACTGGTTAATTATTAATTTTGTATATGTACAAAACTCTGTAATACCTTGAAGAAATCTTTGTAGTGTTCATTCCCATGAAAACTGAGCACCTCTATGTAAGCGGTGTGACTGTAATCGTGAATGGCAGCTGGACACATCAGGCACTTGCTCTTTTTGATCAGCCTGATATCCATAGCAGAACTCAGGGGGAAGCTCTTTGTGGTCCAACTTTTGTGCCCTGGTTAATAATCAACTAATAGTAATGTCCAATAACACTAGTAGTAATGTACAATAACACTACACATTGATGCAAACACCAGTGCATAGAGCAATGGCTAGAATAATAGAGATTATACCTACTAGCCACTAGAGTACCTCCTGCACCAAGATTAAAGCTAAATCACTCCATTAGTATTGATTAATAACTAGTAAAACAAAAATGCTGAAGGATGTAGGGATGATAGTGCCAAAAATCAGAGAAACAAGCAGCAAGAAACATACAGGGGATGATTGCATGTAACAATAACATACGTAACCCTCCCTCTTTTATTGTAATGTTACGATTGTTGCATGCTGTCATTCCCTATACATATCTTGCTGCTTCACTACAAAAAAGAGGTGGTGTTTTGACCAGTCTGTTTGGTTACCTCAGTTGCATTACATGACTATCTTGGTATGTAGAGCATAATTGTTTATCTGAGTGCATATGCGAGTGCAAGCTACTCTTCCATTGCATTTTACTACAGAAGTAGAGTACAGTGGGGTCAGTGTACCTGACTTCCTCTGTGAGATAAAGTGTTATCTCAAGCATAATTGTTTATCTGAGTGCATACATGAAGTGCAAGCTACTCTTCCATTGCATTTTACTACAGAAGTAGAGTACAGTGGGTTCCTGTACCTGACTTCCTCAGATATCCCATACAGGACAGATATCCTATATATCTATCTCAAGCATAATTGTTTATCTGAGTGCATACATTAAGTGCAAGCTATTCTTCCATTGCATTTTACTACAGAAGTAGAGTACAGTGGGGTCCTGTACCTGACTTCCTCAGATATCCCATACAGGACAGATATCCTATATATCTATCTCAAGCATAATTGTTTATCTGAGTGCATACATTAAGTGCAAGCTATTCTTCCATTGCATTTTACTACAAAAGTGGAGTACAGTGGGGTCCTGTACCTGACTTCCTCAGATATCCCATACAGGACAGATATCCTATATATCTCTTGAGAGGTTGTCATGACTTCCTCAGATATCCCATATATCTCTTGGGAGGATATCCCATATATCTCTTGGGAGGTTGTTATGTTACAACTGAGGTATAAGGTTAAAATAACAACCCATTTTGCTCTACATACCAAGACAGGTTATAGTCATGTAAGACAACTGAGGTAACCACACACACTGGTCAAACCAACCACCTCTTTTTTGCAGTGATTGTTTTTCTGTTGGCACTTTCATACAATACACCCTCTATCCTCAGGGGCTAGTACCCTCAGACTTTGGGTATATAAACCGGCGAATCTATGCCATGCTATATCTATCACATGAACAATCACTCCAAGAGATGCTGAGAAAGGCAAGGCAACAACAACAACACAACAGAAAGGCAAAGCAACACAACACAACTCGCCTGAAACAGTAATTTTTCAAAGAAAAATTGGCTCTGCCTCGGGTGGGACTCAACCCCACAACTATCAGCTTTCCAGGCAATGCTCTTACCAACTGAGCTGCCGAGGTAGCTCAGCTGGCTGGGTAAAATCCTGCATACAAATAAGAAAGCATCTCTACCTGATAAACAGGTGAAGTCAAACTTAGTATTTGGAAGAAGGCTGCGATAATCAAACCAGCTAGACACCAACCCCCCAAACCAAGTATTGTGCATGAGCAATCACTCCCAAGAGAACTCGCCCGAAACAGTCATTTTTCAAAGAAAAATAAGTTGCCTCAGGTGGGACTCGAACCCATGATCATCAGCTTTCCAAGCAATGCTCTTACCAACTGAGCTACCGAGGCAGCTCAAACAGGTGAAGTCAAACTTAACATGTAACTCTTCAATATAAGGCCATACCCTCTTGCCCTCCAATTGTATTATTATTAGAAGGGATTTGGACTCTGAACCCTCAGTCTCACCCTCTATATTATATATGTGCATAGCTACTAGATCTGATTACTGATAGAAGAAAAAACTGAGTCCATAACTGATCATTGTACATTAAATCAAGTTCCTCACAGGGTTTTGCAGCCTTTGAAACTTCATCCACCACAATTTCAATTGCCTTTATTAAGTGATCGAATCCATCAGCCCTTTCAAAATCGACTGGAAAAGCAAACTCCATATCATTCACAGGAGTAAAATTGAGGCCATAGAGGAAATGGATAGCATATGGCAGTGTCTCCAACTTTGGTTCGTCGGAAGGGTGAGTTTTCTTGATAACCTTGAATCCTTGAGACAGGTAGGCAGGCGTCATGAAGGGATACCTGGAAATTAGTGGCGAGCCGAGTTCCCCAGCAAATGCATTCTGAATGGTGTCTGTGAGTTTCTTCTGGAGTTGGCCCCAGCTAAGATAATCATAACATAACTTTTACATCATTAAATTTTAACAGGGCTCTATATATAATCAACATAACTCCGACATTTAACAGGGGTCTATATGTTGGTATGTCCCTATAAATATGACCTAAACTACAGCTCCCAAAAGGCACTTCAATGAAAATTTGTAGGAAACATGCTTTTTGCACCTTGTAGTAGTAATTATAAAGAACACATCACATCTATACATCTATGTGCAGCCATAAAAGTTAATTATGTCCTCAAGTTGCTAAAATGAAGGACATGCAGATTTCATAAAATTGACTTCTAAAAATATGATTGTCACACATATGATATAATGCATTGGATGGCTTCACTGATTCTGTTGGCCAAAGGTATTGCATGGGGAACTAGAGTATTCGAAGAATAGGTACCCCGCGGCGAGTTCGGTCGCTCAGAGAGGGATTCTTTCTGCACAAATAAACTACCACGTTATACTGACCGTATAAGGTAGGCGGAATGGCTACCCCGTGCATGCTCTCCGTAATTTTAAAGACCATTCGTGCATTCCATCCGTATTTGCACGTAATTTGCAATTACGGTAGACGGGGTGAACTTTGCTGCTAATTTTTGGAACGGCTAGCACTCTCTCCGAGAAAGAGCCATGTGGACGAAACCGGCACCCAGGAAGGAAAGTAAATACTTTCTCTTATTCCAATGTTCTTTAAAGCCGTATACTGTGCGCAGAAGACGGATTTCAATATTTGACGACAGACAGACAGACAAAACCGATTGCTTAACCCAGAGGCGTTTCATGGGTAAAGATAAGCTTAGGCCCAGACCATTTGTGAGATTAATCCATAGGTAATATACATGCCTAAAGAGGTTTATAACTGCAGCGTTTGGGAGTTAGAGTGTTAAGGCACGTCGGTGCCATCCCTACATAGAGAGTCTACCAATTCTCTGATAATGGGTCCAAAACAGCTACAACCTGAAGGGTTAGCTTGTTTTATTTGCCAACACTTAACAATAACTCACATGTAATCATATCATATCATCAGTAAACAGTGACAATAAATTAGGTTTTACTTGTTGGTCTCGGTGTATTTGTCTGTCGGATTCACAGTACGAAGCCACACCTCATCCGTCTTGGGCTGCCAGAGATCGGTGAAGGGCATACCCTGAAGAAGGCCTCCCACAATATCCAGGCTGTTGAAGGGAAACCACAATATTTGCACAGACCAATTATTCTTCATAACTTCCTTGATTCTAGGATTTGGCCCATAGAACAGCTCTCCCAATTGAGGGTAGGAATGGTGGACTATGGATGATTCCATTGGCACGACATCAAGTGATAGCTCCACAACCACCCCAAACACACCCAAATGAAGTCGCAGTGCATTCATTGCATCATCAACTGTAACTCCTTTTGGGAGTGTGATCTTATCGAAATCATCTGGATAGTTACGCACATGGCCATCTGCCCCCACCACTTTCATAGATGAAATCCAGTCAGCCATAATGGGTTGGTCCCTGCCAGTACCCTGTAATTATACAATTTTTATTATGGATCAAATGACAAGATGTTGCTTATTTAAAGTCAATGATGTTGTGCTTGGTTTACACTATAAGGATCATGTTACCTTGGGTAACTACTAAGGTTAGGGATCAGCTGTATCCAGCTATACTGGATCCTGTTACCTGGATATATGGTGCTAGGTTGACTACTACGAGTCTTGTCAAGTCAGCTACCAGGGTTTTATCTATAAAAAGTGTTTGGGGGGAAGTTCTGACACCTTCAATATGCATGCGCAAGTGGCATTCCAAATAACGTATAATGACAATGTCGTGTGTATTAAGGTCGTGAGAGGCTAGATGACAATGATTAGAAGCTATTGCAACTCACTGGAAAGAATAGAAACCACAAAGACTTCTTATAAATACGTCGCTTTCATTAATTATATGGTAAAGACTTTGGGGGGAAGCTGGGCTGTTGGAGTCTGAATCCGAGAGCAATGGATGATGGGAGTCCATTCAACGAAACTGTTTGGACGAGTCCTACATAGTAAAATATGTGCAACTTATCCGCATCTCAGGTGCATCTTCTCTGAAGTTTCTGGCATTCCTTTGTAGTACCTTTCCAACAATTGGTGGTCAAGATTCAAGATCAGTACAAATGATGTATGTAGTGACTACAAATTGTACCACTAACTATACTCTAGGCCACTAATTATGATAATTCTTTCAATAATTGGTGGTTGAGAGCCCTTGAACTCACAGAAACCTCAGAGAAGATATCACTGAGATAACCCCACCAGGGGTACATTTCTAGCCCTTGAACTCACAGAAACCTCAGAGAAGATATCACTGAGATAACCCCACCAGGGGTACATTTCTTACAGTGATATGTAGCCACTATAGCCAAGATTTCATCTACAGGGTGGTAGCCACTATATAGCCAGCTACAGCCCTGTAGATGAAACCCTGGCTACATACCAGGGGCGGATTTAGGGGGGGGGGGGCTTTGGGGGCTCTAGCCCCCCCCCCTTCCTGGATTTAGAGCGTGGGGTCTATAATACACTGAAATAATTATAATTTGCTCGCGCGTCAATTGACTTCCGGTGCGGTCGACAGTACAGTCGGTGTGTGCGAGCGTGTGGAGCCCAGTGTTTCTAGTGTGTTTTGTGCTGTCCCTGAATGATTCTTTGCCTGTTTAAGCGTGTGATGATTGCTCGAAGAGTAACAAGTGTTGAACGAAAGCTTAGCTATTAAAGCACTTTGCGCTAATCGCAACCGTATTACGTACGTCAGACGGCTAAGTCGGCTTAGCCCCTCCCCTTACAAAATCCTGTATCCGCCGCTGCATACCACTGTAAAAAATGTACCCCTGGTGGGGTTATCTCAGTGACATCTTTCTCTGAGGTTTCTGTGAGTTCCTCATTCTTCAAGGGTTCTCAACCACCAATTATTGAAAGAATTGTCTTAATTAGTGGCCTAGAGTATATAGAATTGATGTATTTAGTGGTACAATTAGTAGTCACTACATACATCATTTCTACTGATCTTGAATCTTGATCACCAATTGTTGGAAAGGTACCACAAAGGAATCACAGAGACTTCAGAGAAGATGCACCTGCCATACCAGGGGTAAGTTACACTTATTATTTTACTGTGTAGGACTCGTCCAAACAGTTTGTGGAATGGGCTCCCATCATGCTTTGCTGTGGTATTCAGACTCCCATTTAGAATACACTAGGAGACGGGGTTTCCGATTATTTTAGCTCCTCAAACAAGCTTAAGCCTATACACATAATTAACCTTGAGTAGCCCTGAATTCACAAAACCATGTTCATTATAGTGACATTCCTAATAAATTGACATTCCTGGTCTTTGCATGAGTACCACAGAACAGACAAGTAAGAATGAGCAGCTTTACATTTGTGTAGAGGGCTCCCATCATGCTTTGCTGTGGTATTCAGACTCCCATTTAGAATACAATAGGAGAGGGTGTTTCCCATTATTTTAGCTCCTCAAACACAAGAACCTTAAAGCCTACACATAATTAACCTTGAGTAGCCCTGAATTCACAAAAACATGTATGTTCATTATAGTGACATTCCTAATAAATTGACATTCCTGGTCTTTGCATGAGTACCACAGACCAGACAAGTGTAAGAATGAGCAGCTGCAGCTTTACAGTTGTGTAATCTGAGCAAAGGCACATTGCCTTTGCTCAGATTACACAATCAAGCGCTCATAAAGTACAATACAAAATGCGTGGAGAGATTCACCCACTGCAAGGCAGGGCTTTAGTAAGGCGGAAAAATGCGTGGAGAGATTCACCCACTGCAAGGCAGGGCTTTAGTAAGGCGGAATAAAAGGCGTGGCCGTTGGTGTGCACGCACATGCGCCCAGCGCGTCCTAGGAAACCAGCGTATGCCACAGAGCCAGACTTTAGGTTATTTTTGAAGCGGCTACTTTAAGGTTACTATTAATTGCGGTTACTAATTACTATTCTGGTAGTAATTGTGTAGTTTCGTCGATTGCTAGTAGTTTTGGCGCTTCTCAGCTAGTCTCGCGGCCTCAGCGTCCAGGGCTGGGGGGCAGCAGTAGAGGCCGCTGAGTGGTATTAACCCCACTAGCACTAATACACAGATTCCGAGACGTGTGGCCACGAGGCCTTCTCATCCGCGCTCCGGTTTGGAAGTGGTATTACGTCGTCCGTTTGTCTTTTGATGTCGAATTTTGTGTTCTATTTAAGCAATTTTTCGTTGCGGTATGAAATTAGCGCGCTCGCAGAATTTAGCGATTCCAGCTAAATTCGCTAAAATTAGTACACGCAATTCCTTAGGTATTTGATACAAAAGGGGTGGGGCTTCTTTTTATGGGCACTTTGAATTCTTCATCACCAAGTATACTTTGGCGGTCTTAGGGCGGTGAATTTAGCACTTTCTCATTCCGGCTGTAGAAGTCGTGGATCTATACTGTTGACGGTCTAGGTCTATCTATTGATGGTATCTACACACTCTCTAGTCGCTTCAGTGACGTTGAAATAAGCATCCGAAATTAGATCCGTTGAAAATTGCTCTAGACCCGCCCACCCGCATGGCACTTGTGAGGAATATCAAGGAATATGAACAATCCTGATTTTGTTCGTAAAGGCCGGTTCATTCTTAAGTGCTCTCCATTTCAGTGCTCCATTCTTAATATTAAGCTAACCCTGAGACTGTGGTAAAGGTTGCTTCCTACACCTAATTAGTCTAACCTTGTCGAGTAGCCCTGAATTCACAAAACCATGTTCATTGTAGTGACATTCCTGACATTCTTGGTTTTTGCAAGAGTACCACAGACCGATAAACATTTTTTGAGTAAGAATGAGCCGGCTCTATGTTTGTACATCGACTGAGTTATGGTGGCAAAGGCGCGCGCGAAGAGCGCCAGTAGAGCATATAACTGTGCGCTTACACATAATTAACCGCTTGTGAATTCAGTGTTTTCGAGGTTAAATGTTTTTAATTTAAGCAATTAACCTATTAATACCACAGTCGTATCACAAAAGACCCAATGGGCAGTGGCGTAGCCAGAGGGGGTTCTAAAGGTGCTCGAGCACCCCCTTCTTGCTTCATGGAATATATTGAGGAGTTTGCCAGAAGACATCCGAGACGAATGAAGCTAGCTAATCTACTTCCAAGACTACTCTTTCTGCTAATCTTACGTACAATCGACACGAGATTTAATGGGCGTGGCTTCCGGTAAAAATATTTTCCGGCGCTTTGCGCCCGATCAAGCACCCCCCATTCTGAAATCCTAGCTACGCCACTGATGGGGGCACTGCCTGCGCATAATACCCCTGAAACACAGTAGCCATACCTGAAAGGTGGAAGTATATATGCAATCACAACCCTTGAATGTACAGCAGATTTACAATACACGACAATAAAAATGCATATCGTAGTCAGTAGATATATAGGGTGGTGCCGACACGCCCATTACAACATGAAATGGTTCAAACCTCTGGTAGTTGGCCTATTAGACACATACACGTAGTGTTCGAGTATTTCTGTGTACCCGCTATAAGAAGATAAAACCCGTTAGTATATAGATAACTTACAATGACGAACTTACAATCACGTACTAAAATGCAAACAGCCAATTTTTCTATCTTCTTCCTTCTTATAAAACGGCCTACCATAAATTTGGCACAAGTACTCACCTCGCGATCGGCGTTTACATGAAACGGCAACTTTCCCTCGCATGCATGATCCTTGACCAACAAAACCTCTCCACATGCACCTGTGAATCGAGCATTTGTGCACGCGCGCAAAAGGGTGGGGCTCGTGCGTGCGCGGCGTAACCGTTTGCACAATGAAAAACGATGTAAGAAAGTGCCAAAAATAAGGAAGTAGCTAACAGGAGATGATATAATGCAACAACAACAACATGTGTAACCCCCTCCCTATATACGTATGCAACGTATCTTCTATTTAATGGGGTTACACATTTATTAGTGCATGCCATCATCTCCTGCTTTCCTCTTATATATATCCATTCACATTTTATACGAAAAGTGTTTTACACTTGTATACAGTACACAAGTTCGTTCGTTCGTTCGTTGTTGGTTATCATTCGTTTAATCAGTAACAGCACTAGTTGAGATCTCATTGCTTGTGGCAAGGATATGGTACCTGCACACCTTGTCATGTGAGCCACTTCTCTTATTATGCCGGTTCTACGTATGACCTGCGCTTTAACCCATTTTGGATGACGTCATTCAGCACAAGTCCCAAGTCCTTCCTACCTAGAGAAGTCACACGACCTGCTGACCATCCATCTGGTCGCCTAGCAAGCGATCCATTCAGGCTGTGCACTTTAATGTTATTGAATGACATAATACCAATCCCAGTTACATGTATATAGGACCCCTTTTTTATCACTGCACAGATCTCGAGTACACCAATGTATAACTTGTGCCGTATTGCTATACAGTACATGTCTCACATGAGAGCCTGTAGCCAGCAAACCTCCATAGGTGAAGTTCTGTGCAATCACATCAGCTTTGATGCAGATATTCTTCTCCATAAAAAACTTCAGTAGTTCTCCAGTGGTCACTCCTGGAGAGATCTGTACCCTATGTTTTTCTGGTAAGAGATAATAGATATGATAAACGTCTTTTAGCAGGTTGTGGTTATTATATGCCATTGCATACTTGGATCATAGTCGATGCGACGATTGAAAAGACGGTCAATGTCCCATTCCAAACCCAGTTTGAGATTGCGGTTGTTGATCAGCAAGCTGAATTTGTTTTTCTTAGTGTGGGGATCATAGTGAGCAGGATCTGGGTACAGAGGGGCCCAGCTGTGGTATGAACCACCACAACCAACCTACATGTGGTGGAATAGCAACAACGTATATTTTAACCTGGCTAACATACGTAGCTACTGCAAAATGTAGTAGCAATTAAATATTACTAACCTTAGTAGCAAATAAATATACTATACAAAACCAACCTTAGTACGTATAGCAAATATACTATACAAAACCAACCTTAGTACGTATAGCAAATATACTATACAAAACCAACCTTAGTACGTATAGCAAATATACTATACAAAACCAACCTTAGTACGTAGATCTATAGCAAATAAATATACCATGCAAAACCAACCTTAATACCGAGGTGCTCACAAGCCTTCACTAGATCTTTCACATCTCCTATTTCAGTGGGACACGCGTACAGAAATAAGCCTTGCCGTGTGTCTCCCCAGTTCTTGAAGTAGGTGACTTTCACGTCTTTCACCCCGCTCTTGTGTATCAAATCCTCCTTCTTTTTGTTAATTTCGGCCGACAGATCAGCATTTTTAATCAAGAAATCGGCCAGCTCTATTCCATCTTCGTCCGCTTTTACGCTGTACGGGTCTTCCGTATGGAGAAATTTCTTCAAATCTTTTATGGCTTGCGTCCACGGAGTGTTGAAGAGACCTTTGCTTTCCACGTCTTCACTTAATGGCCAGGAAGAGAAATCAACGGGTGCTTCGGCAAGACTGTAGGACCTAACTCTCATATCGTCATCGTGCGCGGCCATGATGCTCGTGTTGTATCTCACCACTAGTAGAAGAAATCACCAGTGCGACGATTGTGAGCAAAATGTGATAATTTCAAACTTTGTCGGGCATTTTATAGCAACTGTATTGCGGCGAGGAAGTATTATTGCGGCGAGGAAGTATATATAGCGTCAGCCACGCCTCGAAAATTTAATTGCGTGCTCGAGCATATCAGAGTCGGCGGACTTGGCGGATTATGCTCCAAAATGCGCTCTGCTGCAATTCCCATAAAATACCTCAGTCTACTATATAGCTAGTCCTATTCTGCTCCCACAGTTTTTGTTTATGCTTGCATTCTGCTTACACACAGTGCGCAATCATATGCTTCAGCATCACATGATGGTGTCAGATGGCCGCTCCTTCATGCAATTATAACACTAGTACTGGAAATCCAAATTTCCTGATTTTTTGTTTTAATGAAATATGCAGGTTTCATGTGAGGAAGTGTCAAGGGAAGTATACAGTATAGGTCAGAATGAAAGAATGTCCTAATACTAGGAAAGTGTAGAGGAACCTTAGCCCTATAGCTACTGTTGATTTTTACACAAGGAAAAATTTCAGCTTTGGTGTAGTGTAATGCCTGCAAAAAGATTCTCTGCCAACCCTCTTTCTGCATGTGTGGAGAGGATTTTCTGCACTTTAACATTAATTAATGAGCAGCAGCAATCTAGCTATTGTAAAGGTCTGTATTGAAACAGCTCTTTATGTCGAGGAAACGTTAATGAACTTGTCGTAGCACTTCACAAAGGTAATTCTACCAGAACGTTTCAGTCCATAGACCTTCTTCATCTGGCATACAATGCAACTGAACACAAAACAAAAGCACAATGTAAAAGGTGGTTCATGTTTGTACAGTATGGTTAGAGAAACATACAACTATAATGTAAAATAACGACTGGTTGATATCAGTACATTGTGGTTAAAGAAATAAATAACTTGATAAAAGAGCTGCTGCATAAGATGCATCTGTCTCAACACTAATGGAGATACCAGCTCCACATCAAATAAGAATAAAATTGAGGTAGAAAATTAAGTGGAGAGATAGAAACTGTGATAACAATCCGGTATCAATTCAGAAGTGGGGACCACACTTGTTTCAAGTTCAGTCCACAATCTAATGCAAATTGCTTCAAGTACCTTTCTCTTCCACAGGTGTTGTTCAAACATTTTGACCTTCCAGTCAACAGGATATTGGTGGTTCCATGCATGGACTGTACTGCAATGGCATTGTTAGTATTGGCTGTTTTTAAAGCATATTTATGTTTTTTAAATTTCTCTTGTAATGATCTACCTGTTTCCCCAATGTACACCTACCACATCTACCACAGGGTACCTCGTATACCACACCTCTTTTGAGCTCTTTATCTCTTCTGGTCTTCACCCTTAAACAGTGTACCACTAGACTTGAAGACCACCTTCACTCACATTCAGACTGTGGTAGATCATTATAAGAGAGATTAAAGAACATAAATATGCTGTAAAAACAGCCAATACTAACAAACAAGTTATTTTACATTATACCTCATGTCTGTATGTTTCTCTAACCATATTGTACAAACATGAACCACCTTTTACTTATATTGCATTGTGCTTTTGTTTTGTGTTCAGTTGCATTGTATGCCAGATGAAGAAGGTCTATGGACTGAAACGTTCTGGTAAAATTATCTTTGTGAAGTGCTACGACAAGTTCATTAATGTTCCTCGACATTGAAAGCGTAGCAATGAATCTTTGGCAGAGAGGTTATGCGTTCCGTCCGGTCAACGGTTGGTTCGAGTCTTACGTACAGTGGGAACAGTTTTGTGGTGATGAAAGCAGAGTATGTTGTGGTTGCGGAGCAGGCTCACCCTTTAGGCCCAGCCTATTCATTCCCCATAAAAACGATGCAGGGAGGGGTTACGCATGTTATGATTGTTGCATGCCCATCCCTTGCCTTTGCCTTCATACTGCTTCTTATTTCTTATGCCATCATCACTGGTTTTGCCTGCATATACTGCATCTTGTTCCTGTACTTTTTAACATTGTCATCCCTACATCCTTAAACATTTTAATGAAATGTTTTCGCACTTGTTTCACTTGTTTTTCATTGCCAAATACATGCAGTAGTATTTCATCGCTAGCCCCACCCCTTTTGCTCCTCGCGGTCACGTGAAATCACACGCGCATAATAATGAGGAAATGGCGTTCCTGTATACGGAAATACATTTATTCCTAGCTCTAGTCGTGCAGGAAAGGTCCTACGAAGATTCCGTTGAGCACAGGCACTCTGCAAGGGAATATGAAGCCGTTTCATGCAAAAACGAAGGTTAATATATACTTGTACAGTTTGTAAGATAGGCTTGTTTACTGAAGAAGATGTTGAACAATTGGCAATTTCACGTACAGTGGCATAGACAGGGGGTTGCTTTGGGTGTTTGTGAGATAGGCAAAGAAGAAGAAGAAGAAGAAGGAGGAGGAGGAGGAGGAGGAGGAGGAGGAGGAGGAGGAGGAGGAGGAGGAGGAGGAGGAGGAGGAGGAGGAGGAGGAGGAGGAGGAGGAGGAGGAGGAGGAGGAGGAGGAGGAGGAGGAGGAGAAGCAGCAGCAGCAGAAGAAGAAGAAAAAGAAGAAGAAGAAGAAGAAGGAGAATTGGGGTTTTGGTAATTTCACGTATGTCATTGTAACGGTGTACTTTACCGCATTTGAGTGTTATCCTGCCGCGTTCGAGAGTTCTGAGCCGTTACATTTGTTTAATGCTTAATGGGCGTGTCAGCGTCATCCTTACATAGAGAGTCTACCGACTCTGATAAATGTATATTTTTCTATTATGCTTTTATGCTTTGTATATTTTTCTATTATGCTTTTATGCTTTGGCGTCTAATCATGCCAGCATAATCAGCCAAAACCTACGGACTCCTATGTAAGGACATGGCGCCGACAGGCCCATTAGCCCTATACAAACGAAGCGGCTCGAAATTCAGTGTATGTGTCTTTGAAATACCAAAGTATTGAACAAAGAATGTTTAGTTGACAAAAACAAGACTTTGGTTGAAAAATTGGACTTTAAATAAAATATAGATCAAGCACATATTTTGAGAGAAAATTAGGTGTCGGGTATAGCTATAGTGCTATAGTCATTTGTAGATGGGTCTTAGAACTAGGTGCAGTGTTTGGCCCTTCTGAATCTGGTCTCCATCTCTTGGAGCAGAAGGGTTTGGGTATTAACAATGGATGGATTATATGACTCACAAATAAATATTATGGCAGTGTGAGAAGAAGATTTGGGAGTTTAGCAATTTCACGTATGTCATTGTAGTGGTATATTTTACCACCTTTGAGAGTGTTATCGTGTATAGAAACACTCGTAGGCCGTGTGATGTGTCTAAAAGGGCTTATAGGTGCCGCGTTCATTCTGAGCCGTTACATTGAATGGGCGTGTCGGCGCCATCAGTACATAGTCTCTGATGTACAGTTTTAACCATTGAGTCCTAGTAACTGATATGATGTTCATTGTACCATTATACATAACACAACACTACAGTCATGATTTATTTTTCATCACACAGTAGGTAGCTATATGAAGTTCTCAGTCAAGTCTCACTCAAAGAGTAGTTTTTTCATGGACTTGTTGATGAAAATATCTTTCTCCGTACCATTAATGGCCTCCAACACTTCCGTGAACTTCTTCATATTTTCACCATAGTACCTGTAGATTATATTTCCTTTTTATGAAGCTCTAATAAATAATTTGTAACAGGTATGGATTAAAGCACAACACTTCGCTTTGACTTCATTACATCGTTAGCCTCAATCCCAGGCTGTGTCGTGATATTTCATGATAACACACACTCCAACACACAGCAATTGGTGAAGCTTCTTATTGCTGTAAGGTACTCAGCTGGCTGGATAACACGTCTAAGGTAGTTCTAGATCATAATAGGCTCATCCAAAGGCTTGTATGTAAACATAATACATGACAACTGAACACATTTCGAGAGATGCTTAGAAAGGTACAGCAACACAAACAACAGAAAGATGAAGCAGACAACATACTGTATATAGCTAACTTGCAAACCAACACAACTCGTCAAAAGCAGTTGTTTTTTAAAGCCTTCAGTTCATTTGGAACCCACACCATGCACTATAGGCAATTTATATAGAGGGCATACTCTCTCAGGTGCTGATAGATTCCTTCATCCTCCAGAAAGCTCCACTGCTTAGCCCAGTGTGGGGCACCTCCAAGATCCATCCACTGCTTACCTATTTTCTGAGAGATGTATAATTACTAGTGTGATAACTTCCAATCTGTATCATTTGAATTTGGTACAGATCTACAACAAATAAGCTGGATCATTTAGTACATTTGTTAGTGCAAAATACCTTGAAGAAAGCTTTGTAGTTCTCAGTCCCAAGGAAGCTGACGACCTCAATATAAGCAGTGTGAGTCGAAGTGTGAGCTGCGGCTGGACAGAGCAGGCAATCACTCTTCTTTATCAGCCTAATATCCAGTGCAGAAGTCAGGGGGAAATCCTTTGTGGTCAGAAATCCTGTTGAATGTATGTTAAAACTAGAGTATACATGCTCACAGCAGTTATACCTGTGTACAACATATCAATATTCTATGTACTAGGAATGCTCATGCGCAAGTGCGCGGCATGCGAGTGTGTCAGTAACATGGCGTATGGTCCTGCTGTTGTGAGTAAGAGTTGTTCTATTGATAGAGCCTCAGGCAGTTTCCGTAAACGCTCTAATTACGCTCAACGTTGTCCAACTTAGAGGCTAACCAACAGTCAGGGCTCTATCCTACGGATTATTGTTTCGGGCGTGCCTACATGCTGTCTCTCTACGGCCTGGTAGTCTGATATGGTACAGAGCAAGTACTTTTGTCTCGGAGAACTCCTGGACTGATTTAATTAAGAACTGTGTGATGTGTATATCATATTATCGTACATGTTGCATATGCCAATGCTCTTTGGGTCCAGGCTAAATCGTACGCGTCGTACTTGCAGAGACAAACGACATTCTCGCATACTCTAATGATAGTCCTAAAGCTTGACCCTTACGAATGAACCCGCCTCGCGATAAATGCGTGCGGAATAGGAATGCGCATGCGCATTAGTGACTCGCGCGCCACTGAGAGGTGGGTTAGCTGCCAAGCCTCACCTGGTTTAGCAGCATCTGCAACTGCTTCCACTGCAATGTGAACTGCTTTTAGTAAAACGTCGAATCCATCAGGTTTATCGATATCAACTGGGAAAGCAAACTCCATATCATAGGCAGTAGTGTACTTGAGGCCATAGAGGAAATGGATGGCATACGGTAGCTGCTCCAACTTTGGTTCAGTAGGGTTAGCTCCTTTGATAACATTGAATCCTTGAGACAGGTAAGCAGGCACCAGAAAAGGATACCTGGCAATTAGTGGTGAGCCGAGTTCACCAGCAATCATATTTTGAAGGGTGTCTTGAAATTTCTTCTGGAGTTGCTCCCATCTAAATACACAAGGCATTGCATACTGGCTATAATCATACAGTTGAAGAGTTGATGTATATATGTCTGTACTACTAGTCATTAGCTTGTATCCACAATGAAATGCCAGTGTACTACTATAAGCTATCACGGGTCTGTAATAATGAAATGTAATATACACATCATCAGTATAATATACTGATGATGTATATTTCATGCATATACACAGTTAGTATACATCAATGCTTACCTGTTGGTCTCGTGGGATGTTTCTACTAGATTCACAGTACGTAGCCACACCTCATCTGCCTTAGGCTGCCAGACATTGGTGAAGGGGAGACCCTGAACAATGCCTCCCGCAAGATCTAGGCTGTTGAAAGGAAGCCAAAGAATTTGCACAGACCAATTATCTTTCAGAATGTGCTTGATTGAGGGGTCTGGACCATAGAACAGGTCTCCGATTTGA
Organism: Theonella swinhoei; assembly: GCA_963970385.1. NCBI lineage: Eukaryota > Metazoa > Porifera > Demospongiae > Tetractinellida > Theonellidae > Theonella > Theonella swinhoei. The sequence continues at coordinate 2,719,320 of OZ019953.1, forward strand.
GGGTAGGAATTGCGGACTTCAGATGATACCATTGGCTCCACTTTGAGTGTTATCTCCACAACCACCCCAAACACACCTAAATTGAGTCGCAATGCATTCATTGCATCATCAACTGTAACTCCTTTAGGAAGTTTGACATCATCAAAATCATTTGGGAAAGTGCGCACCTTGCCCTCTGGCCCAACCACTTTGATAGATGTAATCCAGTCGGACATTAAGGGTTGGTCTCTTCCAGTACCCTGTAATTGTGAATCTGATAATTTCCCTGCTATAATAATAGTTGCATGGACAAGAGTTTCAGACTGAAAGACTGAAACCTTTCTAAAACCATCACTACGATGTTAAGAGGAAGGAGGTAATCTATGACACTACTTTTAATAAGCCTCAAACAATTACTACTCTTTTGTTGGTTAAATATTACTCTACATTCTAAAGATGGTAGAGTTATCAGTGGCTTAGCCAGGATTTAGAGGAAGGGGGTGCCGAGCGCGGAACCTTCGGCCGGAAGCCACACCTCCTTATGTAACTTCTTGCGCCTCACGTGAAACAAAGGGCACAGTCGCCTTACCGATAATGGCAAAACTTCAACTAGTTTAGACTAGTGCTAGTAGACGAATGCAGAGCATTTTTGGCGATCGGGAACGAGTCATGAAAATGATTGAATGAGTCATGAAAATGATTGAATGAGTCATGAAAATGTACTCACAAGTACGTCCTAGTCCTATATAGCCCCTTTTGGGAATAGCAGGTTCTTTTTGCTGCGGTAGTTGAACAACAGATCTAGTGTGCTATATACGTTGCGGAGCACAACATAATGGGAGAGAGAATGTCAGAAGAGGCTCGTCTGAACGCCGCGATTTACTATGTCTAACGACCATTTTCGCATAAAAAGAAGCGCGTAATATCGACGCATGCGCACTGGCACGACGTACGAAAAGCGCCCACTAGGTTAGCTCGCCAATAATCGGTTTGTTTGCAAATATCACTAGTGATAATGCGTGACATTGTGGGGCGAGCGTGAGTGAGAAATTGTCAGTTAGCTATGGACTCACTACTGAAATTATGCACATTCGGAAATAAATTTGTACCCATAATGCTTAGTCTTTTACCTTTTATGCTTAGTGTTTTATCCATTATGCCTAACCAAAACACAAAAATTTAAAATCGCCACGAGGAGTTATTACTGTTGATTATACATACACGCCGGTATATACCCGCGCCGCGTATGTGTGCGGCGCCGGCGGGCGGCTAGGCACGGCCGGCCGCGGCCGCACGGGACGGGGCGGCGCGGGTGCAAAATTCTGCCTATTATGCTCAAAATTATGCTCATGCTAATAGCTCCCCATTATGCTCGAAATTATGCCAGCATAATGTGCGCGAGCCTATTGAGCACCCAAAGCACCCCCCCTGTCTACGCCACTGATTATTTAACCCCTTGTGTGGTTAGTTCAGTTGTTTATGACAATTTGTTAATGCAACTGTCATAACTACGCAAGAGGTAAAGTAATCCTAACATTTTTATTGTGTATAAACTAAGAAATAGCTATGACGCTAAAAGGGGGAGTCTACACCACTGGTTATTTAACCCCTTGTGTTGTTAGTTCAGTTGTTTATGACAATTTATTAATGCAACTCTCACAACCATGCAAGAGGTAAAGTAATCGTAACATTTTTATTGTGTACAAGCTAAGAAATAGCTATGAGGTTAAAGGGGGAGGGAATGTAACCTTGCTAGACACTACTGATGTAAACTCTATGTTGTAACAGCACTGACATGCATGTTCATTAGCTAGCTATATAGCTAGTTAGGCCTTCTCCCTGCAGCTGTGTGGCATGGAATGAAGAGACCACATGGTCTATTGTGACATCCAACTGTAGGACTTGGTCGGATCGCTTTCAATTACTCAAGAAATAACAACAAATCTGTAATACGTAGCCCTTTAATTGCCAACGTACTGTAGCATAGAATCTATGCTGGCTTTTAATATTAAATTTAAAAGCAAGCTCCTTTTAGGCCTATATATACAATACTTTTACATATGTGCATACATTAGTTTATGATACTGCAATGAGCAATTGGATGCATGTACTCAGTGGCGTAGGAATATGTTTTGTAGTAGGGGGGCTGATGCGGCGCGCCAAGCGCCGCATCAGCCCCCCTACTACTGGTCTGCCATTTTATGTAATCAGTATATAACATAACCATGTTAAATTTCAGGGAACATCTAGCTATGTGTAGTCTACAGTAAATGTCCACCATGTGAACCATTTGTATGTACATAACAATATGTCTCACATGAGAGCCTGTAGCCAGCACACCTCCATAGGTGAAGTTCTGTGCAATCACATTAGTTTTGAAGCAGACATTCTTCTCCAGGAAGAGCTTTAGTAGTTCCCCAGTTGTCACTCCTGCAGAGATTCTCACTTCCAGCTTGTCTGTAGTAAATAGATATATTTCTATCTTGTAACAGGCTACACATAGTTGCTGGTATTTGGTACGGTCGCATACCTTCATCATAGTCAATACGGCGATCGTCGTTGCCACGTTCGAACGCCAGTTTGATATCACGGTTGCTGATTAGCAACCAAAACTGATCTTTGGTGCTGGCATCCGGGTACAGAGGGCCCCAGCTGTGGTATGAACCACCACAACCAACCTACATGTGGCAGAATAGCTACGATATAGCTACACTTACAATAATATTTTTAATTGCAACCTTAATTCCCAGCTCTCCACAAGCCTTCACTAGCTTTTTCACATCGCGAATGGTAGTGGGACGTGCGTACAGAACTAAGCCTCGCAGCGTTCCTGGCCAGTTCTTGAAGTAGGTGACTTCGACTTCGTCCACCCCGCTCTCGTCTATCAACTTCTTTTTCATGTCATTAATTGCGACGGAGATATCGGCGTTTGCAATTAAGAAATCGGCCTCCTGAATGCCATCTTCGTCTGCTTTTACGCTCTGTGGCTCTTCAACATCGAGAAATTTGAGCAAATCTTTGATGGCTTGTGTCCACGGCGTATTGGGAATCTCTTCTGACTGGATTTCTGGCCAGAAAGAAGAATCACCGGGTGGGGTCGGGAAATAGCGGCTTAAAACTGGCATATCATCTCTGCCCTTCGTGGCCATGATGCTCGTGTAATATCTCACTACTTGAAGAAATAACACTGCGACGACTGAGAGCGAAATGTGAAATTCTAGTATGTATGGTCTTGAGGAGAAGTGGTACTGTGGGGCGCGCGTGCGCGCGCGCGCAACCGTTGTCACGAACCGCGTGTTTCTCTGGCCGAATGTCCAGTTGATTTACAGACTACAGGCTAACTATGTGATTGTCAGCTTGTTTTGTTGAGCGTCGTTACAAGTAACACTCCAAAAATAATTATCTCAGAGCGTCGCTCTTGGTCTTGGTATTGATGCTGGTGGTGTCACAGACCTTTTGATAGGGATCGCGTAATAATAAATCGGCTAATGGGTTAGTTCTCAGACCCAATTGCCCATCGTGCTTATATACGTATGTGACAAGACTCTCAAAGTAAGTAAAATATAACCACAGTACAAGACCAGGTTAGCGCATTCGGCATGCGTGAGCGCGCGTTAACGTCGTGCGCATGCGCATAAGGGATGCGCTCAATGACACGCGCGCGCACGCAACCGTAAAAGCAGACACAACACGGTCTTGCCCAATAATTGACATTTAATGAAACTTGGTCAACAAGTAAAACAATCACTGAGATGTTGTACTTTGTTGGTCACTTCTGGTTCCTCAATCTACAGCTGATATAATATACTCTACAAACTTTAAAAAAAAATGTGCAAGTATTTAAAGTAGTGCATTTCACATAAAAAAACAGCAAAAGTAAGTGGAGGTTTCACGTTTTAGTAAGCTTCAATTTGTTGTGCAGAAATGCTCAGGAAATCTATAAGTGCACACTTGCCATTGGCATACAAACAAAGTAGGTTAAGGGAAGTTGAGCAATTTACACATGCACATACACAACAAATAGTAGTCAGCTTTAGAATAGAAAGATGGAGAGAGAGGCCTCTTTGATCTCTATCATGTCACCAACTGAGGGCTTCATGCTGAGGGAAGAAAATAATTATAAGAGGCATTTGGAGTGTGGAGGCTCCAGGACATTGTTTATTGTTTTATGCATTTACTACCTGAATTTGAGCTGCCAAATATTTAGGCCTCATATATGAATTAGCTAATGTACTTTCTGGCTGAGTTCCAAACTTAAATGGTTTATGAATTCCTGCATTACTAGCCATCAATGATATAATTATAGCAATGCTAATTACTAAGTTAAATACTCAACAGCTTAAGTTAAACAACCCTGAAACTAATTCCTATATATAGGTATAATTACTCATAAGAAGTATCTGCAGGATGCAGAGAAAGAAGAAAGTTGTTGATAACTCAGCTACCACTGCTATTCTACTATGTCTGGTTGCTGACACTATTTAAGGTGGTCTGGTTTAGCTGCATGCCAAGTCTTGTCTGTGGCATTGAACTTTTTGGCTCATTTCCAAACTTTAAATATATAATGCTGATGATTAGTATAGCCATTACTGATAAATGGAGACCATTCAGAATTAATTTAATCACTCAGCTATAGCTAAATGTACTACAGAAGTACAAGCCCTGCCAGTCTGCCCTTTATGCCAAGTATCCATTAACTAGAGAAACGGGGTATTTCTACCACGCATGATTTGCAGTTACAGCTTATGCATTATGTCTGCTGTACTTTCAAGCCCATAACCTTCCTCTAACATTATCTGCATGTTACTAGAATATATGACTGAATGCTGCATCCAACTATTATGCATATATCCCCTGGGAAGATTATTTGAGAGCATGCATAGCTCTATATTAATAATCTTTCTAATATTGTATACATATATGGCCATTGGTGAAAAGATACAGGTTCATCAACAAGAAGAGCCCCTGTTTCTCTGTAGATACTTTGAAATCATGCTGGACAGTGAAGGAAGTATAGACTCAGGGTACTTCAAATGACTGCATTGCAAGGGAAAATGTCAAAGGAATTAGGAAAATGTAATTTTTGTACCTGAAATGCTAAGGCAGCCTGGCCGATCAGCCAAGTCTCTCAATGCAATCACATTAAAAATCAGCTGTTTGGCTTATTTCCAACCTAATTGGTACAATCATAAATTCCTTAGATCGATAGCTATATTATACCCTCTATTCTATTGACCCACGGCCAGGCATATATAGAACGTAGGTGCTTAAGGGAAGCGCCCATGCGCATGAACATGGAGGATCCATGGGCGCTTACGAAACTAGCAAAGCCATCTAGCCTCTCAGTGCCTTCGTTTGTGACGGGGCCATTACGGGCATAGCTAATCACGCATGCGCTATTGCGGATACCTGTCCCCGCCTATAAATTGCTATGACCCCCCCCCCCCCCGGGGCTGCCCGTGACGTAAAGCAAAGGTTGTTCTACAGACTGAGCAGTTCCTTGCGGGTGTGAGCAGTTTCCATGTTAGGGCTTGATGGGCGTTTCTCTGATACATCCAGTTGGTGAAACTGAAAATTTGTACTTATACATATGGGTTGCATATACACAGTGTGATATACCTATAGCAAGATCTACTAGAGTTGTTCAAACAAAGGTATATTTTCACAATAAACGAACAACCTTGGAAAGTGTCCATGAAATGATGTAAGGTTTGACTGTTCATGTGAAATCTATTCAAAAACCTCTGAAAGCAGCGACAAGGATAGAGACACAAGAGTAAAATGGGCAGCACAGTGAAAACCACCAGAACTGAGATAGCCAATATTGTATATGGCTGATGAGTACTTCCAAAGTACTCAACACTTCCATCATAGTATAGTACCACATGTTGTATCTTGGAGCTACTGTTCCACAATATGGTTGGTGTTAATAAATCTAATGAGACACTGAAGAACTTGACATAGGAGAGGAGGAGAAATGTGGCAAAGGCATCTACAAGTGAGTTCTGAATGTCCCATTGCCTTCTACAGCGAGCAAAGCAGCCAATGAAGGGTCTCCACATCCACACTACAAGTTTGTAATTCTTGTAGTGGAGTGTGACTAGTGTGTAAGTGAAGACAATGAGAATGAGAGGATAGACTGCAGTGATGTAGTCCAAAGACAGCACTTGCAGTGTGGAGGCATTTGGATGCAGGCAGAATGGACTATAGAAAGTTCTAAAGAAATCAAGATTCCAAATGCTGAGAAAAGTGAAATAAAGATCGCCAGGTATGCCAAATCGATTTTTATTATGATTTTCATTCCTTATTACATGTCTTAACACAGAGGATGATGTTATCACTTGGCACAATAAGATGTAACCATTCATTTGTGGAGAGGTTGCCCTAAATCTTAAAGTTATGACTACCAAAAAGAAGAATGTTGTTGGTACCAGAGAGACAGCCAAGTACTTGGGCCAGTTGTTTACATCTGTCTCACATTTGACACACTCTGTGTAGTAGGAGTAGACAGGAGGAGAGTAGCCATCAACACATTGTCCACACAACTGACCAGTCCTGTAATACCCACAGAAAGCTCTGTCTAGCTCAGTCAGATTCTTTGGAACAGGTGTGTATGGCCAGAAATGAGAAGTACTTCTATAGTTGTAGGGACATGCCCCTACAAGTGCTTCTTTACTGTTAATTGTCATACAGTATCCACGGAGAATACTTACATTCACTTCAGTTGCATGTGACTCACAATATACAATGAAGAATACATTACCATCACACTCACACTGGTGACTCGAGACATTGTAGTGACTCCAAAAATGGCAGCTGGAGTTATGAATCAGTATTTCTGTCTGTGTTTCATGTGACACATTTCCACAGAGTAGAACATACAACACCATCAAAAAGAAGGTATCCAGTCATATTTTTCAACTACTTCGCACATTGAAGATGTAGGTTTTTGCACGCAATTTATACTTAAGCATATGTTATGTGTTTTTTTTGTGATGCAATGGCATTCAGTAAAGTTTGCTTTCTTTTTGGATTATTGTGTGAGCAGGAGCAAGCTCACTTAGTGGCGTGGTTGTCATGGCAGGATAGCCACAAAAAGAACAGGCAACCTAGAAGGGGCTTATATATGAGCTAAAACTAGATCTACACCTAGTCCATTTTTGTGGGGGCTTGCATTATATCACTGTGAAAATGGTAGGAGTATTTAATCTCTTTTATGGTTATTTCAAGATGTTGATACAACTGAGACAACCATATGCATACAAGGGCTAATGTATAACCATAGCATTTTTAGTGTATAAAGCTAAAGGGGTGTATATAGTCTCAAGGGACAATAAGTCCATCACATATGTGTATGTAGGAATACAATGCCATTGCAAAAATCTACACTTCAAAGGCAATAATGGTCATTTTAACACAAAATATTATCTCAATAAATGACAATTTTGTGGCTGAGTATGATTACACTAAATGTGATTATAGTATAAACTCTTAGGTTGCCTGGTGATGTATGAAAGAGAAGTTTTATTGGTTTCACAGGCATAATGGACGAAGAGAGAGCAGAAAAGTATATGAGAGAGAGTGGGGGGACTGACTTCTACTTGGAAGTCATGGCTCAGTGGTTAGTGCACTGGACTTCTGGTAACTGATCCTGAGTTTGATTCCCGGTAGAAGTCAGCCTTTTCTGCTCTCTCTTCGTCCATTATGCCTGTGAAACCAATATAACTTCTCTTTTAAATGTGGTTGTTATGACTCATAACTGGTTGTTTTAAGGGATGCATGCATATGGTAACCTCAGTTGCATTACATGACTATAACCTAACTTAGATAAGTATATAGACTATTTTAGATTACACATGTGGATATGTAGAACAATTTACAATACAATGAGTTATGTACTCCTTAAATTAATATAGCAGTGTAGTACAGTGGGATATGTTTCCTCGCTAAGTTTTAATTAATTCCTTTTGGATATCCTACACACCTCTTGCAAGGTTGTACTCATGATAGAAGCAACTGAGGTAACCACACATAATGGTTAAAACAACCATACATTTTTGCATATATATGTATGATGCTGCAGGACTCTAGTACTAAATAAGTACATGTGCTACATCCCCCTCCAACCCACTCAGTTCCAGATTAGGTCATTCTCACAGTCTCAACATGAAGACAAGCGAGTCTGCCTTTCCTTGGCGCTTCGGAAGTGATGAGTTCTCTTCGACGAGCTCTATCTGTCGCTAATCACCGCTCTCTATGTTTTGCCACTTTCTGAAGTGTGGCAATTTTCACCTCCTCCTTCCAAAACTCCCTCTCTGTGCCACCTTCCACATTTCCAACTCCTGTTGAACCAACACCAAACAAGACAGATAGACCAAACCAATGCAATACAAAGTAAGTAAATGGTTTACTTTACAAGTTCTGCATAGCATGAAACATGCATGTGTTTCAAGTGTGTTATTAATCATCAATGCAATGTGAACACAATATATCCAATGTGTCTCATCTAGGCCTAAGGTAATCAGAAACCAAAACTGCACTATGTTGTATATAAACTAGGCAATAAAAAATATAAACTATATTGTGTGTTGTATATAGACTACGTAATCATTTTCCATAAATATATAGTGTGTTGTATATAGTCTAGGCAAATTGTTTTCAATATGTAGTTTGTTGTATCTATAGACTATATATAGGCAATCATTTTCAATAGAAAGTAAAAACTGCACTGTGTTGTATAGAGACTAACTTTTGTTGAATAATACAGGCCAGGCCAGAAAGTGAAGATTGATTTTTCTCTGTGTTTCATTTTGTACAAAAAGATGCTCTCTCTCTCATCGTTAGATGTTTATTTGCATGTTCAGCCAATTCATTACCTTTATGATTTTCAGTGTTTTGATGTCTTGAGAAACTTGTGGTATATAAAATTCAGAGTTGTCACCCATATCATATGTCCAACCTATAGATCTCCCTCTTGTGATTCTAGAGGTATTCTTGGAGTGTATACAACTTGACTGCCTGGCTATAAAGTTCTAGACAGATTTATTGGCTCTGCTCATGAAATGAGAGAAACAATGGATGGAAACTGCTGTCATGTCCAGATATATTGTAATAGCCTGAGGGAAAGTATTAGAGGGGTACCTCTAATCATGTCACCTTGAAAGAACCATGCACCATGTATCTAAGATATATACATGGTAAACTACATATTGGTGTTCCAAAAATCTCTAAAGGATAGGCAATTAGAGATACAGTGACCTAACAAAATCATCCACCACCTTCTCACCACCTATACCTGATAAACATTGTTTTCCAGTCAGCGTCACTCAAGAAGGACTATCAACAAGTGAAGAGAACTTAAAGGATAAGACAAATTCTTCAAGAAAGTGGGACTAATAATTAGTCCCACTTTCTTGAAGAATTTGTCTTATCCTTTAAGTTCTCTTCACTTATTGATGGAGAAACTTAGCTGTATCTTTTTAAGTAACCTTGCTTCTCATAACAATCCCACTTCAAACTAAATTCAATGTAGTTAGCTGTAGTACACCATTCAAACTCTACTTGCAATGTAGGAGGCTGTGTTCAGAAGCAGGATTACTCAAAATTATCCCACTTCAAACTTGTCTCTCATTATCCTTAACAGTTTCTCTCTCATTATCAAAGACTTTAACACTAAGCTATAGGCAGTACATATACATTCATTTGTGTCATGCAGATTCCTTTCATTTATTAGTGTTCATTATTAGCATGCAGTTTTAAAACTTGAGCTTGTTCTTCATGCTATTCTTATCATCTTTTTATGTGTATGTGTAGTGTAGAAAATGAAGTTGAACTCAAGCTCAAGATCTGTATACTTCATGTCAATTTTTGTGTGAAGTGAAAAGTATCATAGAAAATGTTGGCCTTTACACGGCTAGTAAGTTAGTGTGACTTTCATAACACGTATGTGAAGGGTGTCATCCTTTAAGTACTGGGTCTTCCTTTCAGCATTGTACTGGAGCTCATCATGAGCAAGGAACTGTTGATACCCCCGCCCTCTAGCCCTCTCATTACTAGTAGCCACTCTACCAGCAATGGCATCTGTTGTCTCATCAGTGTAAGGAAATATTTTCTGAATGTGGTCGTGATTTCCAGCTTGGTTCACTAACTGGATGGCTATCTCTCCTCGAAACGGCCATTTCAGGTACCTATCAAATGGACCTCGCATTATGTGTGCGTAAATTGATATGTGAGTTCCCTTTCCTCCATTTGGATGTACACTAATGCACATTCGGTAGCCATGTGGATGTGTATAAAATGCTGGTAAATACACTACCTCCTTGGGTTGCTTCACATAACAATCTACTGGAAACCCAGGATGGTTTACCAAATGCTGCACTTCTAGCTTTTGTTTTTGTACTTCTTCCTTGAGAGCTCCCACTTCATTCTCTGTGATTTGTTGCTTGTGTCGTAGTTCCTGGTTCTCTTTCAATAGTTGCTGGTTTTCAGCTAACAAATTTTGTGTAGCAGTTGCTAACAATGTGAGATGAATGACACTCTGTTCCATGTGCTCAGGCATGTCTTCCCGAGGCAGTCGTATTTCACAGCCAGCAAAATGAAATGGACAGTCCACTAGTGCAAGTGGACATTGTTCTTTCAAATGCCCCTGCAGATTCTGTCTTTCAATCATGTACACATCACAATCATTGGGACAGGCAACTGGATACTTGCCACACTGAGGATAGTGAATTTCAATCACGTTCTCGAATGTGGAGTGATAGTCTCGGCAGTGGTCACAGGAATAAGGTCGCTTCTTACACTGCTGAGTTTCGTGAGTAGTGATGTGGCGACGCTGGAACCATTCCCCACATTTGTGCGTGCAGTCCACAGCCACAAACTGACATCCATTCAGCTGGTTCTCTGGAGATGGATCTCGATTCAGGTGTTGTTCCAGTTTTTCAAGTTTCCCCTTCCATTCACACCCCTCCTTTCTGTAGGAGCACCACACCTCCAAGTCTTTCAGGGATCTTTCTAACCCCCGTTCTCGCAAAAACGTAAAGTCAGGCTCGTTACAGAGCGCACACGGCTTTTTCGTTTTCATTATTCGCTCAATACATTCTCGACAGAACTTGTGTCCGCAGCAACTGATGAGACAGGGCTCCTTCAAAATTTGAAGACAAACAGGACATTCTGTTTGAAACGTACTTTGCGGCGGCTCCACGAACTCACAGTCATATCCACCGCAGTTCTCTTCGCTTTTTTCACGAAATACATTTCTAGGAAGGAACTGAATGGGGCTGAGAGGTTCGCTTGCCTCTGCTGCTGTGTTGTCCGTTTTCACATCCATTGGAAAAGTAGTCTAGGCGTAACGGCTCAATTGCGCATGCGCAGTCAATAACGATAATATAGACACGTAACCGGTTACGTGTCTATATCATCTATGGTAGAATTTTAGTGGCCCCGGGATGTACCATCATTGATGAACCCCAACTGCATGTCTAGGAAGTGAAGGAGAATGAGTGAAATGGACTATAGACCTCTGTCTGAGAGATATGAATCTAACATATTGCATGTACATGTACTATTTTTGAGATCTTCAAATGATTAGCACAAACCTGATGATGAAATTTGCGGGTAAATTATTAATAAGCATGGGTATACATTGAATATAACTTGAGCTAAAGTATTGAGTGGTCACCATGTAACTTATTAGTGTGACTTTCATAGTGTGACTTTCATAACACGAATGTGAAGAGTGTTATCCTCCAAGTACTGGGTCTGCCTTGCAGCACTGTACTCCAGTTTATCATGAGCAAGGAACTCGTGATACCCCCAGCCGTCGTCGTCGTCAGTGTTGTCAGTGTAGTCAATGATCTCCTCCACGTGGTCATCATCTCCAACTTGGTTAACTATCTGGATGGTTACCTTTCCTTGGAATGGCCATTCCAGGTAGTCATCAAATGGACCATCCAACATGTACGTCAAAATTGAAACATGAGTTCCCCTTCCAGCTCCATATCCATTTGGACTCACCCAAAGCTGCATTCTATAGCCATGTGGATGTGAATAAAAAGCTGGTAAATACACCGGTTTCTTGGTTTTATTCACGTAATAATCTACTGGGAATCCAGGATGGTTTACCAACTGTTGCATTTCTTTTCGTACCCCTTCCTTGAGAGCTCCCACTTTATTTTCTGTGATTTGAAGCTTCTTCACAATTTCTTGAAATGACCTAACTGAAGAACTCTCATTCAGCTTCTGTAAGGAAGCATGAAATGTATTCTCTCTCTCTCTCATCCTCTGCTGGAGTACCTGATTTTCTTTCGCCAATTTCTGGTTTTCGGAGAACAACTTTTTTGTAACTGCTGCTAACAACGTGAGATGTACAATGTTCTCTTTTGTGTGCTCAGGCATGTCCTTGCGAGGAAGTCGTGTCTCACAGCCTGCAAAACGAAAAGTGCAGTCAACTAGTGCAAGTGGACATTGCTCCCCCAAATGGCTTTCCAGTTTCTGTCTTTTAATCACACCCACATCACAGTCATTGGGGCAGGCCACTGGATACTTGCCACACTGAGCATAGTGGACTTCAGTCACATCCTCAAATGTGGACTGATAGTCTCTACAGTGTCGGCAGGAATAAGGTCTCTTCTTACATTGCCGTGTTTTGTGAACAGTAATATGGCAACGCTGGTACCACTCTCCACATTTTTGGAGGCACTCTACAGCCACAAACTGACAACCTTTCAGCTGGTTCTCTGGAGATGGAGCTCGATTCAGATGTTCTTCTACTCTTCCAAGTTTCCCCTTCCATTCACAGCCCTCCTTTCTGTAAGAGCACCACACCTCCAAGTCTTTCAAGGATCGTTCCAATGCACGTTCTCTCATAAATGTAAAGTCCGGCTCGTTACAGAGCGCACACGGCTTTTTGCCTTTCTTTATTCGCTCGATACATTCTCGACAGAACTTGTGTCCGCAGCAACTGATGAGGCAGGGCTCTTTCAGGACTAGCAGACAAATGGGACACTCCGTGTGAAAAGAACTGGGCGGCAGCTCCACAAACTCACAGTCATATCCACCGCCGTTTTCTCTACTTCCCTCACGACGTACAGCTCTAGGAAGTGACTGAGGATAGGATTGGCTTGTTTCGGCTGGTCTTCTGTCAGTTTTTAGAGTTGCTGGTCTTGCAGCTGGCTCTGCCTTTGCAGCCATTTCGTTGCCAATGTTGGGCTATGTGACAAATGCGCATGCGCATATCTACGTTTAAGAGCCTGGAGAGTACAGGAATGATAATTAAGTGCAACGACTACGTACCTGTATATGCAGATAGGCAGATGATGATGATATGTAACGATTACCATCCCTACACTTATGTATAGAGCAATACTGGTGTCATCACTCTACTTGTGCATTAGAAGATGAAAGAATTATTGATGACTATGATAAGTTCTGAATAGGTTGCTTTGTAAAAATTCGACTTGATTCTGTTCAGTCTTTAGTTCTTGCCACTGAAAGTAGGGAATCTGAGGAAACACACAAGAATATGGTGACACACTGTTTTAATGCATGAACAGTCTAGTTAACCACTGATTTTTCCTGCACACATAAACACTATATATTTTGGCCTCGGTTAATCACACTGGCACTAAAATTAATGTTCCTCTCCTCCAGGCTTTATGTGTCCAAGACATAGGGCGGGCCAATAATGAATCCCTGCATTTGGGCTCAAATGTTTTCTTTGTTATGAACTTATACTTACTGAGAAGACAGTCCAACCTTGAGATTTTAACACACGATGTTTCAATAACGTCTTTCCCAGTGCGTGTGGACAATTTGCTGCATAATGCCAGGGGCCATCCACCTCAATTGCCACCCTCCTAGCTATGGGTTCTGCAGGACCACCAACTAGCTCAGCCCAGTCACTAGCCAAATTGAGAGGCTGACTCTCAGTGCACTTCGAAAGGAGCTTATTGGAATGAATATCAGCTGTTTTGGTATGCAAGAGAGAGTGGATCTGGGGGTTATTGCTTTTGAGGATGGAAGAGTTAAGCAGACATTGGAGGTTCTGCCACGACAGCCACTGCTCAGGTATTGGGATGGGGTTGTTACTGGAATCCAGAATGACTTCAATGTCAATTGAATACAGGGTTGTTGTAAGTGCCTCAAGAGTAAAGCATGAAGTGTTGCCTGTGACCTGTACTAACGCATTGACAATACTGTGAAGGAGGTTTGTGTGTGTATGGGACCACCGTGACTCAACCAGGGTGGATGCAAACACAGCCATTTCATGTGGGAGAGACTGGTTCAGTTCAGGGCGTTCTGCTTGCAGAAGTGCCTGAAGTCGTAGTAGGAAATTCAAGCCATTCTGATCCCTCTTCTTGATGAGACCTACAGATGATGTAAGACACTTGGATGATGTAGTAGTGACATAATATTGGATGCATGAATTTTTTTATGAGGCTATATATACACAACACTGTATAATGTACATGCTACTCACGGTGGACTCTCTCTGGTGCCATCATGTGCTCTAACAGTGGCAATGGATAGTCTCCAATGGCTAAGTTTGCCCAGGCAATGCTTACACATGCATGGTCATCACTCATTAGTTTACGATCTGAAACAAACCGTGCTGTTACTGCCCCGATGAGCTCTTGGTGTGGGTGGTTGAGATGTGCATAAGCATATGCCAAATTCCCCAGATCTTGTGCATTGAAGTGATAGAGTTTCTCCAGCGCCAGTCTTGCTATGCAATCAAGGAGTGAAGGGTCATAGTAGCTGACTTTAGCACACATCCATGCTACACAGGAGAGCAGGCGAGGTGTAAAAAACGAAGAACTACTTGGCTCCTGGAGAATCATCTCACCAAGGGCCTTACAGTAGCGCTCGTGATAGTATTCAGCTGAGGCAAATGCCCAGCAACAGTGTACGGTGCTTTGGACATTTCTCTGCTTCTTCAACGCTTTTGAAGCAATAGAAGCTGCATCATCGAGAGACTGTTGGCCTATATCAGCTCCACTGGTTGTCAGGGACCACAGGCATAACGAGAGGGAATGGAAGTCAAACTCTCGCATGTATTGCGGGAGACAGTCAGTTACTTTCTCACTGACATGTCCAGGGAGGTTTCCTGTGCTTGCTAGCACCCAGAGGATATTGGAGAATGTTTGTGGCTTGAAGTGTTCCCCTGCACATAGTTTGGCATGAAAAAGGTCAACTATGTGGGAAACAAGAGGTCTGACACGGCTAGATGTGATGAGATCTAATCGTTTGAGTGACCATAGGAGAATTCCAAAGGATACAGAAGGAATTGAGTTGGATTTCTGAGTGCAAACATCAATCAGTGAAGCAGCGAGAGTCTGGTGGTTGAAATCAAATTGTGCACAGTTGTAGAGACACTTTATTGCAGTGTTTGCTGACATGCTAGGTACTTCGTGGCTCAAGTGCTGCCAGAACATCTGAAATCGAGATAGTTCAAAGAGTTCTTCAAATGAAAGGTGCTCACATTTTGCTGCCTTCAAACTGTAGTAGAGGCAACTCCTTACAACATTATGTGTGTATACACTGTACCTGTGGGCCTCCCATACGTCTAATACGTCATCAACTGTTACTGTCCTTGCCAAAGCAGTCTGGAGTTCACCCATAGGAGCGGGTTTTGTGGATATGAGCTGAAAGCAGTCGAGGCATCCGAGGTGCAGTGGCGATAGGGCAGATATAGGTAGATCTAACCATCTGTTAGCTGCCGTCCGAGGTACTTTCCATGCTACATTACTACGTACTAGAATTCTAGCGTGCCTGTACATGCGAACACTTCTCAACATCCCTCTACAGCTGGATGCGCTTTATTTGAAGTTAGTCTGCATTTTAATTTTTGGGCTTTAATTAGAGTTTGCTGTGGTTGGCTATACAATGCCAGATAGTGCGGATATTGAGATAGAGGTTGGAGACAACGGTGCTGGGGAGCATTGTGAAGAGCAGCTCATGCGTTATGGAGGCGGAGCGGCGCTTGTAGGTGAGATAGAACTTGCAATGCCATTTGTTTATCAGTGATGCGCTAATTAGAATTGAATGTTATTGTATGTGCCACTGGATCTATGATGAACTGAAGGTTCTTGTTATGGTGCTGTTGAGTCATGCTTTCTGAAACCTGTACCTGGACAAACCACTCCACTGATATTCCAGTCCTTCAAGCTCAGTGCAACACGCTCAGTTCTCTTTGGTCAGTTCAACCGTTTATACTACCTTCCATCAACATTTATGAGTTTATATCCGTTTTTCTCCCCTTTTATGTGTGTGCCATATGCTCCACTCTGTTTTCTGTCCATGTGTAGGTGTCATTGGAGCAACCTTTGCTGTAGGTGCTTGCTTGTCTGCACGATTCAGAGAAAAGGATGACTATAAGAATGCAGTCGTTGGTGGTATGCTTGCTGGATTGATATTTGGCTACAAGAGTAAGTGTCCAATTACTTGTGTTATAGAACTGATAGTGCAGGCACTACATGGTCTTGTTCCACCGCACTGTAGAACCAATATCAGTGAGCATAAGATACATGCTCCCTTGTTTGGTGGTGGAAAGTTTCTTTGGTTTTATGATGGAACAAGCCATTCACAACCTGCATCATCTGTTCAATAGGGAACAGTCCTGTGTTCCTGCAAACCATGGTTTTCTAAATAGAGCCCTGCATTGTGACATTCTGGATGGTGCACTTATTATATTTTGGGGAAAATTATGAACAATGTACATACTCTCTGAACGTAGTCATGTTTCTTGTCTGTGTTCATAAATGCACACAGCTCGAAGTTGGGCTGTTGGTCTACGAATGGCAGCTGGAATGGGTACAGTCCTGGGAGTAATCAAGTACCGCAATGGCACCTACCTACCCCAACTGATACCTCAAGAAGAGAGCTTTGAAGTCAGAAGAAGCAAATGGATCAATTCCTAGGCCATACACCAACTGCTGGCAGATGTCAATCCACATCCAGTTTGTCCTGTTACCCAGTGGAACCAGTAGTGTGTGTCATGTAGTGTTATGTATCAGGCCATGTTACATCATGCACTACACAGAGGTATTTATGTACGCATAAATGCATGTGCATGTAGGTAGGTTAGCTGCTCTATGTCAGTTATTATGAGTTCATATCTCTCAATACGTACAACCTTGCACACAGTAGTAGAGAGTTGTCATTTGTAAGCAACACTGGTACTGCATTGCTTGTTCGATTTGGGAGAGTCAATCTTTATTCAGTTTGGATAAGGTGGTGATAACTGGTCAACTTAGTCCTCAGTGGGTAATTGTGTAGGGCAGGAAAAATGGTCTGGTACTGTATACTGTGTACATAATGTGTGTATCAGGATTTTTGACATCATAGACATTATTAAATATGCCTCTTCCTTTGTTTTATCATGCACTCTTGGTCCTGCACAACAATTCCCTGTGTGATAACCTTAGAATATAGGTCTACAAACAAATTCACCTGTTTTTCCACACCTTTTGAGTTCTAGCAGTACAGAAGTTGAATATGATCCTAGGTCATAGACTCATAGTGATGAATTCACTTCTGCTTTGTTGAGATGGTGCTACACTGATCTGCACTGCTACTCATAGAGTCAAATCCTCAATGCAGATAACAGCACTGCAAGTACAATCACAGGTAGCTGGTCGTATGTACTCTCACGCCAAAACTGGTCCTGCCTATAACTGATCCGCCTGGACCACTTATGGCTACCTCAACTGATCCCCCCTAGTCGGACTAAGCTAGGACTATCCTCATTAGCGCTTATGCAAGCCGCAATAACACAGGGTGGACCATTTATATGCCAGTGGACTACCTATTGCAAGACAGTATACATGGTAGTCTGCTCTGCAGCTGTACACTGTAAAAATATTAAGTTTGTATTAAACCATGGTATGGTTATCTGAGTTGCATCTTCTCTAGTGTTTACTGTGATTTCCCTATGGTGTGTATCACTATATAATTGGTGGTTAATATTCTCAGAAACAGAAACCATGCAGTAGTAGTACAAACATCCTTTTTGGTTGCCAATAGTAATTGTAGTGATACACAATTCAGTTTCTGAGAATATTGAGCACCAATTATATAGTGATACACACCATAGGGAAATCAGCGAGAGAAACATGCATAAGGGCATCATCTCAAAGAAGACAGGAATGAAGAAATCAGTTACTGTTTATTTTATGGTAAGTAATTATAAGCAACCCATATAATTGTGTACCAAGCCCATTAACATCCAAATATATAGAACAGCTGGTTATATAAACATTTGTGGGAACCATGTCAATTAATAATCCAAGTAAAATACAAGTACCAAGGGAAACTGCTGATTAAAGTTATTGTCATACTAGTACTCTTATTATTCCGATCGCTAAAGATAAGTCATTGCATATTCCAGTACAGTAGAAGAGGTGTCATTGGAAAGTGTTCCCTTGTGTGGACTCATACGCAGCATTAGTAATGGTTTCTGTCTCTGTGTTGTTTGTTGTATTATCTCTATTGTCTACTGTGTTCACTGAACCATAGGCTGCATTGCTCTCTAGCTTCATATCATCACAGAGAACTTCAGAGAGAGGATTGTAGGCTTTGTTTGAGTCCATGATGACAGTAGTGGGTAGAGTAGCATATGAATACAGTCCATCGGCAATAGTGTCATCAATAGTGTCATAAAGACCTTCATCAGAAATGCTTGTAATCACTTGACCAACCCTAGATTGATATGCAACATTGTCAGCTGTGTTCACATTATGGTTCTTGTGTTTCTTCTTAAGCTTTCTTCCACCACACACTGATATGAGTACAATGATTGTGGTGACTAAAGTAAACACAGAAACTATCATTAACACTACAGCCACAATGAGATATGGTGGTAGAACGTTGTTTTCAGTCATACTTAGCGGTGGTGATGGTGTGGAAGATGTTACTGCCATTGACACTTTTGAGCTTGAGGTGTACCGTGATCTTAGAATAGTTGAAGAGTACAGTGGTCTTAAAATTGTCGAGGAGTACAGTGGTCTTGGAATAGTTGAAGCCTCTGACAGAGTGTATAGTACTAATAGGGGGAGAAAGAAAGTGATGGATAGAACCAGGTATTGTATATTCTCACCTTCATTACAGTTCTCTCCACTATAGCCTTCTCTGCACAGGCACTGACCAGGCTGTCTACAGTAGCCACCTACGCATGGTCTGCAAATAGTAGTTACATGACCTTAAAAGGTGGTGCATACGACCATGCATCTCATACACCCCATGTAACTATTGTGATAGCCTCCTTTCTCAATTGGCCTATCTTACAGTCAGTCACACCCCTCAATAAGCCTATAAAAACTTTGGTTGGTATACGTAGGCAACAGCAAACAAATAGTGTAGCCTCGTAGCTACCCAGGCTATATAGCTATATAGCCTCCTATGAGGCTGACAAATAGTACTATATACAACTTACAATACTACCTATGCTTCCATTGTTCACCATCTTTGCTTGATGATAGACCCCCACCTCCCCCCCCCCCCCCCCCCACACACACCTACACTTTCAACATGAGATTTTTGCCCCTCAATTCCACAGATTGGGCCCCACTCACAGATGTAAATCATTACTGTCTATTCCTCTGCAACATGATCATGACAAACCCGATAACCTACAATTATTTTGCCCCTCCATTCTAGCCAATCACCGGCTAACAACATTTGAACAGGGCATGAGTAAATTCTATATCTTCCGCTCATGGCCTTAGGGCATCTATCTTTGGACATGAATGTCGGTCTATATTTCCCTTGGTATTATCATTTACTATATAATTATCACAGTAGACCTGATAAACTTACCACAGTTCTGTCCTGGAATGCACTCAATGCAGTTAGTTAGTGGATTCTGATATCCTTCAAGGCACACCCTACTGCCAGTGACAGGGTCACAGGAGAAGTGTCCAGTTGTGTCATTAGTGTCCACACAGTAGGTGCAGTGAGGACCATAATGATAACTGTCTGGACCACAGGTCAGCCTGAAAGCCAGCTGCAGGTGAGAAAAGTTGCCAGAGTAGGTCATTGTCTCTGAAAACGTGGCATTAGAAGAGATATCTGGAGAGATGATGATGTTATCCACAGTATCAGAAGAACTTCCAATAGTGACTGTTCCATCCAGATCATACACAGTGAATGCAATCTCCACCTCTTCCTGTGTGAAAAGTGATTAATTTCATTTCCCCACCTAATCATACTGTCACAACCAGATCATGCACAATCAATACAATCTCTACTTCTTCCTGTGCACATTGAGATAAAGGGAAGTTCAAGTTAAAAATGGTCCTATCAGAGAGTCAATAGACTCTCTACATAGGGAGGGCACCCCTTTCCTACATATTTTATTGGGCTTGCTCCTACTTGCTCACCTACTTGTGCTGCCGGGTTAGCTACAGTATGGTGCCAATACTGAATATCTTCGTCATGCATTCTGCACATGTGGACAATTAATGTTTTTCTAGCTGTACAGGTTTTGCTCCTTGCCCGCAACGTAGAACATTAATGCAACTTAGTTCTAAAATTGAATATAACCAACACACACATACACATGCACATGCACATGTACATACATGCATACATGCATTGGGAGAATAGTTCCTTGATTAGTTGCCTCACGTTATATAATGCACTTAGCAAACATTCCTGAGCATGATTACATGCACACATATGCATATACATACACTTGTAAGAATACTTCCTGGATTATTTGCCTCAAGCTAATAAATGAACTCAGCAATCACACACTTATGTATTCAGTGAAAGATGTCCACACAGAAACTGCATATGTTGTGTTTAAACCTTCACTCAATATGGGAGATGGTACTGCCTATTTACTACTCCAATAAAGAAGGGCTCAGAACCAAAGTGGTCTATCCCAGAATTAAGAATGGGAAAGTGTACAATACAACACAATGCAACTCATCCATGAGTCATTTTCAAGCAACTGGACTCAAACCCACCATTCTAGGCAGAAGCTCTACCAACTGTATGCAGACAAGGGATATAATTGCATGCAACAATAACAACATGTGTAATCCCTCCCTACATTTTTATTTCGTGGGGTTACGCATGTTGTTATTATTGCATCCTTTGTCTGCATACAGTTGGTAGAGAACCAGAGTGGTCTAACCCACTAACAATTTACCCCCTAAAACTCAAATATACTTTAAAATGTGCTTTAGAACAAGGGGAAAAATTCACTAAATCAAAATATATCATGAATGCTGATAGGTATACCAATGCTAGTTGGAATTGCTTTGGAAATCTCTTGGTCTGATTATTTCTTTACTTTTGGCACTACCATCCCTATATCCTTCAACATTTTAATGAAATGTTTTTTCACTTGTTTCACTCGTTTTTCTTGAGTATCTGAGTCCCCCATTTTTGCTTTTTTGTGGAGTGCTTGATGATCCTAGTCTCAGCCCCAGGGTTGATCCCTACTCAAGCAATGTGCTGCACACATGCTCGAATAAGCTTACATGCACAATATAAAAATGGCGTACAACAGGCAGGAAGTACAGTGGGCGTGGCTCATAGTTGTGCATTCTAAAGATTATTTGGTCAAAGGCACTATGCCAGCGAAAGAGAAGCGGATTTGTACAGAAAGGAAGACAAATATACTTAATTAAGCCGATTTTGATTTATGCCTGTCAACTGAAGAAGATGAAGAAATTAGCATTTTCGCTGTTTTTCCGCTGTCAGTTATATATAACCGTGCATTTAACCTACTTTGAGAGCTTTATCAGGTATAGAAACAGTCGTAGACCATATTATCAGAGAGTCGGTAGACTCTCTATGTAGGGATGGTGCCGACAGGACACGCCCATTTTCCAAAATAGAATGGCTCAGAACTCCCAAACGCGGCAGTTAGAAACCCTTTTAGATACATACACGTACTCTACGAGTGATTCTGTACCCGCTAAGACCCTCAAAGTACGTAAAATACACAGCTACGATGACTTACGGAATTGGCCACACCCCCCTTTTTGGATTTTTTTGTTCATCATCTCAAAGGCAGGGGATGATAGCATGCAACAATCATAACATGCGTAACCCCTTTTAGCATTTACAGATGTAGGGATATGGGGTTACGCATGTTATGATTGTTGCATGCTATCATCCCCTGCCTTTGTCTGCATGCATGGTGTACTTTGACCTTGTTTCTATACTTTTTGGCACTTCAATCCCTACATCCTTCAACATTTTAGTGAAAATGTTTTTACACTTGTTTCACTGGTTTTTACTGTGTGTAGCAACACATATAAACCTACTGACTTTCGTGCAGAGTTCTACCTCCCGTCCATACCTATAAGCAGGATATCTAGCAATTTTCAGTGACTCCTACATCATGTCTTGTACGAATATTGCCTACTGAGTACAACAGCGGGTCCAGTTGCCTGTAACAGTAAAGAAACGGAGCAACGTAGCCAAAAAAGACAACACAGCGCTCGAAACAGCGGCAGCTCGACGGACACAAAGTCTGCATCACTAGTGCACAAAACTAACTTCACGTGTTCGGCACGTGAGCAAACAAGAAAATGGCGTCTAAAACTAACACTTGTAAGGTTGCAGACCCGGAGTTTGACGGCTTTGGGAGAAGGTATGTAGATTTTGTGCATCAAGGATCATGTACGCTCCAGTATAAATGATTTTCGTGAAAGAATTAGAACGCTTACTAATCTCAGTTTTGCGGTAGGCCGTTTGAACTGAATTAGAAAGAAGAAGAAGATGATGAACAATCCGGGTTTTTACAAATTTCCGAGATTCACTGTAGCTGTATATTTTACGTACTTTGAGAGTATTAAAGTGTATAGAAGCACTCTCAGAGCATGTAGTTTGTCTGAAAAGGCTTAAAACATCTGCGTTCGGGAGTTCTGAGCCGTTACTTTTGTATGGGGCTAATGGGCGTGTCGGCGCCATCCCTACATATAGAGTCTACCGACTCTATGACATACATCGGCCGTGTTTTCACTGCAACTAATGTCCGTTTTACGAAGGTGGGCTCATCCCAGTTCATGATACTCTGCTCCATTTCACTACAATCATTTTCAGATATATAAGTGTGGGTCGTGCTGTATTTATATACCGCCTGGACATTCACTGCAACTTATATAGCAGTCTGTGTGGTCTGAAGACGCTGTGCTGCTGCTGATCGAATCCCTGGACAGAGTTAAGAGCTAAGTTCATTGTTTGTGTTTGCTTTGGTAATGCCTTCTTCACAACAAAAAGGCTTACCGTAAAAAATAACGTAGAGTGATGCTGACAAGCCAAACAAATGCCCAGGGTTTTGGGGAGAACCATGTCTAGATAAGGTAGGAGACTACTAAACAAAGCTGTGCAAGTCCATAAAGAGCCTGTTTTTTTTTTTGCTCAAGAGCATTAGTAAGATCCACAGAACTCAAAGGTGGGACTTTGGTAAAGGGTGTCACACTATGGCCTCAGAGCCATTTTTCGAAGACTCAGCTTACCAGCATGTAAAGAGAGACATTTCCGTACCTAGAAGATGATCAGTGCGTTGTAGCTGAAGAATTCCCACACTGATTACAAATGTTGCATGTGCACATGCTCTAGTCAGTGTGAACCCGTTACTGACAGAGATTGATGCCATCTGACCTTCTGGCCTTTGATAAGCCAATACAAGAAGTCGGCACGCCTCTGACAAATGTGATAGTGTTCCACTATTATGAAGTAATTGAATTTTCCTCTGTGGCCACCTATTGGCTTGTTCCAATGTATAGTGGTGGTTGCCTAAGTCAACTCAGAGTATTTCCCTGTAGTTCCTGCATGATGTACACAGTGTTCAGGCAACTACCAGAAAGTAAACTCAAGCTATGAACAAAGCACAGATACAGAATATGCAGAGGTGAAGTAGCCATAGCATGTCCCCTGAATAGTGCAGCTAGAGATCTGTCATTGTTGCACACTTGGGGTTCGATGAATCACACACTGACAGACTGCATACTCAGCATCATGCAGTTAACAAGTCAGAGTGCACATCACTTTGTACTACAATGTGTAGGTGGCCACTTAGCTATCACATCCACTAAGGGGTGCAGCTGCAGGTCAAAAAACAATGAATGCACTAAAGTGCAGAACCCTCGGCGTACAGGCGTGTGCGAATCCTTGAAAGCACACGTGCTAGAATCCTTAAAAATGCACGTGCTATTGAAACGAGCACTCTAATTACATGTAACGGAAAGTATACGGAAGACTTTAGAGGAAAAACGGAGACTAAGAGAAAGAAGCTTGCTGCCTTACATCCAGTCGTATTCCAGGTAGTGTTTAGCCTATTGTTAAGCCTTTTTAGGACCCTTAGAAAGCTATGCTGTCGAAAAAGTGCGCGGAATGTCGCTGCAGTACCCTCGTAGGATGTCACAGGTAAGCAAATGACGCCGTATCTTTTGAACGGAGCAGTTTCAGAGAAAACCCCACAAATTTTTTGACCTCTGTTGCCCGTTGAGTGTGACAGAATTTTCAGGACGAGCAGACGCTCCAGAGGTGAGATGTGACTTAACAGACAGACACACAGACACACAGACCCAACTACAGTAACCCTCCTGCACATGCGCGCCGAGGGTTAATCACCCTCTACATGATACATCTGGCTGCAATACAAGTGTTGTTGGATTGTACTTAATGAAATAGTTGTGGTATACCTTGTTGCACTAAGCCAATAAGACTGTGTAGCTGTGCATTACAAAATGTGTATTCTTGCTGATCCTTTTCCCTTTACACTTCCTTCATCCTCTACCTTCCCAGATCTTGCATTCTACCAAACAAAGCCACGCATTTTACCTTTTTCTTACCTGCACTCAGTAGTCGGAGCCATTAATCTGACAACATATCAGGTGAGTTAATTGAGTCATAGGAGGGTGGAGCAGCTACACCTAGTTGTACCACTAGATACATTTCTGTATGATACAGCATTGTCACCAAATACTGAATATCGTCATCATGCACGTGCACACAATATTAAGCTTATGGGTAAGTGGGTTCACTCTGCTCAGGCCCGTAGCAAGCAAATTATGAGTGGTGAGGCCTGGAAACTATGGAGAACCCCCTTAGCGCTAAAAGATGATTGGTGAGGTACATCCAAGGAAAGAACTAGCCATGTCAAAGATTGCTGCAGTGCATGCTTCCGCGTATAGTGCCAGCGCAGTTACGCAATTCAATTGCTCAGTACCTCATGCGCATGCGCACTAGATCGCGTAGAACTGGTGCGGCTGAAACCGCACTGGCCGCAGTGCCTGCTACGGCCCTGCTGCTCACCCACAATGCTGCAAGCATTCATCTAGTTATATGTAAGCAGTGCTGAGTCACTTATGGGCATGTATGTGTGTATATACAGTACCTCTGTTTGTGTGCACCTTCCTCAAATATTCCCCACCCTGCCATACAGATCTCCCTCTGTCTGAATCCATTTCCAGTATATAACCAACTGAAACCCTTAACAGCACTTCCAGAACATGTTCTGTTCCTGGGGTTTTCCTGAGTTTTCCCTTTTATCTCCATTTTTCCCCTGGGGGTTCCAGTGGCACCTCCCAAAATGTTGTAAGAAGTACATGCATCGTTACTCATGAAAACGACATGTATTTCCAGCTGTCATCTCATCAATAATTCCTCCATGTCGTATCCTTATTTCCTATTAATGCCTTACCTAATCTGACCATGTTGTATTTTTGTGATAAAGATCCATCATTGTACATCTTTATTATATTATGGCCTTTGTACTTTCCACACTTCCTTTGTCAAGTCCTACTACTGATTACATCTATTCCCAGCAATATTTTCTCTCACAATCAATAGCAGTATGTTGTATCTTGTTCTCAGTTCTCTGAGTATGACTTCAATAACAATATTCTTGTTGCAACATTATAGTAACAAGTAGAATGTAAAATAAGTAAGTAGGGATGATAAGGCAATCCACAAGGAAGCAGAATTCGAAGTGGACATTGCTAGGTATGTATTATACCCAAGAAAAAGTAGTGAAACAAGTGTAAAAAACATTTCATTAAAATGTTGAAGGATGTAGGGATGGTAGTGCCAAAAATTAGACAAACAAGATTGTAATGACCCAAGTGGTGCATAGTGGACAACTGATTATGATGTGACCCCCATACACAACATGTTGAATAGCACATGCGCAGAACTCCTGAACGGTGCAGTTATAAGCCTTTATAGACAAAGTGTAAAAAACATTTCATTAAAATGTTGAAGGATGTAGGGATGGTAGTGCCAAAAATTAGACAAACAAGATTGTAATGACCCAAGTGGTGCATAGTGAACAACTGATTATGATGTGACCCCCATACACAACATGTATGCAGGGAAATGATAATTATGCATTTGGAAATTATGCATGCACGACGACAGACTAACAACATAACGTATAGTTTGGAGTTCAGAGTTCACGCTACCACAAAGATGGATTACAATTCATGCATGTATGCAGACAAGGGATACATTGCATGCAACAATAACAACATGCGTAACCCCTCCCTACATTTTATTTCATGGGGTTACGCAACTCCAAACTATACGTTACGTTGTTAGTCTGTCGTCGTGCATGCATAATTTCCAAATGCATAATTATCATTTCCCTGCATACATGTTGTGTATGGGGGTCACATCATAATCAGTTGTTCACTATGCACCACTTGGGTCATTACAATCTTGTTTGTCTAATTTTTGGCACTACCATCCCTACATCCTTCAACATTTTAATGAAATGTTTTTTACACTTTGTCTATAAAGGCTTATAACTGCACCGTTCAGGAGTTCTGCGCATGTGCTATTCAATATGTAAACAGTCTATGGGTATGTCGGTGCCATCCGTACATAGAGAGTCTACTGACTCTCTGATATGCAGCAGCACAGGGGATAAGGACAGTATATATGCAGCAAGGCAGGGGATGAGCCAGAGGACAGTATATATGCAGCGAGACTGAGGTGTGCACAAGGTATGATACAATGTGCACAAGAAAAATTGCTTATAACCACTCACAGGCCACATATCTCCTGATATAGTCAGAGGATTGCTCAATCCCCCTATCTCATCTCCCATAGTGAACATCAAGTCATCATTGTCTTCAGCAATCTTCATTGTTTCTATTTCTGCTATGTCACAGGCACCCTCCACCATCCCCGTCCTACTACCACGAATACAAAAACGAAATGCATTGTCACAGGGCATGCATGGTTCAGCAGTATCTCTTTCACAGCATCCCCTCCTGAAGGTCAGATAACTTAGAGCCTGACTTGTGGGGTTCTGATAGCCTTCTACCAGTATCTCCAGTGTGTAGTTAGCCTCCACTACTGATACAACCTGTAAAACAGGATAATGATCTTTGCATCACAAATGATGAGGTCTAGTAATGTAATATTAGAAAGCTACTGTTAACTGGTAAGGATGCAGTCACCAACACCAAGATCAGAATGTGTCAGTAATTGATATATGTTTGACAAAAGACTATAGAGGTTAGATCAACCTATGTGTAAAGCCTGAACATAATTAATGCAATTCCATTTCAAGTAGTAGGAAATTCTTTTTTGTGAAACCACACACATGTGAGATCAACCTATGTGTATAACTAGCTTGTGTAGTTGTAGGCTGGACATGGAGTAATGTTCTACCAGTCCTTCTCCCCTCCATACAACTTCTAGTACAAAATACTAGTGGGAATGTTGAGACAGTAAGTGTGTGTATGCACAGGTGGACTCAATTTAGGGCAGCTATATAACAGAAGGATACATGGTGTACCATGACCCTGTGACCTTTAAAACCATGCACTCTCTATTGTACTCTAGTATGTCTACCATATACCTGTTCTGTCATAATGACTAGCTAGAGCTATACACCAGTATAGGATGCTCCAACAGGAGTATATCCTACAGTTTTGCTGCATGAAAGGGCATCTGTATTACAGTACAATGGCCTGCCTGTGTATATGTATAAAAGGCACCGCTTGCCACTATATACTCTAACGTGTGGGCAGGCCAGCAGGAACACACCCACTCATGATCATGAAAACCTGTTTCCAGGGACCTAGGCCCAGCACTATGCTATGTGACAGCCAATTAAGGTACGCTTGTCTTCCCCGGCACTCTTTCCTCACGCATGCATATAAAGCTATACTAACACTCTTCCTCTGCGTGGAGAGGTACACTGCTCAGTATCATCTAACATGCAGTTTGATTCCAAGGCTAAGTATATACATGTACAACTCTTGGAATCGACCACCTTTACAGTAGCAATAATATCTTACTTACCTTGTATGCCACGAGAAATGCAATAAGTAGACACATTTCTCTGTTATCTGCACCACACTATAGGAAACGCCAAAGTCCTCTGCAGTACACTCTCTGTACACGTAGTGGCACAAGAGCGATACACGAGTTTATATCGGCGTTTCCGGGAGCGATTAGCCATGCAACAGCCGCGATTTCCGGAGAGCGTAGATTAGGCCACTATTCGTTGAAAATTAGTCTGGCTAAGCCACACCCCCCCCAAAATTTGCAAAGCCGGGGACAGATACCTTGACTGGTGTAAAGATTTCTTCTATTTGTAGAACGATTGCTCAGGTCCATACCACAGCCCAAACAAATCATTGCCTGCGGAGCGAGCCATCTGTGCGAACAGACCAACGTGGACCTTTGACCTCTGACGTAATACGCAACAAATTACATTCAAACGCGGTATAGGCTTGTCCTTTTCCGCGTGCGATTGGGGTGTGGCCTAGCCAGACTAATCCCCGCCCGCATCACCCGCATGCAACTCACCATTAGGACATTTTTCTTACTGCGCATGCGCACATCTTGAACCTTTAACTTTGGGCGCGTGCTATTCGCTTGCTTGTGCACCGTGTACAATAATACCAGTCGCAAAACGTGGCGCATACATATGGTGAGATCTCACCCGTCGTGTGTTTATCACTAAGAGGGAGCACAATTCATTGAAGGTGGATCCCATTCAGCACAGCATTCAACTTTTGCTGGTAGTATAGCAAGGATCGATTGGACGCGGTTGACTCTGACGTTATAAATAATGCCATAATGTCCGCCCGCCCGCGTCCTGTTTTGGGAAAACCCCGGATGAGAAACTAATTTTCAACGAATAGTGGCCTTACAATTTAGTGACAGACAACGTTCCACATCTTGCATTATATAACAACTATGTACATAGTTGTGCTATCTCTGCATTATTATTGTTTTCTGTGTGACTGTGTCCGTTACTCATTTCTAAGAGAGGACTTGTTTTCAGTAGCTATTCCATATTTCCCAGAGTTCTCAACGTTAAGTTCAAGAGAGAAAAGTTCTTATTTTTGCTACAAACAGAATATACATGCATATTGAAAGCACTAGGGAGTTTTGTGTACAGAGCTTTTAAACTGCACCATTGATATTTATGTATTGGTTGTTGTTGTTGTTGTAGTTGTTGCTGTTGTTTTCTGTCAGTTAACATATAGCCACCCTGGCTGTAAATGTCGTTAAATATTTTACAAATTGAAAGTGAATTTCCTGGTAAATATAATGTACACAATGCACAAGGCAACACCAGCGGATTACTGCCATTGCTATATATACTAGACAATAAACATAACATAATAAATATACAGAAACTTCACAATCTTCTATGGAACTGCGGCCTCCATGATTAGACTTATAAACTTGTGTTGATCATCCATCTCAGGGCAAAATCTTTTCATATGGTATAGAAGAGGCTGAGATATTCCTTATTCACAGCATACTTCACTGAAAAATGAATCTCATCTTCCATTCCATCATTGCATAGTTTGTGTAACAGAGGCAGAGACAGCATGTCAAAACTGGGGGGGGGCTCAGCGTTCTTGAAGTGGTGGGGTTGTTACGTTCATTCTGAATACATCCGGCATAGGCTATTACATTCTTCATGACAACCTCCAATTTTGGGGGGGCTCAGCCGAAGAAGGTCACCGATCACCGAAAGTACTATTATTCTTATTCGACTGGTGTTATTGCGCATGGCTACCTCCGAGCCTTTACCTCAGAGGCCCACGCGCAAGTCTCGGAGACTGCGAGGACAGGAGCCGCAGCAGGCCACTCCGGAGAAAGTGGTCGGGAGCGTCGCCACGCCCCCTTCGGGGGGCTCTCCCCTTGCGGAGACCACACCCATACATCTAGTTGCACAGGTGCATGCATAAGTACAAACTTTAAATAGCACAATATTTTAGGTCTACTTTCAGGTAAGCAGGATTTTTATATTCATTCGTAATAGATTATGCAAATAGATATCACTGATATATATTGCCAATGTATGCACCTGACGCCTACCAAGACATGTCTGTTTTGGTTTGAGTTTCAGAATATATACCAGTAGATCTTCTAATGAATGTGTACGCGTGAGACTGGCGTGAGTGGCGTCTCTGATGTCATCTGTGTGCTCTGATCATGATGTCACGTTAATATTTTGTAACTTCCTCTCTATAACCCACTTTCCTTTGTGATCAAAGAGTCGCATCACTATTTCTGTGGTCATAGTCTAAGTGTCACTACATCTGTTATTCTTGTCTGTTTGAAAGCTCAACATTGTGAGCGTAAACATACGCGTGCGCATGCCCATAGGTGTGCACTGTGGGCATTTAAAAGCAATTATGTCTATATATTTTTACATACTCTTTCTACGTTCAGCGTTAACTATCACTCTGTCTGGCTCTCAGACTGCAGCTGTAACTGGTGGAGTAGTAACAGTGGTAGTGGTATTGATTATCAATACTGCAGTAACTGTCATCTGTTTCTATATATGCGTTTGAGAAAGCCATTGTTGTTCAAAAGCCTAACGGAGTATATACTAAACGTTATCCGAAATATGAGCTATTATAATACAGCGCGCTTCTCAAGCCTTCTGTATGGTTGGGCCAGTTTTTCGCATATACCTTCATTAGACGGGAGGCGGGGTTCGCGCGCAAAATACTCATTTAATAAAAAACTATAATATTCTTTTAATGACACTAAAACATATACAATAAAAAGAGAGAAGGAAAGAAAAATAAATAATGCGAAATCTAGTGTAGGGGCAGAGTGCTGAGTTCAATTGAGTTGCAGTTCTGAGATGGCCAGGTCAATGGGGGGCTGGGGTTGTGATCAGGTAGCATGTCCACAGCTAGACCGGGCACCCCTGATGCACTGGATGGCTGATTGGAGTAGAGAAAACATCAGGCAACAGCGCAGCCAGGATAAGGAGGAGTATGGATGGTCCCATTTCATTGCCAGGCATGATGCCAGAAGGTTGTGGCTTCATTTGCCATTCCCCCAGTTGCCGAAAGGACTAAAGGAGTAAAGGAGGAGTGTTCAACCTCTCTGACTCTCTGATTATATGCACACTTCTTTAGAGACTCTTGTTTGTGATAACAGGCAGACAGGCTGGATTTTAGGTGGGAAGGAGCATGAGGATTGAATATTCAGACATCGAAGAATCGAACTCCCCAAAAAGCACGTCAGTAAAACTTCCGGGCCCCAGGTGAACGCAATAATTGCAAGTAAAGATAGATAGAATAACTAAACGGCATTAAGTATCTTTACTTACAATTGCAAGTAAAGATAGATAGAATAACTAAAAAGGCATCAATATGAAGCCAAGGAGGTATCCTCGCCTTGTACCAAAAATCATATTTGGCAGCCTCATTGTTTACGAGAAAAGGGGGAGGGGGAGGGGGAGGGAGAGGGAGAGGGAGAGGGAGAGGGAGAGGGAAAGGGAGAGGGAGAGGGAGAGAGAGAGAGAGAGAGAGAAAAACTGGGTCCGTTGTGAGGGGACTTGGTTGGCGCTCGCCAAATGAATGCTACGCATTGATGGCGAGCGGAAAAGGCAAGCCCGGTTACGTTTGCGCGCGTAGTGCGCGGCAGTCCTGGGGGCCAAACTGCATCGTCCTATACATATAATTAACATTATGGAAAGCCCGCGCCAGCTGTACGACTACCTATGGGTAGGCTTGCTCCGCTCGCCAATTATACTTGAATGCTTCTCAAGAGCATGTAAATATTACAATTGAATGTTCTACTCTGAATTCCACACTGGTACAAACTATGTACATGTAATGCATTCTGTATCTACAAAGCACATCCACTGATATACGAGAGTAATTCAGTTGTGCAGTTATATTGGCTCATAGAGAGTCCTAGGAGGAGTGAGGGGTTGCAGCCTCTGTTGTGGGTTTACAAGCAGCATCAGGCTCACTGTAGACAATGAATAGACAACTTAACACATTCAATGGCTGCCCATGTTTCTAGATATTAAACCACTGGTATACTTACATGTATGTTGGTTCCTCTGAGATCTTAATCAGCTCATAGGCCTCATTAGATTGAGTTGTAATATCAAGTGCACTTATTGGACGTCTGTACAGGAGAGATGTAAAGTTATCACAAAATTAAGAAAATTATCACACAAACCTCTGTATTCCAGTGGAGTTATGTCCTCTCTGATTTCTTAATAACAGAACCACTATCACAATGGCAGTCACTGCAATAATCAATACCACTACCACTGTCACTACTCCACCAGTTACAGCTGCAGTGATGTCAGTCTGACACGGACAGTCAGTTGGGGCTGAATATTGAGAGAATGTATGTTACAAGAGTGTCACTAATGTAATAGAGATATAGTGTGGTGCTACATATTTTCTATTACACAATGATGATTGGTTAACTGAGAGTACCTCCAGCTGCATTACAGTAACTGTGAAATCATGAGAGTCATACTGACACTAGGCTGGCCTGTAGCACTGACTGGGGATATGAATACACCATTATACAAAGTGAACAGTTCAATGTCGAAAGCTGAGGTAGGTATAGAAAGTACTGGCTTTATGCTAATAGATTGATACCGAAACATATGTAAACATTAAGGATGGAATGTACGTGCAGGCAAAAGCAGAGTGTGGGTGCAAAGCCAACACCTTGTACATTGTACCACATGAGGAGTGATTATAGTGTAACACTAACACACACACACATACATGTACATACACACATACACACAACCAAACACAAATATAAGATAATACTTTACTCTCGCGCGAAAATGTGAAGAATTTCAAACTTCTGCTTACGGCTCTGAGAGAGTCGCTTTCCAGAAACCATAGAAGCAGCAAAAGGGGGTGGGGCTCCAAGGACAACAGGTATATAACAGGAATTCTTTTAATAGCTTTAGCATAACAATGTCCTCATCCCAATCTTCATCTCTACATCACTGTTATTAATAATAACAGTGATGTAGTATTTAGCTGATAGAGTGTGACAAGATAGAGTGTGAATAGTTGAATGTACAGAGGTTTTGAAATATTTGAAGCTTCTGATGAATGTGTATTATAGGAGAAAGAAAGGATGGATATGTAGAACCTGGTATTGTATATTCTCACCTTCATTACAGTTCTCTCCACTATAGCCTCTCTGCACAGGCACTGACCAGGCTGTCTACAGTAGCCACCTACATGGTCTTGTAAATAGTAGTTACATGACCTTAAAAGGTGGTGCATCAACCATGCATCTCATGCACCCCTATTAAGACCATTATCACAGTAGACCTGATTAACTTACCACAGTTCTCTCCTGGAATGCACTCAGTGCAGTTAGTTAGTGGATTCTGATATCCTTCAAGGCACACTCTACTGCCAGTGACAGGGTCACAGTAGAAGTGTCCAGTTGTGTCATTAGTGTCCACACAGTAGATACAGTGAGGACCATAACTGTCTGGACCACAGGTCAGCCTGAAAGCCAGCTGCAGGTGAGATAAGTTGCCAGAGTAGGTCATTGTATCTGAAAACATGGCACTGGGAGAGATATCTGGAGAGATGATGATGTTATCCACAATATCAGAAGAACTTCCAATACTGAATGATCCATCCACATCATACACAGTGAATGCAATCTCCACCTCTTCCTGTTTGAATAGAGATAAATGGGATTACTTCCACTTCCCCACCTAATCATACTGTCACAACCAGATCATGCACAATCAATACCGTCTCTACTTCTTCTTGTGCACATAAACATAAAGGGGAATTCAAGTAAACACATAAAATGATGAAGCATGTAGGGATGGAAGTGCCAATAGTATAGAAACCATAGATATTATACACGGAACATGTATAATATCTATATAGAAACAAGGAAGCATCTATATAGCTAAGCAGGGGATGAAGGCATGCAGCAATAATAACATGCATAACCCCATTAAATGGCATGCAGTATTCAGTCTACCTCTATAAGTGCTATAATTGTTCTGCAGTTCGCTACAATCATGAATTAAAATATTGAAAATTCCTTGCATGCAAAAAATGGGAAAAGCTTTTCTACAAGCAATCCATCAGAGTAAAAAACAAGTTCTCCACAGTTGACAGTATAGATATCAAAAATCTGAGGTTAACTTAGCCTATAGCTAGTTCCAAGGCCTCTCTTTCCACCAGACCCATCTCGAAAGGGCCGGGAACGAGGCTAAAGCTGACTATACCACACCCAACGTATTTGATAGCTGCAATATATACAATGCATATTTAAATTTGTGTGTTTACACTTTGGGTTTGAT
Organism: Theonella swinhoei; assembly: GCA_963970385.1. Classification (NCBI taxonomy): domain Eukaryota; kingdom Metazoa; phylum Porifera; class Demospongiae; order Tetractinellida; family Theonellidae; genus Theonella; species Theonella swinhoei. The sequence goes on from OZ019953.1 coordinate 2,753,863, forward strand.
TCATTCCCAGGCGATTTGAATCAGACTGTGAACAAGGCTAAGTCTGAATCACACTCTATGCTACATACTGAGCACAATAGTATGAGGCTCTATTCTTACACATGTACAATGTCGTGCATAGAACTGCATGGAGGTATACACAATGTATGTTGTTCACACCTGTACATGCATATGCAGAAGATTTGCTCATAACGTGTTACCACTCACAGGCCACATATCTCCTGATATAGTCAGAGGATTTCTCAGCCCTCCTATGTCATCTCCTACAGAGAACATCAAGTCATCATTGTTTTCTTCAATCTGATTTGTTTCTATTTCTGCTATGTCACAGGCACCCTCCACCATCCCTGTCCTACCACCACGAATACAAAAACGAAATGCATTGTCACAGGGCATGCATGGTTCAGCAGTATCTCTTTCACAGCATCCAATCCTGAAGGTCAGCAGACTTAGAGCCTGACTTGTGGGGTTCTGATAGCCTTCTACCAGTATCTCCAGTGTGTAGTTAGCCTCCACTACTGACACAACCTGTAAAACAGGATAATGATCTTTGCATCACAAATGATGAGGTCTAGTAATGTAATATTAGAAAGCTACTGTTAACTGGTAAGGATGCAGTCACCAACACCAAGATCAGAATGTAAGTACAAGATCTATGGAATGAATCAATGTTATCAGCAACAATAGGGTAGGTAGGTGTCAGTAATTGATGTATGTTTTACAAAAGACTATAGAGGTTAGATCAACCTATGTGTAAAGCCTGAACATAATTAATGCTTATTTCAAGTAGTAGAAAATCTTCTTTGTGAAACCATACACATGTGAGATCAACCTATGTGTATAATTAGGTTGTGTAGTTGTAGGCTGGACATGGAGTAATGTTCTACCAGTCCTTCTCCCCTCCATACAACTTCTAGTACAAAATACTAGTGGGAATGTTGAGACAGTAAGTGTGTGTATGCACAGGTGGACTCAATTTAGGGCAGCTATATAACAGAAGGATACATGGTGTACCATGACCCTGTGACCTTTAAAACCATGCACTCTCTATTGCTAATAGAGACGCAATATACTCTAGTATGTCTATCATATACCTGTTCTGTCATAATGACTAGCTAGAGCTATACACCAGTATAGGATGCTCCAACAGGAGTATATCCTACAGTTTTGCTGCATCAAAGGGCATCTGTATTACAGTACAATGGCCTGCCTGTGTATATGTATAAAAGGCACCGCTTGCCACTATCAGAGAGCCAGTAGACTATGTAGGGATGGCGCCGACACGGACCCGCCCATTTACCAGATGAAACGGCTCATAGCTCCTGAACGCTACAGTTATAAGCCTTTTCAGACATATAACAAGGCTCTACGAGTGTTTCTCTATCATATAAGACCCTCAAAGTATGTAAAATACACGGATACAATGACATACAGAAACTGCCACACCTCCGTTTTTGAATATTTTTTCATCATCTTCTTCTTCTTCTTCAAACGGTCTACCTCAAAATTGACAAACGCGCTCACCTTCATTTTAGCATAAAACGACTCCTTTCTCTCCGGTGCATGATCCTAGGCCAACAGAATCGTTGTAGGATCCCTCTCGCACGAGAACGACAAGGATTTATATATAGTACTTCTGTATAGTCGATGCCATTTCCTCATTGATTGCATATTTGTCATGTGAACTACTCATGGGTTAGACGATCACGCCTGTGTCAGACAAGGGATAATTGCATGAATTGTAATTCATCTTTGTTGTGGTAGTGTGAACTCTGAACTCCAAACTATGTGTTATGTTGTTAGTCTGTCATTGTTGTGCATGCATAATTTCCACATTGTTTTTAATCATTTCCCCACATACATAAGTTGTGTATGGTCACATCATAATCAGTTGTTCACTGTGCACCACTCGGGTCATTACAATCTTGTTTCTTTAATTTTTGGCACTACCATCCCTACATCCTTCAACATTTTAATGAAATGTTTTTTACACTTTATACTCTAACGTGTGGGCAGGCGAGCAGGAACCCACCCACTCATGATCATGAACACCTGTTTCCAGGGAACTAGGTCCAGCACTATGCTATGTGACAGCCAATTAAGGTACTCCTGTCTTCCCACTCTTTCCTCACGCATGCATATAAAGCTATAGTAACACTCTTCCTCTGCGTGGAGAGGTACACTGCTCAGTATCATCTAACATGCAGTATGATTCCAAGGCTAAGTATATACATGTACAACTCTTGGAATCGACCACCTTTACAGTAGCAATAATATCTTACATACCTTGTATGCCACGAGAAATGCAATAAGTAGACACATTTCTCTGTTATCTGCACCACACCATAGGAAACGCCAAAGTCCTCTGCAGTACACTCTCTGTACACGTAGTGGCACAAGAGCGATACACGAGTTTATATCGGCGTTTCCGGGAGCGTTAGCCGTGCAACAGCCGCGATTTCCGGAGAGCGTAGATTAGGCCACTATTCGTTGAAAATTAGTCTGGCTAAGTCACACCCCAATCTCACGCGGAAAAGGGGTCTGGTGACAAGTTTGTACCGTGCTGCAGAAATATTGCAGTCCAATCAGATTTCAGAACAGCTAATTAGTAAATTCCAAATTTAACCCTGTAAATTTGCAAAGCCGGGGACAGATACCTTGACTGGTGTAAAGATTTCTTCTATTTGTAGAACGATTGCTCAGGTCCATACCACAGCCCAAACAAATCATTGCCTGCTCGGAGCGAGCCATCTCTGAGAACAGACCAACGTGGACCTTTGACCTCTGCATGAGCACTTTAACTTTGGGCGCGTGCTATTCGCTTGCTTGTGCACCGTGTACAATAATACCAGTCGCAAAACGTGGCGCATACATATGGTGAGATCTCACCCGTCGTGGGTTTATTACTAAGAGGGAGCACAATTCATTGAAGGTTGATCCCATTCAGCACAGCATTCAACTTTTGCTGGTAGTATAGCAAGGATCGATTGGACGCGGTTGACTCTGACGCTATAAATAATGCCATAATGTCCGCCCGCCCGCGTCCTGTTTTGGGAAAGCCCCGGATGAGAAACTAATTTTCAAGGAATAGTGGCCTTACAATTTAGTGTACAGACAACGTTCCACATCTTGCATTATATAACAACTAGTGCTCTCTCTACATTACTATTATTATTATTTTCTGTGGGACTGTGTCCGTTTCTCATTTCTAAGAGAGGAGTTGTTTTCAGTAGCTATTCCATATTTCTCAGAGTTCTCAATGTTAAGTTTAAGAGAAAAGTTCTTATTTTTGCTACAAACAGAATATACATGCATATTGAAAGCACTAGGGTTTTGTGTACAGAGCTTTTAAGCTGCACCATTGATATTTATGTATTGTTGTAGTTGTTGCTGTTGTTTTCGGTCAGTTGACATATACCCACCCTGGCTGTAAATGTCGTTAAAATTACAAATTGAAAGTGAATTTCCTGGTAAATATAATGTACACAATGCACAAAGCAACACCAGCGGATTACTGCCGTTGCTACTAGACAATAAACATTACATAATAAATATACAGGAACTTCACAATGTTCTATGGAACTGCGGTCTCCATGATTAGACTTATGAACTTGTGTTGATCATCCATCTCAGGACAAAATCTTTTCATATGGTATAGAAGAGGCTGAGATATTCCTTATTCACAGCATAACCAGACCTGCGTTGTTGAAGAAAAGCGGTAAATGCGTTGTTGAAGAAAAGCGGTAAATTGTGCATAGTTGCCAACCGTCCCGATTTTGGCGGGACAGTCCCGATTACTTAACTCTCGTCCCGCTTCCGTCCCGATTCGACTCCCGTCCCGCTTTTGTCCCGACATGACATTTGTAGTGGTCTGAATAGGCGCTCCCGTCCCGCTTTTTTGTCATTTCAAGACCTCTTAACCTAGGAGGAACGGCCGTCGTGTGATTGGATACGCGCGCGCTAGCATAAAGACGTCATCCATAAATTCTACTGTGCGCATGCGTAGATCAGCTGTTTTTGCCTCGTACGGGACTTAATTACTAAGCGCTGAATGCCCCTCTCGCAGAGCGGCCCTACACATGCGCGGTTAGATATGACCACACCCTCTTAACGCTGCACGCGCTTGGCAACTTTAAACTACTCGGTGGCGCGGCGTCCATAAAACTCAATGTACTAACGTCTACGAGCTGGATATATTCAGTATTTGCTGTTTGGTCGTGTGAAAACGGAATCTGGTCGTGAGATCCTGTGACAAGGCCTGAAATCGTGTCACACGGTGGGATCGTGTGAGTTGAGAGATCTGCATTAGGTCTGTCCACATCAGCTTTGTATCTGAGGTGGTCATCTGAACACTCACACTTAGGAACAGTAGACTGGGTCTTAATGGTGTTGGGAGGACAGTTCTGACAGGTTGTGTCATCCTCTGAACGGATTCAGTGTAAAGTTATATTTTTCAAAGTATGGACATGTGGTACTACTTGGCCTTGCTCTTCCAAACTGCTCATAATTCTCAGTATTCATATATCCACTTCCTGTAGCGCTGGGGACCTGTCATGTGTTAGTCTTGTAGTTAAGAAGTCTAAATCACATATCACAGCCCAATTCAGATCTACAACTCGGCAGGGCATAGATAATCTGTACTCTTATTTGCACTGCATAATTATGAACACTATGATCAAGGTCCTTGCTGATGTGATGAGTGAAGAGCCAGTTGTTCTGAGTTGCTCCAGACTTTTCCCATCCACAGACACGAACCTGAAACCTACATATTCCTCCAGCTACTGGAATTAGAAAAATATATTCTTTATCATATTATTTTAGGTAGGATTAATGGTGTTGTTATTCTCATCATTTCCATCCAGACTCCTATCATTCCAGACTGCTCCTGGTATAATGTTTCAAGTGCCATCGCCAGGTAAGAGCTGCAAGTAGTGATAAATGTCCATCAGAGTCTTCTCATTGTCAGGATAAGTTGGGGCATCTTCGTCACCTGTACATCGTTTACCTCCATCTCCTGGAGCCTGAGCTGAGCATGGGCTCAGGACAAGGCTCAAAAGCAGCACAAACATCTGAGAGAAGATACTTTTAGTATGATAATGAACACACACTTCTTGATAAACTAACATTCACAGGGACATGCATGTTTTCATCCAAACGTGTCCAAGTTTTACAGACAATCACATAAAGTCTATCACATAAATGTCATTCACATGGAACAGAATGTGATCAGAACAGAACGTGATCGGTTACCACAAAGTTGACATATAGTGATCACCCCATCATCAGGTAGAGGGTCCCTTAACAACGAGGTAGTAACACTGTGTAAACTCAATTAACTATCAGGAGATGTGCCTCATCTCCACCACTAGGAGATATATATGCCTCAACTCTTCATCCAACACCATTATGATATGGAGTCTGTGTGCAGGATTATGAGAACTCCCGAATGGCACAAACATACTTGTACTGTAAAGTGATTACTCACAATCCAGATGCATTCATCTACAATTTCAATACATACAGTGTTGACTAGAGCTAAACAAGACTTTTTTTTAACATGTATGATAGAAATATCACTTTATGTACCTGTAAAACACATGCCATTATGCACCTGTAAGACACAAATTCAGCGATGAATGCCATGTCCTGAATTATAATTGGATATAGCTAGCTACAAAGAGGGGACTTTTGTGTGAGAGTTTTATCAGCTATCATTAAGTTTGTCTTCTATGAGAGTAACTAAGGGCCAATTCTACTAGTGGGGCAGTTAAGCTGCAGAGGTGTGCTGAGTGGGTATCTTTTGCAGTCCCATCACATCATACTCATGTTCCTCTCCCACGGACACCACTCCATAGGCTTCATTACTGGAGGTCACTATCATCTTTTGCTCACCCTCAGTGGAGGTTCTGTATAGAGTGAATAGATAATATTCACCACTGCAGCAGTTTGTTGGTGTACAAAAACCTACCTCTTGTTAGATTTGCCCTTTGCACTCTGTCGCAAAAGTAGGACTACTATTACTACTATCTGGGTAAGAATGATCAGACCAATTACTCCACCTACACCTCCTGTTACTACTGGCATGTTGGTGCCATCCCCACATAGAGAGTTTACTGACTCTTGAATAACACTGGTGAGTGTAGTAGTAGTAGTTTTAGTAAGATTCACTGCATGTGAGGAGGTATAGGATATAGTGAGAACATTAATAAGAAGATTATCAGTGAGACTGACACATTCAACACCTCTAGGGTCTCAAACCTGTTGCAGTCTCAAGCAAGCACAGATTATCATTCCCTGCCACCCTCATGTGCCTTATTAAGTTGGCCTGACCAACATGAAATTGCTTCCACCAGGACTGATTTTCTGATGTAGTGCTGTTCTGTGGCATCCCTAAGGACACTAGCAGCACCCTCTGTCTCCACACACACAACAGCACTACTACAAGACACAGTGACTGATATGTTAGTCACCAAAAATGAAATCTCACACTTATTCATACATACATTTTAAAAGTATCCCTCTCTGTCTCCATGCAGGCACACTGACCTGGAGCTGTGGTAGAGGCTGCAGTTGGAGTTGTAATTGGACAAGCGGAATGGGTGGCTGTGGATATAGTTGTAGAAGTACTGGTGGATATGTGAGTAGATGTAGTTTGTAATACACTAGTGGATGTAGTAGTAGTTGTAGCAGTCCGGGTAGTTGTAATTGTAGCAGCTGTAGATGTACTAGTTCTAGTGACAGTAAATGTAGAATAGTGAAAGCGAGTGGATGTAGATGTAGTTACACTAGTAGATGGTATAATACTGGTAGATGTAGTAGTAAGCAGTTTGGGTAGTTGTTGTAACAGCTGTAGCTGTAGTACTTCTAGTGATAGTTAATGTGGATGTAGTAAAGGAATGATATAATATGGGTGGATGCAGTAGTAACAGTGCGGGTAGTCGTAAATGTAGATGTTACAAGGTGGGTGGATGTAGTTTTTATAACACTAGTGGATGTAGTAGTTTTAGTGACAGTATTATCCCCTGCAGACAAGAAATGGTTGTAGTAATAAGAACATGAATGCACTACAGTGCAGAACCCTCGGTAGGGCTAGATAAATTATTCTGGCATAATTTTGAGAATAATAGGTGTACAAAAGAATTGAGAATAATTCCGAGAATAATAGGCAGTATCTTGCAATAAGTAGGCATGGTCCTATCCACACATGCACAGTTGACACAGTACGTGGTGAAAAAATGGCGTATACTACAGTCTAAACCTCCAGCAGTCCCACCCAACCTCCCAAAGAGTATATAACATTGAGGTATATGAGGTATAAAAATGGCGTATACTACAGCCTAAACCTCCAGCAGTCCCATCCAACCTCCCAAAGAGTATATAACATTGAGGTATAGAGAATGTTTCAGAGTATATAACATTGAGGTATCTTGCAATAAGTAGGCGTGGTCCTATCCACACATGCACAGTTGACACAGTACGTGGTGAAAAAATGGCGTATACTACAGTAGTAGCCCAGAGAAATCATACTTTCACTTTTGATGAAAGTATTTGGTCATCTTCAAGAAGCTACACTACAATATAACAAACGATGATTCATATTCAATCATCTTTTTGTGAAATTAATCGTTTAGAATAATTGAGGTGTAGTTAAAAGAATAATAGGTATACTTAAAAGAATAATAGGTAGAAATACGAGCATAAAGAATAGAATGGAATAATAGGCTGAAAAAAGAATTGTTTATTCACCCCTAACCCTCGGCGTACGCGCGTGCGTGAATCCTTGAAAGCGCACGCGCTAGATTTATTAACCATTCTAATTACGTTAACGGAAGTATACGGAAGACTTTAGGCAAAAGACGGAGACTGAACAGAAAGAAGCTTGCTACCTTACATCGAGTGTTATTCCAGGTAGAGTTTAGCCTATTATTAGCCTTTTTAGAACACTTCGAAGGCTCTGTCGTCGAAAAAGTGCGCGGAATGTCGCTGCAGTACCCTACAACGCAGGAAGCGGTGTATCTCTGCAACAGAGCGGTTTCATAGAAATCCCCACAAATATTTCGACCTCCGTTGCCTACTGAGTACGTGACAGTATTTTCAGGAGGAACAGACGCTCCAGAGGTGAGATGTGACTTAACAGACAGACACACAGACACACAGACACACACACACACACACACACACACACACACACACACACACACACACACACACACACACACACACACACACACACACACAGACCCAACTACCGTAACCCTCGCTGCGCATGCGCGCCGAGGGTTAAGGATTGAGTAGGGCATTCTTGCACGGTGACTTAGAGCCAAGTAAAGAACACACAGTGATTGAGTAGGAGTAGGTAAGGTAATTAGCAACTACATATATACATTTGCAGGGCCGGATGTTTATAGGAACAGGGCCGGCGGAGCGGTCGGGACCAATTTTTAGCTTTCTAGGAATGCGCATGGGCATTAATGCCTTGCGCCAAGGACATTTGGCGTCGTAGTTGCTGATGTTACCCTGACAAATGACATTCCTAAACGTTACCCGAGGGAATTGTGCATTACTAATAACATTCGTATAGCGCGCGTGGCGCAAGGTACATATGTACGTACGAACGTACGTACGCATTGGCCGAGATGTGGACCCGGATTGCATGCCTCGCGCGCTAATGCGCTCGGCAATTATATAGGTGGACAGGGCTAGCGATCGTGTGCATACTGTAATATGGGTGGGGCTCTGTTAGCGGCTGCGACTGCCGATCGCATCGCTGCGCATGCGTAGACGACCGGACCAATAAAATTACGCTTCCGCCGGGCCTGAGGAATTGGAAAGTGGTGTTCTTCCTAGTTGGCACGCGCAAAGCAAATATTTTGGCCACGCCCTCATTTTGTGAGGCCACGTCTACCTACCGTGCCGACCTCTAGGCTCTTCATGCTCTCTTACGACCAGCGCGGACTACGGGGAAGAAGGCTCGCGGGTGGGCGGCTGTAGCGTACGAGACTAGTGCACCCAACTGGCTGTCAAAAGTATGTCTTGTTAGCTATAAGGAATCTCTCAGCAGTAATGATAAAATGGTTGACAAAAGACCATTACATGTGCACTAGATATCTTTGAGACAGTTGCCTATTGTTATTACTAACACTGTAAAAGTGGTAGGTTTTATTAAACCCTGGTATGGTTATCTCAGTTGCATCTTCTCTGATGTCTACTGTGAACCCCCATGGCCCGTATCACTAATTGGTGGTTAGAAGCAGAAAGGGTGCAGTAATTGGTACCACTATAACACTACATCCTTTTTGTTGACCAATTGGAATTATATACACACTATGAGGGAATCACAGTAAACATCAATAGGATATGCAACTGAAATAACCATACCATTCTCATAATGACAATCCCTTCTACATCTTCTTTTTCTCGTCAATTGAGTTGTTGGAGTAATCTGAATAATTATAATGGTACACATTGCATAGTAAATAGTTAACATTTCCAAACAAGATTATATTGCTTTTACCTTTAAAGTGACGGTGTCATTTTTAGGAATGTCCTCTAGCCACGTGGCTGACATATTCAGTTTATAGTAGTCTTTTGTCACCTTCTCCATATTAATCTCCCTTTCCTTATGTGTGACCTCCTCACCATTTGTGTCCCAGATGATGTGTACATAACCCTGAGTTACCTCTATATCTTCCACAACTGCAGGCCATAGAGAAATATATATCACACACTCAATCATCACAATAATGAAAAGCACAACTGCAAACCCTCGGCGCTGATATAATGCGCATACGCGACTAAAGTCTAAACGGTACTACTGAACTATGGCATCATGGATTAACGCGCTTCCTGCGTCATGGCTCACCTTTAGCCACTTATCCCCAGTCTTCGGCATAACCAAGCCTACAGTACTCGAAAAAACACGCTTCTCGTAGCGTTCAGCACTGCCGCGTGGTTTCCCTCCAGTTACCTTCGCATACAACTACCCGCAAACGTTGTTAAAATGACGCGCGGCCTGCGTAACACGTACGTAAAACAGCAGCAACTTTTGGTGAACGCGAATAGACTTAGGTATACACTCAGTGTAAATTAGTGCCTCGCGCAGTAATGCAATATGGTTAAGGGAAGCAGGAATGTAGGTATAGAAGAGGATGAGGTCAATAATAATGTCTCTGGCCCTCCAGTTGCATTCTGCCTATATCATGGCCTCAAGTCTAGCTGACAGATACAAAATCGGCCTGTTTGAAAACCCCGCCCCTCCTGTATTTATTTTATACTTTACTGTTCGACTACGAGAAAGCAAAGTTTTACAGGAGTAGTACATCAAGAGTATCCACTGCTTGTTCCGTGAATGCTGCGTGACTGTAGCAGTAGTAAACTTCATGTACACGGAACTCTACGGAAACAGTACTACTGCAGAAACGTTTCCGTGAAGATCCCTGTACAAATTGCTACTGCTACAGTCACGCTGCACTCACGGAATACGCAGTGTTCAAACGGAACTGAAATCTGCAGTAGAACGTGATGTTCGTAGTGCGCATTTGCGGATTTTAAGCACGCTGTGCATGCACGCCGAGGCTGTGTAACACCATACCTTACATCTGTAATTATGAATGTTAATACAGTATTATTTTTGCATTATCATCCCTACATCCTTACATGAGTCCTACATGATGACAATTATGGAACATACTATACAACAATAGTAATGCAGAAACTTTGTTCGTTAATTGCAGTGTATTTATTGACTTACCACTACAATTTGTCCCCATATTTTCATATCCTACATTGCACTCACACACGGGAACTTCACTACTCCATGTTCCATCATGATTACATGTGACAGTATCACTCTCAGAGTCAGCATTGTCAACACAAGTGAACTGGACATTGACTGAACCAGAAACTGGAGCAGGAGTCTCAGGATACAAGACAAGTCCCACCTGATGTGATGGACAGATGTAGTGGTACACTCTCAATCTCGATATTCCTACACATGTCCCAACATCCCGAATAGCAACATAGAAACCAGTGTCAGAGGGATCCAATGTGAAGTTATAATTTTCAAAGTATGGACGTGTGATACTACTTGGCCTTGCTCTTCCAAACTGCTCATAGTTCTCAGTATTCATATATCCACTTCCTGTAGTGCTGGAGACCTGTCGTGTGTTAGTCTTGTAGTTAAGAAGTCTAAATCCCATATCACAGCCCAATTCAGATCTACAACTCTGCAGGGCATAGATAACCTCTACTGTTATATTCACTGTGTAATTATGAACACTATGATCAAAGTCCTTGCTAATGTGTTGAGTGAAGAGCCAGTTGTTCTGAGTTGCTCCAGACTTTTGCCATCCACAGACTCGAACCTGAAACCTACATACTCCTCCAGCACCTTGCTGCCACTGGAATAAAAGACTAGTAATAACAACAGCTTTTATAGTCTTACATAATATCTCACATAAGTAGGATTAACAGTGTTCAAATTATCATCATTTCCATCCAGACTCAGATCATTCCAGACTACTCCCGGTATAATTTCTCTAGTACCATTGCCAGGTAAGAGCTGCCAGTAGTGATAACTGTCCATCAGAGTCTTCTCATTGTCAGGATAAGTTGGGGCATCTTCACCTTCTGTACATCGACTATCTCCATCTCCTGGAGCCTGAGCTGAGCATGGGCTCAGGACAAGGCTCATAAGCAGCACAAATATCTGAGAGAAGATACTTTTATTATGACAATACAGAGATTCTTCTTACTTAACTTACATTTACAAGGACATGCATGTCACTTGTTTCATCTACTCTTTCTAGACAATAAAGCATACACCGCTAAAATCCTCCAGCCTATATACTGCTACAACAACTAAGTTAAATAAATACAGTGATCACCCCATGATGAGGTAATGGACTATGCTAAGGGCATGCATCACTGTACAATAGTATGATTATTTTAACTTTTGTGTGGTTATTTAATTTACCTATGACAAGCAACTGAGACAGCCATTCAAGAGGTAAAGTAACTGTATATAACATTAATTATTAGTGTGTGTAACACTATACCTCACCTTCCCAGCATGATCTCCTGTTGTACAAAACTGCTTATTATATTACATATGATGGTAATCACAACATTGCAGTGTATGTAAAGTAGGATTGTACACAAGTTGTTAATGCAACTGAGACAGCCATGCAAGAGGTTAAGTAACTGTATATAACATTAATTATTAGTGTGTGTAACACTATGTAAATTCAAAAGATATACCTCACCTTCCCAGCATGATCTCCTGTTGTACAAAACTGCTTATTATATTACATATGATGGTAATCACAACATTGCAGTGCATGTAAAGTAGGATTGTACACAAGTTGTTAATACAACTGAGACAGCCATGCAAGGGGACAGGAGGAACTGGAGGAGGGATATATGGAGATAACGCCATACTACTATTGGATAGTACTTTCAATATCTACCTACTACTTGTACCTCAACTGTGTTTCAGTATATGTAGTAGTAGTCCCATCATCAGATGTAGCCACAGCCTCACATGTATACTGCTGTCCATGGGAGGTATCTAACACATACCACTTTGGGAAGTGACACTCTAGCACTATTTGGTTTGTAGCATTGGCCACCACATTAGATGATCGGTTTCTCCACACAATAGAGGACACTGCTATGTCAGTGGTACAGGTGAGGGTGGGAGACTGCTGGGCTACTATCAGAGGACCCTTCAGACCAGATATTGTGATACCTGTGTGTTAACATTAATGATACTATATAAGATTAGTATAACACAGTTCATCACTTACCAACAGCCACCACTTCTCTGTCATCTGATCCCAAGTCATTAGTGACATTACAGGTATGTACCAGCTACACCACCACTGACTGTCAGTAGTACATTGGAGTATGTGGATGAGGGTCTGTCAGTGACAGTCTGAGTTAGAGTGTAGCCAGTTGAGCCATCAGTGGGGAGAAGGAGACCATCCTTCATCCAGGAGACTGTGGTGGCTGGAGACCCAGTGGACTCACAGGTCAGAGTACGATTTACATGATTATAAGTCAGGTTGGAAATGGTGGGAGTCACTGATGTAGGGAGAGAGAGGTACAGCAGGTAATGGCATGTATAAATTAAAGGTGATTTGGAAGCAGTAACTCACCATCAAATCCATTGGGATACAATCCAACATTAAATGTAAATATGTTGTTATTACTCTCAGGAATGGTGGCAGTGTATATCCCCTGATGTGTAGATGGGAGGGATGAGAATCTGTCACTAGAGAATCTTCTGTCAATACGAAGTAAACCAGGACGACTGAATGGGGCATGGACTCTCCAGCCACCACACTTTCATCACTAGACCATATACGTCTGTCTGGTAGTGTGACCACTCCCACACCCACCTGACTGGAGTAAGAGATAGTTGACTTCAATACCATTACTAGCACTCAATGTGAGTCCATTGTTAGCTATGGAATGATCAACAAATAGAGAGGCAGCATTATTAGCATATATCCCAGCTAGGGGTTAACAAAATATGCTAATTTTTTGGCCCATAATTCTATTCTTTTGTGCTAGGAAAAATTGTCTATTATTCGAACTTTATCACCTATTATTCAAGCAACATTCACACAATAGTTTTGACAAGAAGACATAAAAAGTACATATAATTTTCCAGCGATTCTTATATTGAAGTATTACTACAAGGATACATAGTCCTCAAGGGATTTTGTTTGTTGTTTTCTCAAGCATCAATTTTACACTTTCAGCTGCAGCGCTAGAGGGTTTGACTAAGAGCATTAACTTGCTCCCCATGATGGTGGTATCTCTTGCTTGTTATTTTTCTACCAGCTGGTAACATAGTCTTCTTTCACACTCCAGGACTGTTTACATTAGAGTTCTCTCGGAGATTAAAGCAATTTTTACCTATTAGTCAGTAGCATTGAAACTTCACCTATTATTCAAAAATCAGAACAATCCGGGTTTTTACAAATTTCCAAATTCACTGTTAACCCCTGTCACGCCAAATGTACTGAAGCTTGAAAATATCCCAAAAAGAATCACTCCATGGACTTTCTACCAGGTGAGACATATAAATAAATATTTATTTTTAGTCTATTTCTCTGTGTTGGGTAGTTGACAAGTGGCGAATTGTGCTGAAAGGAGAGACACCCGACTACATCAATGCCAGTGTTGCTCATGTAAGTTCCCTATAATATTTTATTACACATGGAATTGTGACAATGGTCCGTGATACCTTCATTGCAGAGCTACAAGCAGCAGAGGGCCTTCATCATAGCCCAGAGTTCCATGCAATCCACTGCCAGAGATTTCTGGAAGGTGGTCCATGACAAGAAGTGTGGAGTGGTTGTCATGTTGTGTAAACTGACGGATGCTGGAAAGGTAGGGAGACTAGCCATGCTGCTGTGTGCAGATATGATTGTGTGTGTCTCTCTCTCCACAGGAGGTGTGCTACCAGTACTGGCCCAGCAGTGGCACACAGACCTATGAAGAGTTCACAGTGGCAATAGTGGGGGAGGAGAAATTCGAAGGGTTCTCTCTGAGGTCTTTTGGCATATTTGATGGCAAAGTATGTCCTTCCCATTCAGTACTAATAGTAAACTAGAGACTACATCTACTCCCTCCTAGGGTGGTAAGGCTAATCAAGTGAGCCAGTTCCACATAACTAACTGGGCCCCTGATGGCCACTGTGCCAACCTCAAGACTGTGACTGATGTGATTGAGGAGGTTGGAAAGGTACAGTGCTATGAGGACTGGAAACAATTAACCCTATTTTAGTTCACTGCAAGTATTCCACACTCTGTACCAGTTGTGCTGTATGTCTGGTGGAGAATAATGCACTGTATGTGTTTCCTGCAGTGACACTGTGAGTCGGTCTGGCATGTTCTGTGCCATAGCCACCACCATTGAGAGGTGTAAGACAGAGGGAGTGGTGGATGTGTTCCAGGTGGTGAAGGCTCTCAGGGTACTGAGTATCCAACCTCTGATGTATTCTCTTCATATATACACAGTTGCAGTACCAGACTATCTTTAAGGCTGTTCTGGTGTACCTTGATTCTTTTGCTCTGTACTCAAACTTTCAAAAGAAATGATCCTTGACTGGACATTAAGTAGGAATGACTATAATAAAAAAACATTGTTACTTTACTAGCAACCTTTTCGTTTATAGTCAAAATAGATTCCAAATCCAAAAGTATGTACAAGTTGAAATGTAAATTAATGCTGAAATTATGCAAAAATACACGTTGGTTCCTTCCTCTGAGATTATGAAAAAAGTCATAATTACGTCTCATTGGATGGAAAAATCACTGTATTCTCTTGATCATCTTGTGTATGATTGGGTGCACAGGGATGGATAGGTGTGCACTAGCTATCATGATCCCAGTGCAGTGCACTATCTGATCCTGTACAGTATTTGTGTATACATGCGATGTGCACACAAATCATCTTCACTACGATAGACTCTTTTCCACTCACCAATTACTCTAGCATTTTTGTCATAATAATGATCTAACAATAGTATCAGGTGTAACATTGTCAACACAATTATGCTCATTACATATCCCATGCAGTACAGTAGAATAGGTGTTCACTAAAGAGGGTTCGCTTTTGTGGAATCATACACATGATTGGTAAATTTCTGTCTCTGTGTTATTCATTGTATTACCATTGGGTTCACTGAACCATAGGCTGCATTGCTCTCTAGCTTCATTTCATCACAGAGAACTTCAGAGAGAGGATTGTAGGCTTTGTTTGAGTCCATGATGACAGTAGTGGGTAGAGTAGTGTGTTTGTATGAATGTAGTCCATCCAAATTGGTATCATCAATAGTGTCATAAATATCTTCGTCAGTATTACTCATAGTCAGTAGACTAGATTGATTTGCAGCATTATTCACTGTGTTCACAATACGGTTCTTGCGTTTCTTCTTAAGCTTTCTCCTACTACACAGAGATAGTTGCACAATGATTGTGGAGACCGAAATAATCACAGAAACTATCATTAGCACCACAACCAGAATGAGATATGGTGGTAGAACATTGGGTTCTGTCATACTTTTTGGTGGTGATGATGTGGGAGGTGTTACTGCCATTGATACTGTTGAAGAGTAGAGTGGTCTTGGTGGTTTTGGAATAGTTGAAGTGTACGGTGGTCTTGGAATAGTTGAAGTGTACAGTGGTCCTGTTGAAGTGTACGGTGGTCCTGGAATAGTTGAAGTGTACAGTGGTCTTGGAATAGTTAAAATGTACAGTGGTCGTGGAATAGTTGAAGAGTACAGTGGTCTTGGAATAGTTGAAGTGTATGGTGGTCTTGGAATAGTTGAGGCCTCTGATAGAGTGTGTGGTACTAATAGGGGGAGAAAGAGGTGATGGATAGTGGGATATGGAACTTAATCTCACCTTCATTACAGTTCTCTCCACTATAGCCTTCTCTGCACAGGCACTGACCAGGCTCTCTACAGTAGCCACCTACATGGTCTGCAAAACAAACAACTACATGTAAAAATGTTGAAGGATTAAAGTTTCTAGAAAAAAGGTGCAGTATATAGATCTATGCAGGCAAAGCAAGGATGATAGCATGCATATATGCAACAATAATATATACCATGCATAATCAAGATGTAGAGATGTGAATTATCCATGTCAATTGTATGTTGTGTGTTATTATCCATGTCTTATACACTCCAAAAAATGAAGGTTTTAACCCTTCTGTGTTTATGTCAGTTGCAAGTTGAGTACAGACTGTGCCCTACAACCATTAAGAGTAACTTGAGGTGGCATGATTTTGAATAACCCTTCTCCTACATATCTATATTTAAAATGATCACACTACTCTCTCACAAAGAAGGTGTATTGGCTCTAGCACACCATCCATACTCTAGCTATAGCTACTTAGAATGCAGGATAGTGTTTTCGGAACAGGATACTCAAACTCATCCCACTTCAAGGTCTCTCTCATTAATTTTAAAGAAATAAAGGCAATGCTGCATATATATAGTACGCCATTCATACTCTACTTGCAATGTAGGAGGTAGTTTTCAGAAGCAGGAATCATCCCACTTCAAGTTTCTCTCTCACAAAGAATTCTGTAGTTCACTGTCTATTGAATCACGGAAGGGTTAAATGATCTTCAATTTTTGCAGTGATACTCCACCGGATCTTTACTTGTATCGTAGGCATAAATATCTCCCTTGGTCTGCTTAGGATGGTATATGTATGCATGTACGTTAGGAACACGCTCTTAACTAACAGCTGCCTTCATTCAGTAGAGCCACATCATATGATAACCTACCACAATTCTGTCCTGGAATGCACTCAGTGCAGTTAGTTAGTGGATTCTGATATCCTTCAAGACACACTCTACTGCCAGTGACAGGGTCACAGGAGAAGTGTCCAGTTGTGTCATTTATGTCTACACAGTAGGTGCAGTGAGGACCATAACTGTCTGGACCACAGGTCAGCCTGAAAGCCAGCTGAAGATGAGAAACATTGCCAGAGTAAGTCATTGTATCTGAAAACGTTTCACTAGAAGAGATATCTGGAGAGATGATGATGTTATCCACAATATCAGAAGAACTTCCAATTGTGACTGTTCCATCCAGATCATACACAGTGAATACAATCTCCACCTGCATAGAGAAAAGGAGGAATTTGAGTTCTATAAGAGAGTCAATAGACTCACTACATAGGATGGCACCCCTCCCCAACATCACACAGTACGGTAGTACTGTGTATATAGGGATTGCTATGGTCTATTCCCATTGAAAACCATATATAAGGTTTTTCATCACTTTCACTTTCAGTTTGCTACCTACTGGACTTCTGTTGACATGAATGTGTAACTATACCCAGAAACTAACTGTGATTATAAAATGGTATAATTTGATGCATGAGAAAGGGTTAAAAATAACAAAATTCCATTTTGTAAATTCTCCATCTTCCGCTGCTTCTTCTTCTTCTTCTTCCGCTTGAACAAGCGTAACTCACTAACAGTAACACATCTAAACATCAAACTTGGTACAGTGATGTAGTTCCACTGTGGGTAGTGCATCGTCATGTTAAAATTTTGTAAACAATGTACTTCTTGTAAAATAAACAAAAATAGCCTCAGGCCATGTATTATAATGGGGGGCACACAATCCTATATCTGACTAATGAAAGCCCTGCTAAATGTGAAATTTTGCATGATAGTATAGTTTAATACCCCAATGATCAACGTTGTGATAAAATCTCTGTAAACAATGTAAATCTTAATAGCCTCAGGCAAGGATTACTGTATCTCACTAACAATAGCTCCCCTAAATGTGAAAATTGGTATGATGGTAAAGTGTAATACACCAATGATCAATGTTGTGATAAGATCTATGTAAACAATGTAAATCTTGTAATATAACAACAAATAGCCTCAGGCAACGATTTCTGTATCTCATTAACAAAAGCCCCACTAAAAGTAAAAATTGGTATGATGATAAAGAGTAATATGCCTATGATCAACGTTGTGATAAAATCTCTGTAAACAATGTAAATCTTGTAATAAAACAACAAATAGCCTCAGGCAAGGAATACTGTATCTCACTAACAATAGCTCCCCTAAAAGTGAAAATTTGTATGATGGTAAAGTGTAATACGCCTATGATCAACGTTGTGATAAAATCTCTGTAAACAATGTAAATCTTGTAATAAAACAACAAATAGCCTCAGGCAGGGATTACTGTATCTCACTAACAATAGCTCGAGCTCCCCTAAATGTGGAAATTGGTATAGTGATAAAGTGTAATACGCCTAGTAGCCTCAGGCAAGCAATGCTGTATCTCACCAACAAAAGCTTCACTAAACGTGAAAATTGATATGGTGGTAAAGCCATAGATCAACATTGTGATAACATCTCTGTAAACCATGTATATCTTGTAAAAAATAGCCTCAGACAAGCAAAAAAATGACGGCAGACAAGTAAATAAAAATTTAGGAAATTTGAAAGCAAATATAGGGATTGTATAAAAAGGAATGGAGACAAGATCTCACACTATAATGTGCTCAGTATGCAGACTGAGTATAATTCAGACTCCAAGGTGTAACACATGCTTTAAATGTGCAATGCATATATTGCAGGAAGCAAATGTGTTGTTGCTGTTGGTGTTACTGTAGCCCTATCCAATGCCTTTACTAAAAAAAATCTCAAGTCGACTCCCATGACTCACAGGCCACATATATATATCTCCTGATAGTGTCAGAGGATTGCTCAGCCCTCCTATCTCATCTCCTACAGAGAACATCAAGTCATCATTGTCTTCGGCAATCTTCATTGTTTCTATTTCTGCTATGTCACAGGCACCCTCCACCATCCCCGTCCTACCACCACGAATACAAAAACGAAATGCATTGTCACAGGGCATGCATGGTACAGCAGCATTTCTTTCACAGCATCCCCTCCTGAAGGTCAGCAGACTTAGAGCCTGACTTGTGGGGTTCTGATAGCCTTCTACCAGTATCTCCAGTGTGTAGTTAGCCTCCACTACTGATACAACCTGTAAAACAAGATACTGATCTTGACTTTGCATCACCAAATTAAGTCTAAAATGAGCTCTATTTACACTCTTCTCATGTGTGTAGATACATGTAGAATTATACACAGTACGGTAGCATACTGTGTATATACGGATTGCTATGGTCTATCCCCATTGAAAACCATATATAAGGATTTTGTTCATTTTCACTTTTAATTTGAAGTTGATTTCACTTTTAATGATATCAACATAAAGAATGTGTGAAAAATAACCAGTATATACTAAAATTGGTTGTGTTGTGATGTAAAATGTGTGTAGTAGCCTAAAAGTGCTTTTCATGTTTTCCATCTTATTCTTCTTCTTATTCTTCTTCTTGAAGAAGCGTAACTCAATAACCATAAATGAATATTTGCATGTAGAAATGTATCAATACATAGGTACTGGGGAAGGGGGTATACATTTTTGTACTACAGATCGTTATCTCTCCCAGCAATGTATTATGACTAATGAGCAAAACTCAGCAACCATATGCATGGTAACCATCAACCTGAAAGTCAGCATGTGTAGAGATATCATCGCTAATAGCAACATAACAAAGTTGTTAACCCTTGTGATTCTTGTAATACTGATGTTAACACTCCTCTCAATACAATACATGTACATGTGTATAGTGATTACGTAATATCATTTTGCAGAGTACATACATTGTACGTATATAAAAGCATGCGTCATACGATAAACCGATTACGTAATGACACAAGACTCGTTAATGACGTCATTACATCTGCCGCGCATGAGCAAACGCTTAGCAACTAAATGTGTTGACGATTCGTTTAGCAACTAGCGCTTAGTATTACATAGCAAGAGACAGATGTGTTGACGAGTCTTGTGCTTCTTCAACTGTCAGAATACTGCATACGCGTACAGTGTGTTGCTCTCTGCAAGGTACTACTCTACCGTATGTACCGGCTGCTGGAGTAGCGGCATGCAAGCCAAAGCGCTGGTGACCGACAGTACGTTGCTAGCATGTTTGCTCAGCCAATAGTACGGTGCTAGCAGGTTTGCTGTAGTGTTTTATGGATAATCATCATATGGTGAGCATGTGCTAATAGGATTATTGCTTACAATAGTAAAAAATATGATAAGAGACGAGTAAAAAATTTGAAGTGTAAATATAGGGATTGCATAAAAATGAACAGAGACAAGACTGGGACACAGACATGCTATATACATCAATGTACTAAAAGGTATGTTGATGTACATAGCATGTCTGTCCCAATCTTGTTTCTGTTCATTTTTATGCATGCAATCCCTATATTACACTTCAAATTGTTTGAACATTCAATATAGGACACACAAATTGATTGCATTTGAAGCATTGCATTGAACCATGTATAAATCTCCATTTGAAGTTGTCAGTTCCTGTGGAGTCTGAGTCTATCCTTCATCATGCACCTCTTGTTTTGAAAAAGAGTATGCATGTAAAATGGCAAAGCAAGTAACGTTTTCTAATCAAAATATTAATTGGATAACGATAAATATCACGGAGATCAAGCGATCAACTTTGACCTAATGAAGACTGTAGCCTATACACTTTAATAAATAGCAATATACTGTACAGCTTACCCTGTATGCCACGAGTATTAATGCAATCAGTGAATACATTCCTCTGTCACTTGCACCCATGCCAAAGTGTTTACATGTCTGGATTCATGCACGTCTCACTGCACATAGTTTGGTCTGGATCGTAGGGCTGGAGCCGCCTTTCCACGTGTTCTATAGGTAGCCCTTCCGCGCCCCTTGAATGCTAACCATTGTGAGCGAAGCCACCAAGTCAATGAGCCGGCCTAACGCTGGCGCGGAGCGCAAGGCACGTCACACGATAATTGCTCCTGCTCTCAGAAAAGTTGGTCCCCCCGCACTGTCCACAGCAAAAAAAATCGATCCTAGGACCATCCGCGGCACAGTGAACGGTCTCCCTATACCGCCTATGGTCCCCCAAGTAGGTTTTATTATTATTATTATTATTATTATTATTATTATTATTATTATTATTATTATTATTATTATTATTATTATTATTATGCTTTACAATGTAGTAGAGATAAAGGTGGTGACTCATATGGATGATACAAAAGTGCTTACTACATTGATGGTCTGTTGGCCCATGAAACCAACAGCCACAAGTACTACATAACAACAAAAGAAACTACAAATACTCAAAATTACAAATAATAGGAAGTTGCGAACATTTACAACAAGGGCACAGAAGGTGGTAAGAGCGTGGATTATCAGGATCAAATGTTGAGATGAATTGATTCCAGAAAAACTGCTTCAGAGAATACTTGAGGGAAGAATAGGACTTATTCAAATCAATTACAGGTATGGAGTTCCATAGTCGAGGCAGTCTATTGAGATAAAAGTTGTTGACAGAACTAAGTTTAGATATAGAATGTTTCAATTTAAAAGAAGTAGAAGACCTTGTTGAACCAGTAAAGAATTCTACATAATGATGGATATCAAATGCTTTAGTAGGGTTTTGAATACACCTCAGAAAGAAAAGTATGTCATTAATCTCAAACTGCATCATAAGAGGCAGGATATGGAGTTCAATGAGTCGAGTCTTGTAGTCAGTGGAGTAGTCATTCAGGATGTACTTTGTTGCTCTCCTTTGGAGACGTTCAAGAGCTCTTATATGTTTAATTAGGTTTGGTCTCCAAACAGGAGATGCATACATCAGCTTAGATCTCACAGAGATAAATAGAGAATCTTCTTATTCAGCGAGCACTGAGGAGCACGGAAAACACGACGTATTAGATTCAGAGAATTGTATGCACGTGCCAATAGACACTTGTAGTGTTCGTCCCAACTTAGATCAGAAGACATAATAATACCGAGATCCCGGTGTTGTGTTTGAACACTCACAGGTACTCTGTTGATGCAATATTGATAAGTGATTGGTCCTTTAGATGAGAAATGTTTATTTTTATTTCTTTTAGATGAGAAATGTTTAGTTTTATTTCTTTGGCCTTACCTAGGTGTATCTTTGGTTGCCTATACCTAGATAAACTCACTGACAACTACGTATGTACTGGCTTCCATCAGCAATTGGTCGTCGCTTTGCGCTTCCCTCCTAAATGCTGCGCCATAAATGCTGCGCATGCATGTGCTTAGGTCAGAGATACAGTGGAACCTCTGAAGAAAGGACACTTTGGGAACGGCACTTTTGTCCTTTCTTCGGAGGTTGTCCTTATCTCGGAGGTTCATGAAATATTTAATTTTATAACTTGGGGTGGAATATAAATAATGTAGTGAAGTTTGTGCATGAGTTAGTGTGTAAAATAGTCAAGTAAATTTGTCTGTCTTGCTTATTGATGTGTAATATTGGCAATCCTATCAATTGTCTGTCCAATACACACTTTTCCATGTCCTTTGAATGCAAGAAACTTGTACACGCACATTTTCTAAAGCAAGTACTACTTCCTTGTAACGCGTGTGAGATTTCGCTCTATATACATTACGTTGCGCTCGTACATAGCGCCGTATTGCGCAAGCGCAACTTTGCAATTTTAGGGGAGTGGCTTCCGGGTGTTCTCTATTTAGAGGCAAAAATGCATGGTGGAGCGCTGTTCAGCGCAAAGATTTTGTCCGCTGTCCGGAATCGGGAAGCGTCCGCTTCTCGGAGGTTGCTAATGTATTACAGCTATGGTATTTTCGTAACACGGCAAGTGTTTGTTGTAGCGTGGGTGTCCGCTTCTCGGAGGGTCCGTTATGGGAGGTTCCACTGTACATTATTTTTATGAACATTTACTGGAAGACCATGCAGAATCCATACATCATGAAAACATTAACTCACGCATAATGTGCGAAACAGGGGGTCCGAGTGACATTTGCATAAAATGAGAAACATTACCTTGAGTGACTCTTGGGGCTGAATTATGGAAGCAATCCCTTGGGTTACTCTTGGGACTGAATTATGGAAGCATTCCCTTGGGTTACTCTTGGGACTGAATTATGCAAATGCTATTTGCATAATTTACTGGAAAGTGATATCTATATATCATTATATGGGACGATTTTATGCAAATCACTAATCGGGATTTATGCCGATCGTTTGTTGCGCATGCGCATTAATGGCTATGTACGATTCGTACATGCAGGCAAGAAACTTTCATTATAGGCATACATCAAACAAGAGAGGCTTACAATGCCTGCACGATGATGCAGTGGTGTTTGCAGCCTTTCAGGAGGGCATGAACCAATACCTCTATAGCATA
Source organism: Theonella swinhoei (assembly GCA_963970385.1). Lineage (NCBI taxonomy): Eukaryota > Metazoa > Porifera > Demospongiae > Tetractinellida > Theonellidae > Theonella > Theonella swinhoei. The sequence goes on from OZ019953.1 coordinate 2,777,662, forward strand.
ACTATATACAACAATGGATCAATTATTGAATGGTTGTCAGCCACACTAGGATGAACCAACAGCATATATATGGCTTGGCATAATTAGCAATTCAAAAATGTGTGCAAAAATTAATGTAAATCCTTATGATGAATTTCAGCCAGGTAAAACCTTATTGGTGGACTGTATATTAGTCTGGATCCCTTAAACAACCAATCCTTTCAGCCAAAACTGTAGTGGTTCGTTCTAGGGTTACTATTCATGTGAATAGGAAACAGTCTTTGACTGCACAAACTTCATATATACAGAACAGCAACGTTTTGATCCTGTGGTATCTTCGTTAGACTTGTATGGCAAACAGTACATGAACACATCAACTGCCTACTTAAGTACTGTAGATGGTAGATTAATTAGGAATTATCTTGACATATTTGTACTGCAATCTCACTTCTTAGCAACCTCAGTCCTCCAGGTTCATCCCTTCTTGTGCCAGGGTTCTCAGTGTAAAAATCCAATAGCTCTCTCTCTCTCTCTCTCTTTTCTTCTGTGTGGTTGTTGTTATGGGTTTTTTTCTATTGCTTTTACCTCCAGGTCTCTCTGGGAGTGATCTTCCTGACAGAAATGAGCTGCAACTGGTTTCTATACTTTCTTTGTTCGGATGTCTGAACTATGTCCATTCATTCTCAAGTGCAGAGCTTGTTCAGTTTCTCCAACATATTGTGATTCACATCTTCTGCATGAGATCAGTTTTTAGATTTACATGTCATCTGTGTCTTGATATTATAGTGTTATCCTGTGCTTTTGCTCTTAAATCTTTTGCAAGTGGTTATTTTTGCACAACATTTGCAGCATCTGCTGTTGCAAGGGGTGCTGCCAGTGCTTGTAGGTGGGGGTGAGGTGTCTACTTTAGCATGGACAACAGGCCCGTAGCCAGCCTGTAAGAAAGGGGGGTTACATATGTCCATATTGTAAATGTTGTGCGAAGTACACCTCTGTAGGGGGGTGTGGGGGCATGCTCCCCCAGAAAAATTTTGTTTTTCGAGGCTCCCTGAGATCATTTCTGGCGCTTGTTGTGGATGCACTTACATATGTTATGTATATTTATCGATATCTCAATACCTCAAGAAAGCTCGATGTCTGGCGTTGACATGACTCCAACCTGTCACATAGACTAGCGTAGCCACACCCTCTCTCTTTCGCGATCGCCAAACTTCATACCGTACGGTATATACCCTAGGCTGGCGCTATGCGATCGATCGTGATAGCAAGATCGACGTCGACAGAAGGTATTATATAATACATGTATAGATCTATACGTGGCGGCGTGGCGTAGCGGGACATTATTATTATTGTAAGCTCGCGTTTCGCGGATTGTCTTGCGAAAAAGGGGGGTTCGGACCCCCCTCGCTACGGGCCTGCTGTCGTAGGTCATTTAGGTTACATGCATTACAACCTCCAAAGCCAGGGAACAGCTATGGCAACAAGAATGGCACCATCATATGCAAATTTGTTCATGACTGATTTAGAAGAAAAACCATATTTGCATCCACTCCTACAAGACCCTATGTGTGCCATGGTGGCAGTTCATAGATGACATTTTTAGCATCTGGGAACACCGGTCAACAGTCAACCCTTTACTACTATCACAGCTGCAATAGCTACAATGGAGACAGTGACGTTATTGATAGACAGTCATACCCTAATTAGCCTCTTAGTCTACATATGTGACATATTGTGCCAGACTGCAGCTGAAGGGTACCTCTAGATCTGAGTCTGCACGACTGTGACTCATGGCTCATTTGTCTCTATGATGGAGAGGACTGAGTAGGGGGTGGGGCCAGTATCATTGTGACTGGCCAGTATCTTTGTGACTGGATCGATCGTCACCAGTATGACCCCACTATTATCAGTACTCGAGACAGTGGAATCATACTGGTGAGGGGTGCATGCATGGGGCCAGTATCATTATGATGAGTATATACTGATAACAGTGGACTCACAGTAGCTATCTCATATCCCAGTGAAGGAGCTATTGTGAGTGTTCTACCTGGGAGGGAACATGAGCCATGCTTTGTGCTTAATGCATACACAGCCACTGGTAGCTAAAACTGTTATGAAGCAACTATCACGAGAACAAAGGGGGCTACTAAACTATGTATATCCTATATATATAGTCATTGCTGTCATGTAACAAGAGAAAAATTAATGTCCAGTCAAAAATTATTCTTGAAAGTTTGAGTAGAGTGCCAAAGAATCAAGGTACACCAGAACAGCCTCAAAGATAGTCTGATACTGCAGCTGTATATATATGAAGAGAATACATCACAGTTTTGATAGTCATATACTCACTCACCACAGTACGTATAGCTCCTGGTTTCTGTACCCTGAGAGCCTTCACCACCTGGAACACATCCACCACTCCCTCTGTCTTACACCTCTCAATGGTGGTGACTATGGCACAGAACATGCCAGACCGACTCACAGTGTCACTGCAGGTAACACACACACAGTGCATTATTCTCCACCAGACATACAGCACAACTGGTACAGAGTGTGGCATACCAGCAGTGAACTAAAATGGGGCTGTTTCCAGTCTTCCTCTGTACCTTTCCAACCTCCTTGATCACATCAGTCACAGTCTTGAGGTTGGCACAGTGGCCATCAGGGGCCCAGTTAGTGATGTGGAACTGGCTCACTTGATGAACCTTATCAATCTAGGAGGGAGTAGATAAAGTTTCTAGTTCACTGCTCATTACTGAATGAGAGGGACTTACTTTGCCATCAAATACTCCAAAAGATCTCAAAGAGAACCCTTCGAATTTTGCCTCATCCAGATTCTCCACTGTGAACTCTCCATAAGCCTGTGTGCCACTGCTGGGCCAATACTGGTAGTACACCTCCTGTGGAGAGAGAGACACACCATCATATCTGCACACAGCAGCATGGCTATAGTCTTCCTACATTTCCAGCCTCCGTCATTTGACAGAACATGACAATCACTCCACACTTCCTGTCATGGACCACCTTCCAGAAATCTCTGGCAGTGGATTCCATGGGATTTTGGGCTATGATAAAGGCCCTCTGCTGCTTGTAGCCCTGCAATGAAGGTATCAAGTGCTGTTGACAAAATTTCACATACTCTAATGTGTTATAGAGATTTACATGAGCAACACTGGCATTGATATAGTCAGGTGTCTCCCCCTTCAGCATAACTCGCCACTTGTCAACTACACAACACAAGTAAATGGACCAAAAATAAATCTTATGAATAACATTATATCTTACGTGGTAGAAAGTCCATGGAGCGATTCTTTTTGGGGTATTTTCGAGCTTCAGCACATTTGGCATGATTGGGGTTAGGGCTCACCTGGTCCAGGACCTATGTTGGAATATGAAGAGAGTGTAAGAAGCTAGTGGTATTGATGAGTAGACTAACAGTAAACTGGAGTTCCAGCTCTGTCTTGTCTGACTGATTCTTTTGCATCATGTTGAGTTTGTCCCTCAGATTATTACACTCAATTTGAGTGTCACCACAGGTGACAACCTCAAGGATGGCATCATGGATGAACACATACTGGTCCTGTATGGGACACCACAATACCACACACATAGCTACAGGTCCTGTGTGGAGCACCACAATACTACACACATATAGGTCTTGTATAAAGCACCACAATGCATAGGTGCCAACTGCCCTGAATCTTTGGGGACAGTCCTATATGTGACATCAAAATATATACCACACACATAGTTTATGTATACTGGTTCTGTATGGACACCACAACAGCATACATATACTAGTCTTTAGTCTATGGACACCACAATACCATATACTGCAGGGCCGGCGGAAACGGTGGGGTAGGTAGGGCATTTGCCCTACCACTTTTTGGTGGCCCATACAGGAAATGACGTGTGCTACGATTTTTATCCGAGATAGTGAAGTAGGCAAGCTGCGTTCGCAGTCACGCAAATTAAGCCCGCCAATGTTCTGGTACGCTAGTCCGGAGTCGTCGGATTTCGCTTCGTACGCCGCGGCCGCGTAATGCGGTAAACACGTGCGCGCGCGCGCATGAGCGTCCTTTAGCCCGCGCTGCAGTTGCCCTTCCTATGTGGAGCTGCTCCGGCCCTGTTATAGTAGTCCTGAATGGGGTACCATAGCACATGCACTGATAGCACTACAATCTCACACACATATATGAGAGTATATAGTTTCACAGATATGCTATGGATACATGCATTGCCTTTCCTTCAATCATGTGTTGTGGCTAATTGCGTAGGAAACATACTCGTTATTATAAGTCTAGACTAACATGTATTTATAGGTACAATATACACACATAGTTTCTCTGTATACAGTTCATGTTGGTTTAAAGCATTAGTCTGTGTATGTGTCAAAACAGAGCTCTTTAAAGTACAAACAACAGGCAACTACCATATTTATGAACTACAATCATTGTTGTGGCTACAACCTCCAGCTTTGACCACAGCTACAATTTACACATACCACAGTTTGCACCATCTTGATCCTCTGTTGCCTGATCTTGCCAATGACTCCAGGAATATCCACTACATTCTCTTTCTTAACTTGCTCCAGAACATGGTCTATGGTGATGAATGTACCAGTACGACCTACTCCAGCACTGAGAGAGAGAGAGAGAGAGAGAGAGAGAGAGAGAGAGAGAGAGAGAGAGAGAGAGAGAGAGAGAGAGAGAGAGAGAGAGAGAGAGAGAGAGAGAGAGAGAGAGAGAGAGAGAGAGAGAGAGAGAGAGAGAGAGAGAGAGAGAGAGAGAGAGAGCAGACAGAGGGAGTGTGTGTTTGTGTGTGCACATGTGTGTTTGTGTGTACTTGATGCACTTTCAGTAACCTGCAGTGGACTACAATTGGTCCAGACTTGTGCTCCTTCATGACCCTCCTGTGGAAGGCCAGGATGGGTGTGGCATAGTCTGGTACTCCGTGGTCAGGCCAGGCTGTGAAGTGGAACTGAGTCACCTTCAGACCATGTTCAGTGCTGTCTGTCAGCTGTGGGATGGGGTGTCTACCTATATACTGGTATACATCAACACCACCACACCTGTACTAGCAAGCTGCGTATGGTATAGTCTGCCAGTATCTGCTGGTCAGTGATGGTGACTTGGAAGGGGCCATAGGACCGGATCCCAGTGTCAGGCCAGTACTGCTGGCACTTGATCTTAGTCCCCTCCACCAGGTTGGTGATCATCACGATGGTGGGGACTCTCTCCTGCCACACTAGCCTCCAGAAATCCACCACAGTCTTTGGCCGCGGACCTGATGACCAAAATGACTGTATGGACATATGTAGGGTAAGATGTATGTACCTTGAGTGGCAATGAACTTCCTTTGTGTAGTGTATCCCTAGGTAGAGGCAGAAGGTGTATGTGAACATCAAGTATATTCTCACAAAAACTAGAGGCTGAATTGGTACTCACATCTACATAGCTTGCATTGACATAGTCAGACTCATACTCGTCCAATGGTTTTAGCACCACACGATTGTCATCATCTACAAGAATAATAATATAAGCTGCCATAGCATACCACTGCCATCAACCATGCACTCCCAATCACTGGGACAGCCACATACACATTTACATACAAGCAAATCCTCATCATCCTTTCCTCTCTGCCATGAGTAACATAACTTACCAATCATTGGCCTTTCAAATCTAGCCAGCTGCTGATCCCCAGCTGAGGACTGAATTGACGATGACCAGGGCACAGGTCATCACTGTACAATTTTTGTTTACGTGCTTCCCAAAAATCTACCTTAACTAAGCTAAGTAGATGATTGAAATTGCACTCCCAACACTCACTTTCTAATACATATGCTGTTTCATTAAGCAGGTTAAAATTTACATACCAAAGCTTTTTATATGCTCCCTACCTTGGTATAATTATAAGTGAAATCAATTCCAAATTGAAAGTGAAAAATAAAGAAGAATTTCATTTTCAATGAGAAAATATACCATAGCATTCCCTATATACATACATGTACAGGAGAAATCAAGTTTTGCTCTCAATTGGCCATGGCTATGTACTAATGTAGTGACTTACACACACAGATGTTGGCAAAACGGTTCTTGATCTTGTTATCAGGGGATGTGGCTATGGAAATGGACTTGTTTCCACCAGTGGGCAGACCCTGTTCATTCATTAAGCAATAATTCTATCCATACCTGACCTGCCTAAGTGTCAGCTGTTCCTATTACAACAATGCACAGTACTAGTCTTACCTCATATTCATCTTCAAAAGGTTTGTTACTCCTGGCATGCCTTCGCTCCACATGATCTCCAAACATGGCTACTGGAATACCATCACATATGGAGACTATTTCATAAGCATGAACATCGTTTGCTTCCACACTCTCTAACTCCACAGACAGCTTCACCTCCCTCTCTGCCCTGCCAGCTGGGTTGACTGCTACCAGCTGGTATACTCCACTGTGTTTGAGCTCAGCAGAGGGCATGGTGAGGGAGCCATCCTCTGCCAGCTCCTTGGAGTAGTCAGCCCTCACCTCCTCTCCATTGTGATACCATGTCATCTTCGGCTGAGGAGTACCTGTCACCTCCACTTGGAACACTACCCCCTCTCCCTCCAGGACATGGGTATCCTCAGGGAACCACAGTATATCAGGAGCTGTACAGAAGATGAATGATTGTATGAGCCGACGAACCAGCAGTCATGAAACTGCATGTACTCACCTTTAGAGGACATCTTATCTTCTGTAGTGGGCAGACCCTGTTCATTAAGCAATAATTCTTAATTGCCTAAGTGTCAGCTCTTCCTATCACAACAGTCTTACCTCATATTCATCTTCAAAAGGTTTGTTACTCCTGGCATGTCTTTGCTCCACATGATCTCCAAACATGGCTACTGGAATACCGTCATGTATGGAGACTGTTTCATAAGCATGATCATTGTTTGCTTCCACACTCTCTGACTCCACAGACAGCTTCACCTCCCTCTCTGCCCTGCCAGACAGGTTGACTACCACCAGCTGGTAGACTCCAGTGTGTTTGAGCTCAGCAGAGGGCATGGTGAGGGAGCCATCCTCTGCCAGCTCCTTGGAGTAGTCAGCCCTCACCTCCTCTCCATTGTGATACCATGTCATCTTCGGCTGAGGAGTACCTGTCACCTCCACTTGGAACACTACCCCCTCTCCCTCCAGGACATGGGTATCTTCAGGGAACCGCAGTATATCGGGAGCTGTACAGAAGATGAATGATTGTATGAGCCGACGAACCAGCAGTCATGAAACTGCATGTACTCACCATCTTTAGAGGACATCTTATCTTCTGCAATGGAATGGCATACTCTGTCCTCTTCTCCTGGGGAATACTTAGTCTCTTTCCTGTATGAGGCAGCCATCATCCCAACATTTCAATCCATAGCATGTGTCACTATATACCTCTTTCTCAACCACCACGCAAGCAGGAGTATTTGAACTAAGACCAAGATAGCAAAAATGACAGCTACAGTGATTCCAGGTACGAGTCCACCTACTGTAGCCCACATACTACTCTGTCCCCCAGTATCTGAGTCTGAACACAGTGGAGGAAACACATCACATGAAATTTCATATATGTAGCACACTACAATACCTACACTAGGACTTACATATTGGGCTTCTAGTAGGGCTTACCACGGACAATGGGCTACTCACAAGCACTAAAGTTAGGAAAAAACACATATACACAAAGATCACATATTGCACAGATATAAAAATGATGATACTGGATTGACAACAAAATATAGTGATAGTAGCAAAAATAGTAGATGACTGTACCAGTATATATCAATTAGCTAGTACATGATGCCATGGTTGTTGGAAATTATTATGTGTGGGTATGTCACAGTTGATGAGGACACCACCTTCTGTAGTGTTTCCAGTCACTCAAGGTGCGCATGTGCAGCGGGGGTTATGGTAGTGTGTGTTGTGTGTGTGTGTGTGTGTGTGTGTGTGTGTGTGTGTGTGTGTGTGTGTGTGTGTGTGTGTGTGTGTGTGTGTGTGTGTGTGTGTGTGTGTGTCTGTGTCTGTTAAATCACATCTCACCTCTGGAGAGTCTATTCACCCTGAAAATACTGTCATGTACTCATCGGGCAATGGAGGTCAACAAATTTGTGGGGGTTCTCTGAAACCTCTTTGTTGCAGAGATCCAGCACTACCTCCATTTTCTGCGCATGCGCATGGCGCCAAGGGTTATAATGAGTTATTACCAGCTGGATTGGTGGCAGTGACAGTGACAGTGTAAGTAGTGTCCCCTCTCAGGACAGTTATGGTGTAGCTAGTAGAGCTGCCAGTAATGGTAGTACTGCCACTTAATACACTCCAGGAGAGTGAAATGGAGGTACTTGATGGATTGATTGTAGTGATATTACTCGGCTGGCCTGGAACTAGATTTATACATAGAGTATTACTGCTTGTAAAAGATATTGTAATGCCTCATTCTCCTCTTTGTATACACATATCCCCAGCAGACCTCTCTAGCTAGGTTAGGGCTAGGTGCACTTATATTGAATGGCATCATGCCATACCAATTACCAGTTACATATATATAGAAACTACCAATCTAGAGGAGTAAAAGGGGATTCCCCCTCCATCCCTCCCTACACACATACCTATGATCCACACACCAAGACCATGCTTTATGCATATTTTACATCTACCATGATGGAGAGATTAATTTATCTTACCAAAGAAAAGACAGAAAAAACTTTAGGTGTAGCTATAGGTCGAAGTGTACGCACTTGGACAGTATTCAAGAGGAAAATATTTATTCCTATACCAGTTAGCCCAGCACAGCTATTAGGTGAAATGCACCCCAGGTGACTTGGGTGACTATTAAACAATTACAGGCTGTTGGCAGCCTAGGGGTGTTGTTTTCATTGATATCCCATGTAACTATGAACCCTGGCCTAGAACTGCTGCTGACTGGTATAGATTACATGTGATTACAAGTAATTATACCTAGATGAATGTTCATCACTTTAACAGTATCACTGGGGAGGAGTTGAGATGAGGTTGTGGCCAAGGTCACAATAGATATGTTGTAGATGTCGCCATTCTGTAGACCAGTCAGTAGATAGTTGTCTATGGAGCCATCACTAACATCCACATTGCCACTGCTGCCACCGCTATAGTAGATCCTGTACCCAGTTGTATCCCCCAGTGGAGTGGGTGGGCTCCAAGACACTCGGATACTAGTGGAACCTTCCTGGACTGCCATCAGGTTAGTGGAAGCTGAGGCAACTGAAAAAAGGACACAGGCACAGTTGCTCTAGGTACATGAAATGTGTATATAAATGAAGAAAGATATAGTGTTCCACAAGGCAGAGACACAAGAAACAAAGTACAGTGAGCGGTACCAGCATGTTGAAGAGTGTAACTAGCTGAATTCATTAAACGGTTTGTTTGATGACATATAAAACCAGGAGACAATTTTTTATCAGTAAAATCAGCACTGGATGTATTACATGTACCTTGAAGAGCAAGCTGTGCTGAAATCACATTATTAGATGGTCGGTTATTAGCCACAGTACATGTGTAGCGTCCTCTCAGTCTCCCAGTCACAGTCAGGGTGTGGGTGTACTGTGAAGTCACATGATTATCTAGCACAGTCTCATTTCCTTCAGTGACAGTAACAGAGTCTCTGGTCCAAGTGACAGTGGTAGCAGGTCCACCAGTGGAGATACAGGTGAGAGTGAACTGAAAATTGTCTCCATTGAGGTCGAAGTCCATTGTCATACCATTAGCTATTTTGATTATTCCTAATGTAAACAAAAACATCTCAAGTTTCACTGGCTACACACTTATACATATGATAAATGTGATTGAACAGAGCAAGATTGGGAGGCTGACATAATTATGTCACAAGTGTAATATCTGGACACAGCAACTACTAAACAAACAGGTGTTTGTTGTTACTGATTGAGTATATAGGCAAGATAAAGTGAACCTGTACAACCATTATTTTGTGGGTTAGTGTTCCATGTAGCATTAAGAGGCAAAATAACCACTGTTGTGGATTATCAACATTTGCATTATAGTGGACAAGATATTTCAACGGTTAAGACTACATTAGATCTAATTGGTGATTAATTTGGTATATCCTCAGTATATATACTTCAGGAATGGTCGCTCACTATAGATTTTCTCCACTACTTCTATTCTGACAATCTACATGGGCTGTAGTGGCAGAATATTTTGCCAAGACTTAGAGTAACTCTGGGGCGTTTCTATTCAATGTACTATATGACCTGGCGTGGTTCAGCTAGAGACCATTTGTCATATTATTATATGCATATATTTACTAGTGCTTGTGGGCAATAGTCAATCATCATACATAGGTTTTCTTTTTGCATGCACATTACACACAAGTGCAGAGTAACAAGACAAGTGTATTTTTATATACCTCCTTCTCTGGCATATATTCCCACATAGACTGTCTCTCCAACTGATGGATCACTATCATTATGGACAGCATTAGTTGGAATAACACAGCGATAGATACCAAATGGACGATTATTAACATAGTTTCGACGGCGTAGATGAACTACCTGAGATTTACGATCCTCATAAATACCATATGGAAGAGCTTCCTTACCAAATGGCAGTCTTGTGTTACTATCAGGAGCAAACCAGTCTCCACGTCCAGGGATACCATTAGACTGCCTACGACAACATGTCTCCAGGTCAGTGCGACATTGTAGAGTACGATTCAAATCTATATCCTCCTTCATTTCACTGAAGTCCACATAGGAATGGTTAGGTAGAATATCACCCCTGAAGAAGATGTGAGGATATTCAGTCTGAGACTGGACCTCCACCAGAGACCAGAGAAGACACAGTGGAACACACAACAGTGTGGCCTTCATTGGAACCATCTCTACATACATAGAAATATCATGCAATCAATAATTTTATCATCTGTTGCATGCAGGAGCAATCATGCAATATAAAGTGTCTAGCTACCACATTGTGTACAGGTACAGTTGATAACTCTCTTACCTCTTCTGCATTGAGCAACATTCATCTTTAAAATTAAACTCACGGCGGGTTGCGAAGTTAGCATTCCTCCGAGCTCTACACTTACAGAGCGATATAATTATATGCAGGACATATATAACGCGGGATTGCTATCACAAGAGCGAAGCTCGAGTGTGCGGCGTGGTTAATGAGAGGCGCGCGCTATTTTCTATCGTCTTCATCTCGCAAACGAGACAAGGCACTCGCGAGATCTAGACGAAATGTTTATATCTTGCTACGTAAACATGTACTGGACCTTAATACTGATCAGGTAGTAATTTTTGGTAGTTTAAAAAATACATGGATCTTACACTAAGTTCTGAGGCATTGTGGATAGGCCCTTCCCAAACTGAATGCACTAAAGTGCAGAACCCTTGGCGCCACAGGTACGCGAATCCTTGAAAACGCTAATGCGCATGCGCGGTTTCCAAAATGTGGAAGAGGGTCCTCATCTTCATCACTGCCATAATATAGTCCCACATAGACTGTCTCTCCAACTGATGGATCACTATCATTATGGACAGCATTATAGTTAGTTAACACATGCAGCGATATATACCAGATGGTCTTGTAGCACTCACTGTGCCTATGTCTCAGATGAACTACCTGATGTTTATGATCCTCATAAATATCACCTGGATCATTAGCAAATGGCAGTCTTGTGTCACTACCAGCAGTTAGAATTTCAGAATAGGGGGTGCTTGATCGGGCCGGAAAATATTTTTTTTTTTTTTTTTTTTTAAATTTTAATGACTTAGAAAGCCCAAGGTGGCCATTAGTCAAAACAACAACAAAAACAACAACTATTTAGTATTTAGTAAGGGGTATGCTTCCTATAATTAAAAGACATAAATACAAACCAGGCTACTTTTCTAATTGTAGGTGTGTTGTTAGTTTCAAATAAATAACACATTTTGTCTCTGTTAGGTAAGTTGTGGAATTGTGTATTGTATTTCCCTGCTGTTTCATAGAGGCATTTCCTGAAGTGCTGCAATTCTTGACATTCAGTGATAAAATGATATTCATCATCGATACTTCCATTATTGCAGGATGTACAGAGGCGTTGTTCCAGAGGAATTGATGGTTTGTGGTATCTCCCTGTCTCTATGGCCAGACTGTGGCAGCTTGTTCGGAATTTTGCTAGTGCCACCAAATGACTCCTTTTAGTGACTCTAGTCAAATAATATTCCCACGCAAAATCTTTTTTAAATGTTCTATAAGTTCGAAGTTTATTTCCACCACTAACTCTGTTATCATCCCACAGCTGTTCTTTCCAGATATTAATAAATGATTCCTGCAAATTCCTCTTAACTTCTTCAGAACTATTTCATTGGCATTGATACTTTGATTGTATGTGTACTTCATAATAATTTCACTTGTTGCAGTGTACCAATTGTTTCTCTTGTTTGGTGTATGTTTTAATAATGTTAGGGCTTCAGAGACTAGAGGTGGTGCATTAACATGTATTCTGATGAAATACTTGATAATTCTGTAGTAGATTCTTAACCATTGGGGGAATGTTCCTGTTTCACCATATACTGCCATATTAGATGCATTAGGAGGAAGACCTAACATTTCCTTGCAAAATTTCAGGAGAACCTTTTCTATGTCATGGAAATATTTAACACCCCAGACTTCACAACTGTACTCTAAAATAGGTTGCACCATTGCTGAATAGAGTAAGCACATAACATTTGGTGTGAATCCTCCCTTCTCCCTCGACTGTGCTCGTATCATATTTAATACCTTTAAAGCACTCTGACAGAATGTTTTGACAGCTAGAGTAAATGAGCCAGTATTAGTGAAAATTACTCCTAGGTATCGGTAGGAAAACACTTGTTGTAATGGATCCCCATTATATGACCATATAAAAGGGCATAATGAACTTGCACCTCCAAACACCAATACTTTTGTTTTGGAATGATTGACTGTCAGGGCCCATTTTGAACAGTACCCATAAAGAAGATTCAAAGAAGATTGCAAATCTTGTTGATTATTTGCCAGCAGAACGAGATCATCAGCAAACATGAGCCCAGCTACTTTCCTAGACCCCAGCATAACTCCATAACACTGCTTAATTTCATCTAATAAGTCACTTGTGAAAAGTGTAAACAAGATTGGACTGAGAGGACACCCTTGTCTGACTCCAGTGTTACAGATGAAACTATCAGTATACTTTCCACATAACTGGATGCAAGATTTTGCATTTCTATAGATGTCTATTAACAGTTTCAATAATTTCGTACTCACTCCAATAGAAGATAACTTATGCCATAACAATTGATGGTGTACTGAATCAAAGGCCTTTCTAAAATCCACAAAACAACAATATAGCTTTTGGTGCTTAATTTTGGTGTACTCGATCAACGAATTCAAAACAAAAATTGCATCAGTTGTGCTGTGGTTTGATCGAAATCCAAATTGTTCTACAGGAATAATATTATGTAACTCACCCCAGGCATACAATCTTTTAGATAGAGTGGCAAACAAAAGTTTGGCAATAACTGGGAGTAAGGTAATTCCCCTGTAATTATTAACATCCAGATTGTCTCCATTCTTTGGTATTGGAACAATAACGCCAGTACACCAACATTGAGGAATTCGACCACTTTCCAATATTTGATTGAAAAATTTTACTAATACTTGTAAAAACTGTGATGGAAGAGATTTATATATCTCATTAGTAATACCATCCTTTCCTGGTGCCTTACCACACTTCATTTGTTTTAAAACATCACTAACTTCATCAATTGATATTTCCTCATCTAGTATTTCATCATACACTTCTAAGACTGGTTGAAAAATAATTTGGTTACTTTGATTTAGTTGGTGTAAACTCTTAAAATGAGTAATCCATTGAACAGTAGTAATTGATTGTGGCAAATGGTTATGTTTTCTTCTTTTGATAGTTTTCCAAAATTCCTGTGGATTTTGAGAACTTAATATTGAAAGAGCTATATTAGCTCTCTCCAGTGAGTCACGCCTTTTCTTTCTAGTAAGTTTCCCTAACAAACGTTTTTCCTTGTAAAAGTACTCCTTTGAAACAGAATTAGTCAAATCCTCCTTCCATTGCTTTAAGGCATTGTTTGCTTTTCTCTTCTGAGCCTTACACTCATCATCAAACCAGCAATTTGTTGGCCTTCTGGTTTTAGATGTACCTGGAACAGCTTGCATTCTCTGCTTAAGCACCCCTGTATCAGATCCTACTTTCTTGATCGTATCTTCTATTACTTTTGCAAAACTGTTGATATCCATAAGACTTAAGGCAGTTTCTAATGACTGTATAAGATGGCTTTTGGAAATTTCACATAAAAATGTCTCCATCATAGTAATATTAAGCTTAAGGTAGGCACATCTTTCTCCACCAGTGGGCTCTGTACATGTGTTTTGTTTATCTCCCATAGTATGTTGACAGGATAACTTAAAAGTTATTGGGGAATGGTCAGAAAAAAGGTGAGGTCCACCAACTTCAAAATCACAGATATGCTTTAAAAAATCAGAATTAGTTAGCACATAGTCTACAACACTTTCTCCTCTGTATGTTGTACATGTCATCATTCCAATTCCTCTGTCAGTACCAATCCTTCCATTCACAATTCGCATTCCTGTTGCTATACATGCATCAATCAGTAATTGACCACTGGCATTCACAATCTTGTCCTTAGAATTTCTGGCACTGTTTTCTGTGTCAACAGTATAGTCATAGGGAAGAGGTAAATTATCAGTTTGGTCTAATGCAATCCAATCATTCATCTCTCCTGTGCGTGCATTTAAATCACCCATCAAAATAACATCACCTTTTTCTTGAAAGTATGAAACTTCCCATTCTAAGTTTTCCCACATGCCTTGATGTTGTGTATATCGACAGGACCCAAATGGTGGGATGTACCATATTCCAAGGTATAAATCATTCTCCAGCCCAAAAAATTCCTTACACATTCTAAACCAAACTCTATCCTCCACAATGGTTAAATTCGCATCTTTGATCTTTTCTATTCCACCAGTTAGTTGCTCTTTGATATATACTGCTATTCCTCCTGAACCTCTTTTGGCTCTTCGACTAAGTGATGCACGATAAAAACATTGCAAGTTGTACCCATTCACTGAGAAATCATGAGAATTATTTTCCTTATGCCAGGTTTCTACTAAAGCAAAAAAATCAAAATCAGCAATCATAGAATGAATGTTGGATAGTTTCTCTACTGTTAGTCCATTAATATTCCATACACAAAATGACAGACATTCTTGATCTCTATTTCTATTTGCATGGTTAATGTTAAAGATATTACTTGAATTTGAGCTAAGATTAAGGCTACCTTGGGCAAATTCCTATTGTTGAGAAGAGATGGGAGTGACCCCATGATCTTCATCCATTGTACATTCAATTACTTTACCATCCACAATCAACTTTCCATCTGTAAATCTAATAAATGCTTTCTTTCCTACACTCCTTGCTTGCTTCAACTTCTCAACTAGCACCTTCCGTCTATTTCTGTCACTTTTGGAAAGATCTTCCATGATAAATATATTGGAACCTCTTAGGTTTTTTGCTGCCCTCAGTATTGTAAGCCTTTCTTTAAATGAGTTCATCTTGACAAGAACTAATCTATTAGTGCCTCTTACTCTTTTACCAATTCGAAGCACTTGCGATGGTTTACAGTGAACTTTAAGTGTGTCATTGAACAACTTGTCCACTACTTCATCAACACTTTCAGAATCATTCTCTTCTAAATTCCCAATTAACACATTACACCTCCGTTTCTCCCTTTCATTGTTTTTTTCTAATTGCGTATGTTTTGATGTGAGGATGTCTACTTTAGATTTTAATTCCAGCAACTGTTCTTGAGCAACAACCTGGGCATGGCTTACTTCACTTATAGTTTCCCTCTGGCTTTCAGAGGCATCCTCACTGACAAGACCACAGTCTGTATGAGTTACTGATATCTTCCCTTCTAATAAGTTAACTCGCTTGTTGAGGACTTCAATCGCCTTTCTAAAAGACTCTAACTCTGTCTCAATCCGTGACCTGAAAGATTCCATTGCTTGGGTGATAAGTTCTCTGAAAGAGCCTGTCAGCTTTAGCTCAAGATCTTTCAACAGTCTACTAAGATCAGTTTCTAGAGCTGAGGTATCAGTGATTTTGGGTGAAACCTGTGTATCACACTGGGGTGAATGAGGGTTACCAGCATTGTCTCTAATTGATATTATGCCATTGTCTAATTCATGGTTATCACAATTGAACACAATATTTGGACAAGTACTTGTATCTGCCAATTGTGGTTCCTTGTCTACATCATACTCTGGTTGCTGAGCACAGCTCTGAGAGCTCTCAAGACACATTTCTTGCCCATGCTCAGTTAACCATTCTCCTAATGGCTTTCCCTCGCATTTTATACTCTGTTTCCATTTTCGAGTGTGCTGCATACCTGCCATGCTTTCAAATTCACTAGGATTTAACCATTTACCCATGTATTTGATACATTTGGATACACTCTTCCCGCTTTTCTTTAGTTTTGATGGGAAAAATTCAGCAGTTTTATTGCCACATTTAACACTGATACCCTTTTCACACTGGCTTGGTGTTTTACCATTTGATGCAACACTTGACATATCCAGCAACTGTATATATTATCAATGACAACAAGTTACTGACCTGACGAGAATCGAGTGCCGTAGATGACGGAGGAACGGTACAATTCGACGAACGAACTCGATGGACGAACGATACCGAGATACGAGAACAGACGAGACGGCTGAACGAGACGGCTGAACGAGACGAACGAACGAATTCGAACGAATTATATATACAGTACTGTATAAACCGAAGTAATATTTTACCGGAAGCCACGCCCATTATATCGCGTGTCGATTGTACATAAGATGAGTAGTCTTGAAGTAGATTAGCTAGCTTCATTCGTCTCGGATGTCTTCTGGCAAACTCCTCAATATGTCCCATGAAGCACGAAGGGGGTGCTCGAGCACCTTTAGAACCCTCTCTGGCTACGCCACTGACCAGGAGCAAAGCAGTCTCCACGTCCAGGGATACTGAAGATGACAATATGCCTCCAGGTGAGTGTGACACTGTAGAGCTTTAACACTTGGATTATCCCATACTTGATTTAGGAATAGTTGAGTAGAGCGGTTCCCATGAAGGAGATGTAAGGATATTCATTCTGAGACTGGACCTCAACCAGACACCAGACGAGACACAGCAGAACACACAACAGTGTGGCCTTCATTGCAACCATATCTACAAGGAGAGTAATATGCTATTTTATCATCTGTTGCAGCAGGAGGCGTCAATCTGTACATCATACACGACATGTAACTCACTAACCTCTTTTGCATCCAGCAGCGCTTTCCTATATATGAATATTTAGTCAGCGAGTCGCGCGCGAAAAATAGCGCGAGAAAATTTTTGGGCATGACGTGAGAAAATTGCGCAGAAAGGAGGTGGGGCTCGCACAAACATATGCGTGTCACTATATTGTTGCATACCATCATCCCTACCTACTTACTGCATATTTATAAATTTCGGCACTATCATTCCTAAATCATTTATCAACACTTCATATACACACTTATACCAAGTGAAGGATATGGAATTATCGTGAAGATTCGAGAGGTTTAATTTTGTACATAATTATTTCAATGTAGGTCAAACAACACTTCTTTCTTGGTAGCTTTGATATCATCACTTTCTGCTGCCTCCAGATAAGTGGACCCATTTGGTGCCTTCCCTGACTTGTCAGCTAGCTAAATATTGAGAACATGTTCTATCATGTAGAGACCTGTGAACCTGAGACTCCCCCACAGGCCCTCTGGGATGTATGGGATTTCCTCACCACCTGTCCCCCCCCTCCCCCTCACCTGAATAGTTACAATGACACGATAGCAGCCACTCTTCCTTCAATGATGTTCACATTTGCAGGAGGTGTATACCCCAGTAGCTCTGCTGTGTTGCCTCTGGTCTGGTGGAGGTCCATTTCTCCAGACTTATCTGACTGGAATACTTGATAACTGTGGACTTAGAATATTCAGTAGCTGTACATCTTGTCATCCCTCAGTGGAGGAGAGTATAGTAATATATACTGACAGTACAACATCCTCCACATCTGCTCCTCTGATAATATATACCAGCAGCCTATAGTTCACTCAATCGCTAAGTGCTGTGGTGTCTCTAGCACATTATCACTAATTATACTTAATCATGATTGCATGCTTCTCAAGAGCATGTAAATGAATATAATGTTCTACTCTGAATTCCACACTGGTACAAACTATGCAGAAACTGTACATGTCATTTTGAATCTACAAAGCACATCCACTGATATACAAGAGTAATTCAGTTGTGCAGTTATATTGGCTCATAGAGAGAGTCCCCAGCAGGAGGTTGGGAGGAGTGAGGGGTGGCAGCCTTTGTTGTGGGTTTATGGGCAGCATCAGGCTCACTGTAGACAATAAATAGGCAACTTAACCCATGGCCATGTTTCCAGACATTAAACCACTAGTATGCTTACATGTATGTTGGTTCCTCTGAGATCTTAGTCAGTTCATAGGCCTCGTTAGATTTAGCTGTAATATCAAGTGCACTCATTTGATCTCTGTACAGGAGAGTTGTAAAGTTATCACAAAATTTCAACGAGAAAATTATCACACACAACCTTTGTATTCTAGTGGAGTTATGTCCTCTCTGAATTCTTAATAACAGAACCACTATCAAAATGACAGTCACTGCAATAATCAATACCACTACCACTGTCACTACTCCACCAGTTACAGCTGCAGTGATGTCACTCTGACACTGAGAGTCAGTTGGGGCTGAGTATTGAGAATGTTACAAGAGTGTCACTGATAGTGAAATTATGGTGTTATTTCTATTACACAACAGAAAATTCAAATGATGATGGGTTGACTGAGAGTTCCTCCTGCTGCAGTCACACAAACTGAAATTCATGGATGTCATATTGACACTAGGCTGGCTAACTGGGAATATGAATACATCATTGTACAAAGTGAACAGTTCAATGTTGAAAGTTGACAGAAAGTACTGGCTTTATGCTAATGGAGCAAGTGTAAATATTTAAGGATGAAATGTACGTGCAGGCACAAGCAGAGTGTGGTGTTCATGGGTCTAGATCTCTGGCAGAGTAGACTTGTTACCAGAGCATGTGCACCAGTATTACAGGTGATCATATAACAGAAAACTGTTACAGTAACATGCAGTGCACTCAATCATGCATGTACATGAATATACTAGTTGAATGCAAAGCATTGTTGGTGAGCGGGAGAGTGCACACGCAAAATTAGCAGCACGTATAATATTACGGTATGTACATCGCCCATCACATATGTAATGTATAAATTATACATTGCCCAGCAATGTATAATTTCTTATTCCGCGCTGGGCAATATTTTCCCATATTGCCCAGTTATATTGCCCAGTCAATTTTAATTTCAGAGCGCATTGCGCATTGCGTATTGTTAGCAACGAGTGAACGGTAAAATGGCTGAGTTTTAACACCATGCAGGTTGAAGACGAGCTAGGTAATAAACAGCTTATTACGTGGTTTATCAGGCAATTTTGCGAGTAATTGCCCGATATCCCACGCAATAAGATATGTAATGTATAAACCATGGCCAAGAGGTGTATATGTCAGATATACACCTGCTGTGAGGAATTTATTTGTGATATTTCCCGAGGGCCAACGGCCCGAGGGATATATCACAAATAAACTTCCGAACATAGCAGGTGTATATCTGAAAATATACACCGATTGGACATGGTTTATACGATATATGCTATGTTGAATATTGATGAGGTGTATATGCAATATATAAACCTGCCGTTACCATAGCAACATAGTATATAAATATATATATACAGACAAATTGGCCTGTTGACATGACTAGGTGGGCTCATTACGCTTGCCAATAAAGCTGTGGGGACTAGTCAATATCATGTACTGTGTCAAACCACAAAGATGATGGCATGCAACAATCAAAGGTGGAGTTACACATATTACTGTCAGTGAGAGTGGCCTTTATGGAGTCAATACAGCTGCCTTCTGGTGCATGGATGATCTACACAAAGAATTCTTTGTACTACTGTAGCTACAGACTGTTAATAACATCTCCTGAGTGTGCATGTACATTAAAAACCTTTTCACGTGATTGCTGTGTAATGGAGCCAACATGTGGGTATGTACTCAAAAGACAAATATACACAAGAGTTATCTTACACACATAACTAAGTCTGTGATAGCTATACTAATATATACACTGCTCACCAGCTGTCTGTATGATGTGTAAATAACTGTATACTCCAACACCAGTACTGTTCACTTGTGCTACTTGAATGGAGTAAGTAGTGGATGGCATCAGACTTGAGATAGTGGCCTCAGTGATACTACCTCTTGTATCATGTGACATAAAATATAGCTGTGATGTATACTCATACCTATAGTGATAGTCTCTGCAGCAGTCACAGTACTGGGTAGTGTACTGGAGGTGGCCACCATGGTAATGGAGTAGGTAGCCCCTGTCATTAGTCCAGTGATGGTGGCATTAGTGGTTGTAGCTCCAGCCATCTCTGAGCCATTATGTCCTCCATCTTGCTGCTGGTAGTAGATGATGTAACCAGTCAGAGTAGGTTCTCCTGATGGAGGTGTCCAGGAGACTTGTACACTGTCCACTCCATTCTGAGACACAGTCACATTAGAGGGAGGGGAGGGAGCTGGAGGGAGATAGGCAATACCTGACCAATTTGTCTATGGACCTACTGTCTACTAGACTGCATATGCTTGACTCAAATAAGTAGCTAGCTGGGTAATTGTTGGGTGAGCCTGGCCCCCTCCTAAAATATTGGGTGACACAGGCTGTGATCCTACTCCTATGATGCTTAGTTAATGCAGAACTGATGGTTAATGTAACTGCTTGTGTGACACATTGTGTGCACATTGAGTGCATATGCATGCATAAGTGAGTGTGTAGATACTTTTATAACCATATAGCAGCAGTGACAGTACTGAGAGTTGACTTACAATAACTATATACATGTGCATATGGTATTGTTGATGTATAGTGTGGTGCTTAAAGTTGCTCGTTGTCTATAATGTATAGTGTAACCTGCTATATGTGGAATTTTCTATACTAATTGAATACAGTGCATTTTGGCAAGCAGAGCAAGCCCACTTAGTTATATTGTGACAACAAACCAATTTGAAATATCAAGTGTGCAAATTAGAACTGATATACAACATTACAGTATGTGTGAGTCACAAACATATATAGAAAAATTGACCCACTATCACAACTAGGTGGGCCAGTGTCGGAGGCCCAGTGGACTTCCCCATGAACAGGTGGATCCCCATTGCTTCCATGGCTCAATAATATTGTACACTTTTTATCAATAGCGCCACTAAATACAGCCTGTACCTGTAAGCATGTTTGAAGCCATATTAGGCATGACATAAGCACCGTAATCCCAAAGTTGAAACCCTAGCCCTAGCCCTAGCTCTAACCCTAACCCTAGCCCTACCTAGAGAAGTCACAGGACCCACTGACCATCCATCCGGGCCCCTAGCAAACAACCCATCCGGGAATGTATGCTAGGACTGGTTGACTGGAGGGTCCACCAATGCTGCAACACCAGCTCTATCTCACCGATAAACTTTTTTATCATAGATAGCAGAAATCTTTTTTGTAGTCACCTCTCTTGCCCACATGTACTTAAGGTAAACAAATAATAATTATTGACAGGTGACATTTAAAACACACTGCTCACCATGCAGCTGAATGCATGTACCTTGAAGAGCAAGCTGTGCTGAAGTCACATTATTAGATGGTCTGTTATTAGCCACGGTACATGTGTAGAGTCCTCCCAGTCTCCCAGTCACAGTCAGGGTGTGGGTGTACTGTGAAGTCACACGATTATCTAGCACAGTCTCATTTCCTTCAGTGACAGTGACAGAGTCTCTGGTCCAAGTGACAGTGGTAGCAGGTCCACCAGTGGAGATACAGGTGAGAGTGAACTGAAAATTGTCTCCATTGAGGTCGAAGTCCATTGTCATACCATTTGGTATTCTGATTACTCCTAATGTAAACAAACAACATCTCAAGTTTCACTGGCTACACACTTATACATATGTTAAATGTGATTGAACAGAGCAAGATTGGGAGGCTGACATAATTATGTCACAAGTGTAATATCTGGACACAGCAATTACTAAACAAACATGTGTTTGTTGTTACTGATTGAGTATATAGGCAAGATAAAGTGAACCTGTACAACCATTTGTGGGTTAGTGTTCCACGTAGTATTAAGAGGCAAAATAACCACTGTTGTGGATTATCAACATTTGCATTATAGTGGACAACCTTTAGTTGGATATTTCAACCATTAAGACCACATTAGATCTAATTGGTGATTATTTTTCAGTATACTTCAGGAATGGTCTCTCACCAGCCACTATATACTTCTATCTGACACTCTGCATGGGCTGTAGTGGTGGTTAGAGTGACTCTGGGGCATTTCTAGTCAATATTCTGTATGACCTGGTGTGGTTCAGCTACAGACCATTTGTCATCTGCTAAATATATTTACTAATGTATATATTTGTCAATCATTCTACAGAGGTTTATTTTTGTACATTACACACAAGTGCATGAGTAACAAGACAAGTGTATTTTCATATACCTCCTACTGTGGCATATATTCCCACATAGACTGTCTCTCCAACTGATGGATCATTATCATCATGGACAGCATTAGTTGGAATAACACAGCGATAGATACCAAATGAACGATTATTAACATAGTTTCGACGGTGTAGATGAACTACCTGAGATTGATGATTCTGATAAATATCATATGGAAGAGCTTCACTACCAAATGGCAGTCTTGTGTCACTATCAGGAGCAAACCAGTCTCCACGTCCAGGGACACCATTAGACTGCCTACGACAACATGTCTCCAGGTCAGTGCGACATTGTAGAGTACGATTCAAATATATATTCTCCTTCATTCTACTGAAGTCCACATAGGAATGGTTAGGTAGAATATTACCCCTGAAGAAGATGTAAGGATATTCAGTCTGAGACTGGACCTCCACCAGAGACCAGAGGAGACACAGTAGAACACACAACAGTGTGGCCTTCATTGGAACCATCTCTACATGCATGGATATATCATGCAAGCAAAGACTGATAATAATTTTATCATCTGTTGCATGCAGGAGCAATCATGAGTTCGTCACGCAATTGCAATATAGAGTGTACACGACATGTGTACAGGTGCAGTTGATAACTCTCTTACCTCTTCTGCATTGAGCAACTTTCATCTTTAAAATTCAACTCACGGCGAGTTGCGAAGTTAGCCTTCCAAGCTCTGCACATACAGAGCGATATAATTACGCGGAATTGCTATCACAAGTGCGGAGCTGGAAGTGTGCGGCGTGGTTAATGAGGGGCGCGCGCTATTTGCTATTGTCTTCGTCTCGCAAAACGCGACATCTAGACCAAATGTTCACTATCTTGCCACTTGAACATGTACTGGACCTTAAACTGATCAGATAGTAGTTTCTGGTAGTTTAAAAATATATGGATCTTACACTGGATAGCATTGAGTTCTGAGGCATTGTGGATGGGCTGGATTCTGTCTTCTCAAACTAAAGTGCAGAACACTCGGTCCCACGCGTGCGCGAATCCTTGAAAACGCACGCGCTATTGAAACGCTAATAATGCGCATGCGCGGTTTCCAAAATGGCCGATGCCATACAATGCAGAAGCGATGTATCTCTGCAACGGAGCGGTTTTCAGAGAAATGCACACAATATATTTGACCTTCGTTGCTCGTTGAGTACGTTACATCGTTTTCAGGACAAGTATTCGTTCCGGAGAATGATTGGACGCACAGTATCGCTGCTCATGCGCGCCGAAACCCAACCCATCGACCTGCATGGCTCTTCATGAAGGTCGGGTAATACCTTTTTTACTCAAGCAATCCAGGCCATTATCACTTTCTGTATTTCTTTGTCAGACTAACCATTATAATTGCTGTATAATAATGTTAGAGTAAATGGATTTCTCACTGATACCTTACGGAACTTTGGCGTACTTTGCTTGAAAAACAATTTCTTATAGTTTTGATAAGGTGTGAAGGATCAGAAAAGAAGAAGTTTAGGAATTGAAGGAATACGGATTTAGTGCCCTGTGCACTACCTGTCTACCTCCTTGCTGTTCTTAGGAGAATGTAGATGGACGGAATAGCTGTCAGTTGGTAGCTAAACAATCACAGGTCAGGCCCATCACGTGGAATCCATAGCGTTGCAAACAGCCAACAGCTTTCCAAACGATATGAAACATTTGGTTCCCATAAAGTGATGTACAAGGAAACTGGGCATATGGAAATTACAGCCTACTATTGAGCCCTCTAACCATGAGGACCAGCACAGATTTGGCCATGGGCAATGGTAGGAGCAGTTCCATTTTTTAAGTGTGCTTCAAACTCAGTGAGCTGTTGGTTCATATCTCCTAACTCTGTAAATCCAACAAGTTCACCTACAATGTTACAGAACATGCACATATCCACCATATATACCTATCAGGTGTTTATGCACTACATACATGTACCAGACACTTTATTGTAGATAAGGTCCTCCCTAATGTGCATCTCATCCATGAGAAGAACTACACATTTTTGCTACTCTGGACAGGTTGTGATACGTGCAGCTTCAATCAGTTGCTCATCCACAGCCGTTGAGAATCCAGACTCTGCCTTTGCAAAGTGTGTATAATCCCTCACTGTTCTCTGAGAGGGTAGGGACAAATACCCGGATCGTCTGATCCACTTAGCCATGTTAACTAATCAGTCTGTTGTTTCTGTGGGGAATGCTTCCAATGACAAGGGTTGCGGAATCATGAGAAAGCATGCGAAAGAAGTGTGTAACACCATCAGCACTTCATCATTGTGGCCTGCATCATTTGCATTATATAAAGCAGTCGAAGTGTGTGTGTGTGTGTGTGTGTGTGTGTGTGTGTGTGTGTGTGTGTGTGTGTGTGTGTGTGTGTGTGTGTGTGTGTGTGTGTGTGTGTGTGTGTGTGTGTGTCTGTCTGTCTGTCTGTCGGTCTGTCAGCCCTTCCAATAATGCTATACTTTGTAATAATAACTGTGTGGGAGGGTTCGCACTTTTCATATTGGTAGAGTGGTCAATGAATGTGCGCATGCCCAATAAACAGCACATGACTAAAATGGAAGGATGGAAGTATGGAAGCATGGAAGGATAGCAGAATAGAAGGATAGAAGGATGGAAGTCTGCGTAGAATGGAAGGGCTGGATGGCCCTTCTGGGCCACCGTAAGGGGAGGGATCTCTCCTTGTGGATGGGCGGCTGGGTACGAGACTACCTGAGTGCCTGGTCACTGGGTTGACAAAGAGGCGTGGCCTCACCAAATTAGGGCCTGGCTGGGCAAAAATGTTCCTGCCCACTTCCATACAAATGTGTGTTTTTGAAAAGTGCAATGGATAACCTTCTGGGCTTCCATAGATGACAGAGTAATCATACTGGGTGAAGGATGGGGCCGTGACTGGAGTACTAATGACAGTGAACTCACAGTGTTCAGTAGCTATTGCATATCTACTATAGTACTGTGCATGAGTAGTCTGCCTGGGAGGATAACTGAGTCTGAGCCATACTTTGTGCTCTTAATTCCCACACAACTAAAATCCATACACAGCCTCTGGTAAAACTGTTATACCACTACAATCATGCAGAAGTAGAGAAAAAGGGGGCACTAAAGTATGTACATCCTATAGTCATTGCTATCATGTAACAAGAGAAAATTAATGTCCAGCGCTGCAGTCAATGTTTACTTTTGAAAGTTTGAGTACAGAGCAAAAGAATCAAGGTACATCAGAACAGCCTCAAAGATAGTCTGGTACTGCAGCTGTGTATATATGAAGAGAATACATCACAGTTTTGATAATCATATACCCACTCACCACAGTACATACAGCTCCTGGTTTCTGTACCCTGAGAGCCTTCACCACCTGGAACACATCCACCACTCCCTCTGTCTTACACCTCTCAATGGTGGTGGCTATGGCACAGAACATGCCAGACCGACTCACAGTGTCACTGCAGGAAACACACACAGTGCATTATTCTCCACCAGACACACAGCACAACTGGTACAGAGTGTGGCATACCAGCAGTGAACTAAAATGGGGTTGTTTCCAGTCCTCCTCTGTATCTTTCCAACCTCCTTGATCACATCAGTCACAGTCTTGAGGTTGGCACAGTGGCCATCAGGGGCCCAGTTAATGATGTGGAACTGGCTCACTTGATGAACCTTACCACTCTAGGAGGGAGTAGGTATAGTCTCTAGTTTACTATTAGTACTGAATGAGAAGGAATTACTTTGACATTGAATACTTCAAAGGACCTCAGAGAGAACCCTTCGAATTTCTCCTCCCCCACTATCTCCACTGTGAATTCTCCATAGGTCTGTGTGCCACTGCTGGGCCAGTACTGGTAGCACACCTCCTGTGGAGAGAGACACAATCATATCTGCACACAGCAGCATGGCTATACCTTTCCAGCCTCCATCAGTTGACACAACATGACAATCACTCCACACTTTCTGTCATGGACCATCTTCCAGAAATCTCTGGCAGTGGATTGCATGGGATTTTGAGCTATGATGAAGGCCCTCTGCTGCTTGTAGCCCTGCAATGAAGGTATCAAGAACTATTGTTACAATTCCATGTGTAATATAGGGAGCTTACATGAGCAACACTGGCATTGATGTAGTCAGGTGCCTCTCCCTTCAGTACAACCCTCCACTTATCAACTATACACAACACAGAGAAATGGACTAAAAATAAATATTTATTTATATGTCTCACCTGGTAGAAAGTCCATGGAACGATTCTTTTTGGGATATTTTCGAGCTTCAGTACATTTGGCGTGACAGGGGTTAGGGCTCACCTGGTCCAGGACCTAACATACATGCAGTGTATGAAGGGAGTGTAAGAGGTGGTATTGATGAGTGGACTAACAGTAAACTGGAGTTCAAGCTCTGTCTTGCCCGACTGATTCTTCTGCATCTTGTTGAGTTTGGCACTCAGATTACTAGAGTCAATTTGAGTGTCACCACAGGTGACAGCCTCGAGGATGGCATCATGGATGAATGCATACTGGTCCTGTATACACACATACTAGTTCCAGCACAACACTACACACATACAGTGTAGAAGACAAACTGGCAGCATAGTAGCATTTTACATACCATCCGTCACAATAATAAAATATGCCCTATAACTATTTTATTTGCTCTGCCTGTAACGAATACTGACAAACTGGGCAGACTGATTGCTCAGCCCTGCTTACATACACACACTACAGGGAACAAGTCATGGATGGGGTACCACAATAGCATGTACACTAATTTCACTACAATATAATATGTGAAGGCAGTCTATGAATGAATGCATTTCCTTTTCTTTGCTTTTCTTATTGGGGCCAATTGCAGTAGAAAATGTACTGTGTTTAGTATTTAGAAAAAAAATATACACACATGCTTTTTCTGTATACACAGCATTGGGTGTGTGTACATGTTGAAGCAGATACTGTGCTAGGGCTCAACTATATACAAAACAACAGGTACTGTATTTCATGAAGTAAACGAAGATCGAACCCATTATCACCAAAGACAAAAGTTCACTTGTGTCTACTACATCACATACCACAGTTTGCACCATCTTAGTCCTCTGTTCTCTGATCCTGCCAATGACTCCAGGAATATCCACTTCATTCTCTTTCTTAACTTGCTCCAGAACATGGTCTATGGTAATGAATGTACCAGTACGACCTACTCCAGCACTGAGGGAGAGAGAGAGAGCAGACAGAGTGTGTGTGTGTGTGTGTGTGTGTGTGTGTGTGTGTGTGTGTGTGTGTGTGTGTGTGTGTGTGTGTGTGTGTGTGTGTGTGTGTGTGTGTGTGTGTGTGGAATAGGAACATGGGAACTCCAAGGGCTGGCACCCCCGTTCATTTTCTGATAGAGAGCTAAGTGCCCCTTTATTCTCTTACAGGTTTGGTCCACATATATACGCACATTCAAGTCTGAGGTTGGCACCCCCCTTTAGTAAAACATCACTGTCTGTGTTTGTGTGATATAGTTAAGTAACCTGCAGTGGACTACAATTGGTCCAGACTTGTGCTCCTTCATGACCCTTCTGTGGAAGGCCAGGATGGGTGTGGCATAGTCTGGTACTCCGTGGTCAGGCCAGGCTGTGAAGTGGAACTGAGTCACCTTCAGACCATGTTCAGTGCTGCCTGTCAGCTGTGGGATGAGGTGTCTACCTATATACTGGTATATATCAACACCACCACACCTGTACTAGCAAGCTGCGTATGGTATAGTCTGCCAGTATCTGCTGGTCAGTGATGGTGACTTGGAAGGGGCCATAGGACTGGGTCCCAGTGTCAGGCCAGTACTGGTGGCACTTGATCTTAGTCCCCTCCACCAGGTTGGTGATCATCACGATGGTGGGGACTCTCTCCTGCCACACTAGCCTCCAGAAATCCACCACAGTCTTTGGTAGTGGACCTTAGGAATTTTAAACCAAAATGACTTTAACACACATGTAGGGTGATGGTATGTACCTTGAGTGGCAATGAACTTCCTTTGTGTAATGTATCCCTAGGTAGAGACAGTAGGTGTATGTGAACATGAAGTATATTCTCACCCCAAAGCCTGCATTGGTACTCACATCTACATAGCTTGCATTGACATAGTCAGACTCATACTCGTCCAACGGTTTCAGCACCACACGATTGTCATCATCTATATATGTAGCAGAGAAGTATGTAAATGTCAAGCTACACTATGCCAGTGATGTAGTGACTTACACACACAAATGTTGACAAAACGGTTCTTGAACTTATTATCAGGTGATGTGGCTATGGAAATGGACTTCTTTCTACCAGTCGGCAGACCCTATTTGTTAAGCAATAATTACTGTCACTATCCAACAACTGTAACTGCCTAAGTGTAAACTCTTCCTCTCACAACACAGCACTAGTCTTACCTCATATTCATCTTTGAAGGTTTTGTTATTACTGGCATGTCTTTGCTCTACATGATCTCCAAACATGGCTACTGGAATAACATCACCCATAGGCACTGTATCATTAGCAGGATCATTGTCTACTTCCACACTCTCTGACTCCACAGACAGCTTCACCTCCCTCTCTACCCTGGCAGCTGGGTTGACTGCCACCAGCTGGTAGACTCCACTGTGTTTGAGTTCAACAGAGGGCATGGCGAGGGAGCCATCCTCTGCCAGCTCCTTGGAGTAGTCTGCAACCACCTCCTCTCCATTGTGATACCATGTAAGCTTTGGCTTGGGAGTACCTGTCACCTCCACTTGGAACACTACCCCCTCTCCCTCCTGGACATAGGTATCCTCAGAGAACTGCACTATAGCAGGAGCTGTACAGTACAGGAATGGTTCTATGAGCAGGTGAACTGGCAGTCATGAAACTGCAGGCACTCACCATCTTTAGAGGACACATTTTCTTCTGCAATGGAGTAGTGTACACTGTCTTTTCCTCTTGGGGAATACTTAGTTCCTCTCCTGTAGGGGCAGCCATCATCCCTAGTATATGTACAGCAGCAGGTCATTAGATATCAAAAGTCACTAACCTCCTCAGCCACCACACAACCAGGATTATGAGTACTACCACCAAGATAGTAACAATAACAGCTGCAATGACTCCACCCAGTGTAGCTCCCACACCACTCCCGCCCACTGTGGTGATATGCCTCTGCATTCATGCACATTAACACTATACAAAAATCTTACTTTGGAGAGTTTCTGCAGTAATATTACTGTATACTCCAACACCAGCACTGTTCACTGCTGCCACATGAATGGAGTAGGTAGTGGATGGCATCAGACTTGAGATAGTGGCCTCAGTGACACTACCTCCTGAGACATTCATAGTCTGTGTACTCCCACTGCCCTGTACCCCATACCGCACTGAGTAGCCTGTTATGTCTCCATTGTGGTGGATGCAGTCCACTGCCCCCCACTGGACAGTGATGCTGGAGGAGGTCACTGTAAATACACTCACAGAAGTAGGAGCAGCAGATGGAGCTGTGCATGAGAGGTTCAGAATAGAGCAGAGAGAAGACACAGGTAACTCTATGAAGTATACTGACCAGCGGAAATTGTGGTGGCTGTGGTGGTGTCTGCTCCAGTCTTCCCGTCACTCAACATTACAGTCACAGTGATGGAGTACTGAGTACTCTCCTGCAGGCCAGTCAGTGTTGTCTCAGTCACAGTAATACCACTGATGTCCTTAGAGTCATTGAAACACTGAGTGTTAGTGTTGGAGTAAGAGATGGTGTAGTCACTAGTAGCTGTCACACTGTCATCAAGTGTCCATGAGATGGTCAGAGACGTAGGGGAGGCCATGACATCACTTGACAATACCACTTTACCTGTGGAGTGAAGTTTGTAAGAAACAGTCAAAGACAGGTTTCATTAGTGGTCTCTTCACCGAAGTGGTAAGAACATCATCTCTATTTTAATTTTGCATTCAACAATTGCTTTTTTTTAAACAAGGATGGCTACACTGAAGCCACTACAACAGAGGACCCTGTGAAAATCAAGGAGACTGTTAGGACTGGAGCCATCGATGGAGCTGAGCCCTGCTGGAGTGATCTAGAGCCATCGATGGAGCTGAGCCCTGCTGGAGTGATCTGGAGCCATCGATGGAGCTGAGCCCTGCTGGAGAGATCAGGAGCTGGTCAGGATCGCTGCTAGTTCCCCTTTTTGGTCCCATTCCCCTTACAAGAAAAACATCTCATATACTTTCTATGATGAATGATGTGCATATAATACACCCATTAGTAGGTGGAGACTAAAGGCTAACGTGGTTAAGGTTAAGAGTGCAATCCACTGGTCATAATTAAATGTGGAAACGTGAGGTTTTTGTCCATTCATGTAGTAAACAGGTTTCTTCATGTACATGTTCATACACATGTACAATATTTAATGCCTATTTTATACACCTGACAAAATGTAAGCCAATCATATGACATTACTGTGATATACATGTATATAGCAAATTTATACACATGACATAATTAGTGGTGCCTCATGTTCCACCATAGCATACCTATAGTGAGAGTCACTGCAGCAGTCACAGTACTGGGTAGTGTACTGGAGGTGGCCACCATGGTAATGGAGTAGGTAGCCCCTGTCATTAGTCCAGTGATGGTGGCAGTAGTAGTAGCTCCAGCCATCTCTGAGCCATTATGTCCTCCAACATGCTGCTGGTAGTAGATGATGTAACCAGTCACAGTAGGTTCTCCTGATGGAGGTATCCAGGAGACTTGTACACTGTTCACTCCATTCTGAGACACAGTCACATTAGAGGGAGGGGAGGGAGCTGGAGGGAGATCCACAGTCAAATGCATATGTACATGCATGCATATGTCCAAATGTTAAATACATAGGTGAAAGATTGAGTAAATTCCACCAGAGCTGATGGTTACTGGAACTGTTTGTGTAACTTATTGAAAACAAGCTAATTTAAGAGCTCAAGCAGAGTGTTATTTGCAATGGTTAACTTAGTAGTTATCCGAACTAAACGATCTGACTTTACAAATGACAACAACTAAAAAACTAAGTGAATGCTGGGTACAATGACAGAGTGGGCCCCTATCCAGAAATAAAGAACCATTGATACAAGACATAGGAACAGTCAGTGATACAAAAGAACAATATAACAAAGATGAAGCCAACACACAGAGTAGCTAAAACCACAGTGACAAAAATTGATTGTACAGCAAAGCATAATACATAATAATATAAATAATTAAAGTGTTCTCTTTCATCATAACGTGTGTGTGTGTGTGTGTGTGTGTGTGCGTGTGTGTGTGTGTGTGTGTGTGTGTGTGTGTGTGTGTGTGTGTGTGTGTGTGTGTGTGTGTGTGTGTGTGTGTGTGTGTGTGTGTGTGTGCGTGCTTGCATGTGTGTGTTTGTGTGAACTAGATGTCTATATATACAGCAGCAATGACAGCACTAACAGTTGACTCGAGCTACAGCTATATACATGTGCATATAGTTGTTTATACTGCCTAATTTGTGTGTATTGTGTATTATAGCCTGCTGTTTGTGAATTTTCATAAACTTACTTTTACTTACAAAAAGTTTATCATTAAGAGTATAATCCACCTCTTTCTTGCCCACATGTACTTATAAGGTCAAGTTATTTAGAGGTTTAAATGTACATATCTAAATCAGTACATAGTGTGACTTGATCCAAGTGGCTTAGAATATAATCATTTACAATAGAACATGCGCAGTACATGTGTTATGGTACCAGTATACATACAACAAATTTAATTGACAGGTGACATTTAAAACACACTGCTCACCAGCTGAATGCATGTACCTTGAACAGCAAGCTGTGCTGAAGTCACATTATCAGATGGTCTGTTATTAGCCACAGTACATGTGTAGAGTCCTCCCAGTCTCCCAGACACAGTCAGGGTGTGGGTGTACTGTGAAGTAGTGCGATAATCTAACACAGTCTCATTTCCGTCAGTGACAGTGACAGAGTCTCTGGTCCAAGTGACAGTGGTAGCAGGTCCACCAGTGGAGATACAGGTGAGGGTGAACTGAAAATTGTCTCCATTGGAGTCAAAGTCCACTGTCATACCATCAGGTATTTTGACTACTCCTAATGTAAACAAGCAATATCTCAAGTTTCACTGGCTCCACACTTATACATATGGTAGTACACATTCATGCTTGTGTAACTGCAGGTACTGACTACTTACAGACAGAAGAATTGAAAAAAATTGGCACATTAATCATGTGTCCCAATCTTGTCTCCATTCCTTTTTATGAATGATTTACTTGTTTCTTATCCTTTTTTACTATTTTAATAGTCACACTACCAGCACATATATTGAACAGAGCAAGATTGAGAGGCTGACATAATTATGTCACAACTGTAAGATCTGGACACAGCAATTACTAAACAAATATTTGTTTGTTGTTACTGATTGAGTATATAGGCAAGATAAAGTGAACCTGCACAAACATATATGTGGGTTAGTGTTCCATGTAGCATTTTATGAGGCAAAACAACCACTGCTATGGATTATCAACATTTGCAATATAGTGGACAACTTTCAGTTGGATATTTCAACTGTTAAGAACACATTATATTTATGTTCTGTATATATGTTCTGTATGACCTGGCGTGGTTCAGTTAGAGACCATTTGTCATCTGATGCATTTATTTACTAATGCATGTGGGCAATAGTCAATCTTCCTATATACATAGGTTTCTTTTTACACATTACACTCAAGTGCAGAGTAGCTAACAAGACAAGTGTGTTTTTATATACCTCCTTCTTTGTCATATATTCCCACATAGACTGTCTCTCCAACTGATGGATCATTGTCATCATGGACAGCATTAGTTGGAATTACACAGCGATAGATACCAAATGGACGATTAATAACATAGTTTCGACGGCGTAGATGAACTACCTGAGATTGACGATCCTCATAAATACCATACCGAGTTTCACTACCAAATGGCAGTCTTGTGTCACTACCAGGAGTAAACCAGTCTCCACGTCCAGGGATACCATTAGACTGACTACGACAACATGTCTCTAGGTCAGTGCGACATTGTAGAGTACGATTCAAATATATATTCTCCTTCATTTCACTGGAGTCCACATAGGAATGGTTAGGTAGAATATTACCCCTGAAGTAGATGTGAGGATATTCAGTCACAGACTGGACCTCCACCAGAGACCAGAGAAGACACAGTAGAACACACAACAGTGTGGCCTCCATTGGAACTATCTCTACATGCATGGAAATATCATGCAATCAAAGACTGATAATAATTTTATCATCTGTTGCATGCAGGAGCAATCATGAGTTCGTCACGCA
Source organism: Theonella swinhoei (assembly GCA_963970385.1). Taxonomy (NCBI): domain Eukaryota; kingdom Metazoa; phylum Porifera; class Demospongiae; order Tetractinellida; family Theonellidae; genus Theonella; species Theonella swinhoei. The sequence goes on from OZ019953.1 coordinate 2,811,678, forward strand.
ATTGCAATATAGAGTGTACGCGCGACATGTGTACAGGTGCAGTTGATAACTCTCTTACCTCTTCTGCATTGAGCAACTTTCATCTTTAAAATTCAACTCACGGCGAGTTGCGAAGTTAGCCTTCCGAGCTCTGCACTTACAGAGCGATATAATTACGCGGAATTGCTATCACAAGAGCGGAGCTCGAGTGTGCGGCGTGGTTAATGAGGGGCGCGCGCTATTTGCTATTGTCTTCGTCGCGCAAAACGCGACATCTAGACGATATATGTTCACTATCTTTCTACTTGAACATGTACTGGACCTTATTAAACTGATCAGATAGTAGTTTCTGGTAGTTTAAAAATATATGGATCTTACACTGGATAACATTGAGTTCTGAGGTATTGTGGATGGGCTGGATTCTGTCTTCTCAAACTAAAGTGCAGAACACTCGCTCCCACGCGTGCGCGAATCCCTGAAAACGCACGCGCTATTGAAACGCTAATAATGCGTATGCGCGGTTTTCAAAATGGCTGATGCCATACAATGCAGAAGCGATGTATCTCTGCAACCGAGCGGTTTTCAGAGAAATCCACACCATTTTTTTGACCTTCGTTGCTCGTTGAGTACGTTATATCGTTTTCAGGACAAGTATTCGTTCCGGAGAATGATTGGACGCACAGTATCGCTGCTCATGCGCGCGCCACCCATCGACCTGCATGGCTCTTCATGAAGGTCGGGTAATACCTTTTTTACTCAAGCAACCCAGGCCATTATCATTTTCTGTATTTCTTAGTCAGACTAACCATTATAATTGCTGTATAATAATGTTAGAGTAAATGGATTTCTCACTGATACCTTTGAAGCTATACCTTACGGAACTTTGGCGTAGCTACTTTGCTTGAAACACAATTTCTTATAGTTTTGATAAGGTGTGGAGGATCAGAAAAGAAAAGGTTTGGGAATTGAAGGGAATACGGATTTAGTGCCCTGTGCACTACCTCCTTGCTGTTCTTAGGAGAATGTAAATGGAATAGCTGTCAGTTGGTAGCTAAACAATCACAGGTCAGGCCCATCACGTGGAATCCATAGCTTTGCAAACAGCCAACAGCTTTCCAAACGATATGAAACATTTCGTTCCCATGAAGTGATGTACAAGGAAACTGGGCATATGGAAATTGCAGCCCACTATTGAGCCCTCTAACCATGAGGACCAGCACCGATTTGGCCATGGGCATGGTAGGAGCAGTTCCTGTGCTTCAAACTCAGTGAGGTGTCAGTTCATATCTCCTAACTCTGTAAATCCAACAAGTTCATGTTACAGAACATACACATATCTACCATATATACCTATCAGGTACAAGATCCTTCCTAATGTGCACGTGCATCTCATCCATGAGAACTACACATTTTTGCCACTCTGGACAGGTTGTGATACGTGCAGCTTCAATCAGTTGCTCATCCACAGCCGTTGAGAATCCAGACTCTGCCTTTGCAAAGTGTGTATAATCCCTCACTGTTCTCTGAGAGGGTAGGGACAAACACCCGGATCGTCTGATCCACATAGCCATGTTAACTATTGCTATCTCACATCTCCAGAGAAGACGCAGAGACTATCTGCATTGCACCAGGCTGTCAGAACAGCTCAGCAACAAGTAAGAAGACTCAAGGCTCGTTTAGAAGAGGAATTGACCACTGTGGGTGAAATTGTTGATGAACACACACATGCTGGCTTGGAGTCTATCATGGCAGACAGCAAGTCCATCGTACACAACCATTTCCCCCTGACTCTTTTGGACTCATCTTTTGGGAACAGCAGAAGAAAGCAGCAGAGGCTTCCACTCCTTTTTACATGAAATATATACATCCCCTGTGCGTATACTAGATGATACTTTACATGCTCATATTAACTCATGTGTATGTGGTAGAACCATGGAACAAAAAGTAAGCAAAACCTCTATCTTTAACCTAAAGGACAAGCTACGTTCTCTTACTACACGTGCCTAGTGTACTGAGAGATAGGTCAAACAGTTGTATCCCTACAAAGAGCCCATTACCAACTTGTTTCGCGCATGAGCAGGAATTTCTCACCACAAACGACAGTAGTAAATCAGGTACCTGCTCGCCGCATTGAAATTGAGAAACGTGTGGCCTAAATAGGGTACCAACTACGTCTGGTATTAACATTAATATTGATGGATCATAACCTCAAGCCATACGGATTCCCTATCCATCAATGTATTGATGGGTATGTAATTGAAGTTCTCACATCGTAATGTTGAAATGTTTATATCCATTGTCACATCAGATGTTGTGGTTATAAAGGTTGCAATTGGCACTTCAAACAATAATCTGTCTGTACTGTGGTTGCATACCACTTTCTCTCTGTTGTGGAAGAACTCCGAGGTTGGAAATCATATACTTCATGAGTGGGAACACACATAGAATCTGAACAAGCAAGAATTGCTAATTTGTTGCTGCCGAATGAATTGTTCTTTCTTCCTCAAGTGCAAGATTACATGTAATATTATGGGACTTTGTACTGAGCTGGCAGTTATCTACGTGCAGTTAACTCTTAGGACCTTCAAGAATCAGACCCTCCAGCACCACTCTCAGCAGTACAGCAGCTCATGATATCGATGCAACACTATCTTTTCCAGAGACCATAGAAGATGCAATGTCCTTGTATGCTGAACTTACCTCATTGATGGAAGGTTAGACTTATGAACACATATCACACCTATCATGATTTCTCATGCAGTATGTGGCAGCTGCATATTACTCAAATTGCTCTGTGGAACTTAAAACATGCAGAATTGGTTATTATCAAATGACATGACATATTAATGTGCATCATGAACCAATCAGAGTAGGATTATCATAGTCATTTTGTGAGGGCAGCATATGCATGCATGTGAAGCAGTCATAACGGGTTGGCTTGGAATTAACTGATACAAATTGCAAGAAGCAGATCCTGATGAGTAACAACCTCTGTGAACAATGAAATAAGTGGTAATGGTGTGTTTATCTCGCTAGCTGTATATGTACTAGGAAATAGCTATGAAAGAAAAGCGGTAGTCTACAGTACTTTGATGCACGCATGTATATTTTTACTCGTTATCTTGATTAGGAATTCCGACACTGTGCATATGCACGCCTTAGTCTAAACAGGCTCGCAGGACAATTGGTTAGGCGGGGCACTCGTGCTGACTAATAAAATGCGCTAAGCGCGCTCGCTAGGGGGGGTCTGGGGGCACCTGCCGCACCTGCTCTAGGGCCAAGCTTCCGCGCTAGAAATGCATCCATTGACACTCGCGCATGCACGGAAGGGTTATTTGTAGTCTCTGTGTTTGTGTGTCTGTCTGTCCGTCCGTCTGTCTGAGTACCAAATTATAAATGTGGAGATATGAAGAAGCAGCATTAGTGTTCGGCACTGTTAACCTCTGGAGCGGAAAGAAGAGAGCATTACTGCGTTGTCGAAGAAAAGCGGCAATTGCCGATTTTCGTGAACCGTGCTTTGCTGTGGATGCTAAACATGTATATGTTGACAAGCAGTATTAGTAAATCCGTAATAGTAAGAGTCTTGAGCTGTATTGTTAAGCAGACGTATATTCTTGGGTGCTGGAATATAGTATATGATTAGCAGGTGGAGGCTAAAGGCTAATGTGGGTAAGAGTGCAATTAAAGATCGTTACAAGGACGACCGGGTGTGTGTGTGTGTGTGTGTGTGTGTGTGTGTGTGTGTGTGTGTGTGTGTGTGTGTGTGTGTGTGTGTGTGTGTGTGTGTGTGTGTGTGTGTGTGTGTGTGTGTGTGTGTGTGTGTGTGTGTGTGTGTGTGTGTGTGTGTGTGTGTGTGTGTGTGTGTGTGTGTGTGTTTGAGGCCGTTACCAATGTCAGCAGTACTGTCACTTCAGATGCCTTGAGTAAGGTTCCTCCACTTCCCATCCCAGAGGAGGCTGCCGACAGCAGCTCGGGTGTTGAGGGACTTGCCAGTGAGCCAATAGAAGAGGAGGTGAAAAAGACAGTCAGTCAACTGAGGAGTGGGAGGGCACCTGGAAAAGATGATATCACTGCTGAGTTGTTGAAGTTGGGGAGGAGGCCACGATACAGCGGCTGACCTGGCTGGCTCATTCTATATGGAATACGGAAGGGGTGCCAGAAGATTTGAAGAACCAGATCATCATTCCGTTACACAAGAAAGTGGTGTTTGATGAGTGCGATAATTTCAGAGGCATTGCGCTATTGAGTGTGCCAAGTAAAGTCATCTGTCGTGTGATTCAGAATAGAGTGAAGGAGAAGGGAGATCGGATGTTGAGAGAATTGCAGTGTGGCTTCAGACCTGGCAGGAGATGCGTGGACCAGGTGTTTTGTCTATGCACTCTGATGGAGAAGGCACGCAAGTTTCGCACTCCCCTTTACTTGTGTTTCGTCAATCTCACTAGGGTTTATGACTCTGTGAACAGAGAGGCTCTTTGGTTGGTCCTTCAACAGCACTACCACTTCCCTGCCAAACTCGTCAGAATCCTCAAGGCTCTTCATCTTGACACCAGAGGCAAGGCTCAATCATATGGCCGCCTCTCCAAGCCCTTTCAAATTGAGAATGGGGTAAGGCAAGGTGATGTGTTGGCACCATTTCTGTTCAACCTTTTCTTTGATGCTGTGATCGAAATGGCAATAGAGGCCCGTCCTGGGGAGGGGGTTACTGTGTTTTACGACCCAGAAGCAGAGCTAGTGGGTAGCAGAAAGAAAATGTCAGAGAAGAGACTCGTGCAGGATCTGGAGTACGCATATGACCCTGTGCTTAGTGGCAGCTTTCCAGCAGAGACACAACCACTCAAGCTACAAGGCCACATATCACCAGTCACAGCTGCCTCTTCTCTTCTCCTCTTCCGCTCATCCTTTCTATGCTTTTCTTGTTTCTCTGCCTCCTTGTTGAAATCCTCCACTGCAGCTGCCACCTTACCCCTCCACTCTCTCCAGTCCTTCGCAACACTTCTCCATTCCGAACACATCTCACACTTCTTCACATTGCGGGCCACTATGTCATTCCATTGGAGCTTCTGAACACCTGCTGCACACTTTCCCCCCTCTCGCCAATACACCATCCGGGACTGCGGCATTCGAGCCATGTGGCCCAGCCATCTCAGCCTTCTTCGTCTAATCATTGACTCCACTGTCTCCACGTTGGCTAGCTCTCTGATCTCGGTATTCCTCATCTTTTCATGCATGGATACACCCAGAAATATCCTGAGGCAGCAGATCAAAAAGCTCTGTAGTCTATGAAGATGTGGGCCCCGCCCTTCACTGCCGTACAGGAGTGTTGGGAGTACAACTGCCTTGAATATGCGTAACTTGTTCTTCCACTTGATCTTCCTCTGGTACTACAGGATCTTGCTCAAACTGGTAAAACTCCTTGATGCCTAGCTAATCTGAGAGTCAATCTCCTTATCAAGTGAGCATGTGGATGTTACAGTGCTCCCAAGATACCACCACAGACACAGCCTCACCATCCAGACTCAGGGATACTTGTTGGGAAAGGGGGTGCTGGTGTGGAGGTTGAGGCACAACAGCCAAGATCTTAGTTTTCTTGGTACTGATGGACAGCCCCAGCTCTGTGCAGGCTTCATGCAGACTGTGTAACATCCCCTCCAAGCTGACTCCCAGACCAAAGCTGGCCTTGTAAACCACCAGAGACAGAAGCATGGTCCTCAGGTGACATCAGTCTGTCGTTTCTGTGGGGAATGCTTCCAACGACAAGGGTTGAGGAATCATGAGAAAGCATGCGAAAGAGTGTGTAACACCATCAGCACCTCATCATTGTGGCCTGCATCATTTGCATGAAAGCAGTCGAGGTGTGTGTGTGTGTGTGTGTGTGTGTGTGTGTGTGTGTGTGTGTGTGTGTGTGTGTGTGTGTGTGTGTGTGTGTGTGTGTGTGTGTGTGTGTGTGTGTGTGTGTGTGTGTGTGTGTGTGTGTGTGTGTGTGTGTGTGTGTGTGTGTGTGTGTGTGTGTGTGTGTGTATGTGTGTCTGTCTGTCTGTCTGTCCCTCTGTGTCTGTCTGTCGGTCTGTCAGCCCTTCCAATAATGCTATACTTTGTAATAATAACTGCGTGGGAGGGTTCGGACTTTTCATATTGGTAGAGTGGTCAATGAATGTACGCATGCCCAATAAACAGCACATGACTGAAATGGAAGGATGGAAGTATGGAAGCATGGAAGGATAGCAGAATAGAAGGATAGAAGGATGGAAGTCCGCGTAGAATGGAAGGGCTGGATGGCCCTTCTGGGCCACCGTAAGGGGAGGGATCTCTCCTTGTGGATGGGCGGCTGGGTACGAGACAACCTGAGTACCTGGTCACTGGGTTGTCAAAGAGGCATGGCCTCACCAAATTAGGGCCTGGCTAGGCAAAATTTTTCCTGCCTGCTTCCATACAAATGTTTGTTTTTGAAAAGTGCAATGGATAACCTTCTGGGCTTCCATAGATGACAGAGGAATCATACTGGGTGAAGGGTGGGGCCGTGACTGGAGTACTAATGACAGTATTCAGTAGCTATTGCATATCTACTATAGTACTGTGCATGAGTAGTCTGCCTGGGAGGATAACTGAGTCTGGGCCATACTTTGTGCTACTCAACTAAAATCCATACACAGCCTCTGGTAAAACTGTTATACCACTACAATCATGCAGAAGTAGAGAAAAAAGGGGGCACTAAAGTATGTACATCCTCTAGTCATTGCTATCATGTAACAAGAGAAAATTAATGTCCAGCGCTGCAGTCAATGTTTACTTTTGAAAGTTTGAGTACAGAGCAAAAGAATCAAGGTACACCAGAACAGCCTCAAAGATAGTCTGGTACTGCAGCTGTGTATATATGAAGGGAATACATCACTGTTTTGATAATCATATACCCACTCACCACAGTACGTACAGCTCCTGGTTTCTGTACCCTGAGAGCCTTCACCACCTGGAACACATCCACCACTCCCTCTGTCTTACACCTCTCAATGGTGGTGACTATGGCACAGAACATGCCAGACCGACTCACAGTGTCACTGCAGGAAACACACACAGTGCATTATTCTCCACCAGACACACAGCACAACTGGTACAGAGTGTGGCATACTTGCAGTGAGCTAAAATAGGGTTGTTTCCAGTCCTCCTCTGTATCTTTCCAACCTCTTCAATCACATCAGTCACAGTCTTGAGGTTGGCACAGTGGCCATCAGGGGCCCAGTTAGTGATGTGGAACTGGCTCACTTGATGAACCTTACCACTCTAGGAGGGAGTAGATATAGTCTCTAGTTTACTATTAGTACTGAATGAGAAGGAATTACTTTGCCATTGAATACTTCAAAGGACCTCAGAGAGAACCCTTCGAATTTCTCCTCCCCCAGTATCTCCACTGTGAATTCTCCATAGGTCTGTGTGCCACTGCTGGGCCAGTACTGGTAGCACACCTCCTGTGGAGAGAGACACAATCATATCTGCACCCAGCAGCATGGCTATACCTTTCCAGCCTCCATCAGTTGACACAATATCACAATCACTCCACACTTCCTGTCATGGACCATCTTCCAGAAATCTCTGGCAGTGGATTGCATGGGATTTTGAGCTATGATGAAGGTCCTTTGCTGCTTGTAGCCCTGCAATGAAGGTATCAAGAACCATTGTCACAATTCCATGTGTAATATAGGGAGCTTACATGAGCAACACTGGCATTGATGTAGTCAGGTGTCTCTCCCTTCAGTACAACCCTCCACTTATCAACTATACACAACACAGAGAAATGGACTAAAATAAACATTTATTTATATGTCTCACCTGGTAGAAAGTCCATGGAACGATTCTTTTTGGGATATTTTCGAGCTTCAGTACATTTGGCGTGACAGGGGTTAGGGCTCACCTGGTCCAGGACCTAACATACATTACAATGTATGAAGAGAGTGTAAGAGGTGGTATTGATGAGTGGACTAACTGTAAACTGGAGTTCCAGCTCTGTCTTGCCCGACTGATTCTTCTGCATCTTGTTGAGTTTGGCCCTCAGATCACCTGACTCAATTTGAGTGTCACCACAGGTGATGGCCTCGAGGATGGCATCATGGATGAATGCATACTGGTCCTGTATACACACATACTAGTTCCAGCACAACACTACACACATATAGTGTAGAAGACAAACTGGCAGCATATTAGCATTTTACATACCATTTGTCACACTAATAAAATATGTCCTATAACTACAAGTCAGATTTATGGCTCTATCATCCTTAATATAGATCACCTGCTGGCTGAATGTGTATTTTATTTCCCTTCTTAGGCTGCATGACAGCTCTATCCATGTGACTGTCTGGCATGAGATTGTAAATATCAAAATATTTTTTATTTGCTCTGCCTGTAACGAATACTGACAAACTGGGCAGACTGATTGCTCAGCCCTGCTTACATACGCACACTACAGGAAACAAGTCATGGATGGGGTACCACAACAGCATGTACACTAATTTCACTACAATATAATATGTGAGGGCAGTCAATGAATGAATGCATTTCCTTTTCTTTGCTTTTCTTATTGGGGCCAATTGCAGTAGGAAATGTACTGTGGTTTAGTATTTAGAGAAAAAAATATACACACATGCTTTTTCTGTATACACAGCATTGGGTGTGTGTACTTGTACCACAGAAGCCATAGAGATCAAAGAAACCGGCTGTAGTACAAATCCTGTAAGACTATCCCCACTATCAAAACAGCATTGTCTTAGCTCATTAATATTCATATCGTAGTTATAGTGTGCTGACTCATCACTAAGAAGTACATGTACTGTCTTAGTGCTGAGTCAGTACGCCATACACTACGATATGAAATATTCACGAGCAGCGGTTTCTTTGATCCCTATGGCTTCTGTGGTACAAACCGGTTACACTACACCCACTCAGTGGTTTAGTGTATACACTACTCGTGCTATGCACTTGTAGTGTATATCCACTAAACCACCTCTTGGGTGTAGTGTAACCTATATATGTTGAAGTCAGATACTGTGCTAGGGCTCAACTATATACAAAACAACAGGTACTGCATTTCATGAAGTAAACTTTTAATTGAAGATTGAACTCATTACACATGTATCTCCAAAGACAAAAGTTCACTTGTGTCCACTACATCACATACCGCAGTTTGGACCATCTTAGTCCTCTGTTCTCTGATCCTGCCAATGACTCCAGGAATATCCACTACATTCTCTTTCTTAACTTGCTCCAAAACATGGTCTATGGTAATGAATGTACCAGTACGACCTACTCCAGCACTGAGGGAGAGAGAGAGAGAGCAGACAGAGGGTGTGTGTGTGTGTGTGTGTGTGTGTGTGTGTGTGTGTGTGTGTGTGTGTGTGTGTGTGTGTGTGTGTGTGTGTGTGTGTGTGTGTGTGTGTGTGTGTGTGTGTGTGTGTGTGTGTGTGTGTGTGTGTGTGTGTGTGTGTGTGTGTGTGTGTGTGTGTGTGTGTGTGTGTGTGTGTGTGTGTGTGTGTGTGTGTGTGTGTGTGTGTGTGTGTGTGGAATAGGAACATGGGAACTCCAAGGGCTGGCACCCCCGTTCATTTTCTGATAGAGAGCTAGTGCCCCCTTTATTCTCTTACAGGTTTGGTCCACATATATACGCACATTCAAGGGCGCCCCCCTTTAGTAAAACATCATTGTCTGTGTTTGTGTGATATAGTTAAGTAACCTGCAGTGGACTACAATTGGTCCAGACTTGTGCTCCTTCATGACCCTCCTGTGAAAGGCCAAGATGGGTGTGGCATAGTCTGGTACTCCGTGATCAGGCCAAGCTGTGAAGTGGAACTGAGTCACCTTCAAACCACGTTCAGTGCTGCCTGTCAGCTGTGGGGTGGGGTGTCTACCTATATACGTGTATACATCAACACCACCACACCTGTACTAGCAAGCCGCGTATGGTATAGTCTGCCAGTATCTGTTGGTCAGTGATGGTGACTTGGAAGGGGCCGTAGGACTGGGTCCCAGTGTCAGGCCAGTACTGCTGGCACTTGATCTTAGTCCCCTCCACCAGGTTGGTGATCATCACGATGGTGGGGACTCTCTCCTGCCACATTAGCCTCCAGAAATCCACCACAGTCTTTGGCAGTGGACCTGAGGAATTTTAAACCAAAATGACTTTAACACACATGTAGGGTGATGGTATGTACCTTGAGTGGCAATGAACTTCCTTTGTGTAATGTATCCCTAGGTAGAGACAGAAGGTATATGTGAACATGAAGTATATTCTCACCCCAGAGCCTGCATTGGTACTCACATCTACATAGCTTGCATTGACATAGTCGGACTCATACTTGTCCAACGGTTTCAGCACCACACGATTGTCATCATCTATATATGTAGCAGAGAAGTACGTACATGTCAAGCTTCACTATGCCAGTGATGTAGTCACTTACACACACAAATGTTGACAAAACGGTTCTTGAACTTATTATCAGGTGATGTAGCTATGGAAATGGACTTCTTTCTACCAGTCGGCAGACCCTATTTGTTAAGCAATAATTACTGTCACTATCCAACAACCGTAACTGCCTAAGTGTAAGCTCTTCCTCTCATAACACAGCACTAGTCTTACCTCATATTCCTCTTTGAAGGTTTTGTTATTACTGGCATGTCTTTGCTCTACATGATCTCCAAACATGGCTACTGGAATAACATCACACATGGGCACTGTATCATAAGCAGGATCATTGTCTACTTCCACACTCTCTGACTCCACAGACAGCTTCACCTCCCTCTCTACCCTGCCAGCTGGATTGACTGCCACTAGCTGGTAGACTCCAGTGTGTTTGAGTTCAGCAGAGGGCATGATGAGGGAGCCATCCTCTGCCAGTTCCTTGGAGTAGTCTGCAACCACCTCCTCTCCATTGTGATACCATGTAAGCTTTGGCTTAGGAATACCTGTCACCTCCACTTGGAACAATACCCCCTCTCCCTCCTGGACATAGGTATCCTCAGAGAACTGCACTATAGCAGGAGCTGTACAGTACAGGAATGGTTCTATGAGCAGGTGAACTGGCAGTCATGAAACTGCAGGCACACACCATCTTTAGAAGACACATTTTCTTCTGTAATGAAGTAGTGTACACTGTCCTTTCCTCTTGGGGAATACTTAGTTCCTCTCCTGTAGGGGCAGTCATCATCCCCAGTACATGTACAGCATCAGGTCATTAGATATCAAAAGTCACTAACCTCCTCAGCCACCACACAACCAGGACTATGAGTACTACCACCAAGATTGTAACCATAACAGCTGCAATGACTCCACCTAGTGTAGCTCCCACACCACTCCGTCCTCCAGAATCCACAATACTGGGTAGTATAGTGGAGGTGGCCACTGTGGTGATATGCCTCTGCATCATGCACATTAACATGCACTATACAAAAATCTTACTTTGGAGAGTTTCTGCAGTAACATTACTGTATACTCCAACACCAGCAATGTTCACTGCTGCCACTTGAATGGAGTAGGTAGTGGATGGCATCAGACTTGAGATAGTGGCCTCAGTGACACTACCTCTTGAGACATTCATAGTCTGTCTACTCCCACTCCCCTGTACCCCATACCACACTGAGTAGCCTGTTATGTCTCCATTGTGGTGGATGCAGTCCACTGCCCCCCACTGGACAGTGATGCTGGAGGAGGTCACTGTAAATACACTCACAGAAGTAGGAGCAGCAGATGGAGCTGTACATGAGAGGTTCAGAATAGAGCAGAGAGAGACACAGGTAACTCTATGAAGTATACTGACCAGCAGAAATTGTGGTGGCTGTGGTGGTGTCTGCTCCAGTCTTCCCATCACTCAACATTACAGTCACAGTGATGGAGTACTGAGTACCCTCCTGCAGGCCAGTCAGTGTTGTCTCAGTCACAGTAATACCAGTGATGTCATTAGAGTCATTGAAACACTGAGTGTTAGTGTTGGAGTAGGAGATGGTGTAGTCACCATTAGCTGTCACTCCCCCAACCAGTGTCCATGAGATGGTCAGAGACGTAGGGGAGGCCATGACATCACTTGACAATACCACTAAACCTGTGGAGTGAAGTTTGTAAGAAACAGTCAAAGACAGGTTTCATTAGTGGTCTCTTCACCAAAGTGGTAAGAACATCATCTCTATTTTAATTTTGCATTCAACAAGTGCTTTTTTTAAACAAGGATGGCTACACTGAAGCCCCTACCACAGAGGACCCTGTGAAAATCAAGGAGACTGTTAGGACTGGAGCCATTGATGGAGCTGAGCCCTGCTGGAGTGATCTGGAGTCATTGGTGGAGCTGAGCCCTGCTGGAGAGATCAGGAGCTGGTCAGGATTGCTGCTAGTCCACCTTTTTGGTCCCATTCCCCTTACAAGGAAAACATCTCATATACTTTCTATGATGAATGATGTGCATATAATACACCCATGGAGACTAAAGGCTAAGGTTAAGAGTGCAATCCACTGGTCATATATTAAATGTGGAAATGTGAGTTTTTTTTGTCCATTCATGTAGTAAACAGGTTTCTTCATGTACATGTTCATACACATGTACAATATTTAATGCCTATTTTATACACCTGACAAAATGTAAGACAATCATATGACATTACTGTGATATATATAGCAAATTTATACACATGACATAATTAGTGGTGTCTCATCTTCCACCATAGCATACCTATAGTGATAGTCACTGCAGAAGTCACAGTACTGGGTAGTGTTCTGGAGGTGGCCACCATGGTAATGGAGTAGGTAGCCCCTGTCATTAGTCCAGTGATGGTGGCAGTAGTGGTAGTAGCTCCAGCCATCTCTGAGCCATTATGTTCTCCATCTTGCTGCTGGTAGTAGATGATGTAACCAGTCACAGTAGGTTCTCCTGATGGAGGGGTCCAGGAGACTTGTACACTGTTCACTCCATTCTGAGACACAGTCACATTAGAGGGAGGAGAGGGAGCTGGAGGAAGATCCACAGTCAAATGTACATGCATATGTCCAAATGTTAAATACATGTCCTTTTTAGGTGAAAGATAGAGTAAATTCCACCAGAGCTGATGGTTACTGGAACTCTTTGTGTAACTTATTGAAAACGAGCTAAATTTAAGAGTGTACGTGCATGCATATGTCCAAATGTAAATAAAAATAATAAATTCCACCAGAGTTGATGGTTACTGAAACTGTTTGTGTAACTTATTGAAAACAAGCTAAATTTAAGGGCTCAAGCAGAGTGTTATTTGCAATGGTTAACTTAGTAGTTATCCGAACTAAACAATCTGACTTTACAAACGACGACAACTAAAAACTAAGTGAATGCTGGGTTTAAATAGTACAATGACAGAGTGGGCCCCTACCCAGAAATAAAGAACCATTGATACAAGACATAGGAACAGTCAGTGATACAAAAGAACAATACAGCAAAGATGAGGTCAACACACAGAGTAGCTAAAACCACAGTGACAAAAATTGATTGTACAACAAAGCATAATACATATATAAATAATTCATTAAATTAAAGTGTTCTCTTTCATCATAACTAGCATATTGTGTGTGTGTGTGTGTGTGTGTGTGTGTGTGTGTGTGTGTGTGTGTGTGTGTGTGTGTGTGTGTGTGTGTGTGTGTGTGTGTGTGTGTGTGTGTGTGTGTGTGTGTGTGTGTGTGTGTGTGTGTGTGTGTGTGTGTGTGTGTGTGTGTGTGTGTGTGTGTGTGTGTGTGTGTGTGTGTGTGTGTGTGTGTGTGTGCGTGTGTGTATGTGTGTGTGTGTGTGTGCGTGTGTGCTTGCATGTGTGCGTGTGTGCTTGCATGTGTGTGTGTTTGTTTAGTGTGTAGTATGTTAGTGTGAACTAGATGTCCATATACAGCAGCAATGACAGTACTAACAGTTGACTTGAGCTACAGCTATATACATGTACATATGGTTGTTTATACCGCCTAATATATGTGTATTGTGTATATAGCCTGCTGTTTGTGAATTCTCATAAACTTACTTTTACTTACAAAAAGTTTATCATTAAGAGTATAATCCACCTCTTTTTTGCCCACATGTACTTATAAGGTCAAGTTATTTAGAGGTTTAAATGTACATATCTAAATCAGTACATAGTGTGACTTGATCCAAGTGGCTTAGAATATAATCATTTACAATAGAACATGTGCAGTACATGTGTTGTGGTACCAGTATATATACAACAAATTTAATTGACAGGTGACATTTAAAACACACTGTTCACCAGCTGAATGCATGTACCTTCAATGGCAAGCTGTGCTGAAGTCACATTATTAGATGGTCTGTTATTAGCTACAGTACATATGTAGAGTCCTCCCAGTTTCCCAGTCACAGTCAGGGTGTGGGTGTACTGTGAAGTAGTGCGATTATCTAACATAGTCTCATTTCCTTCAGTGACAGTGACAGAGTCTCTGGTCCAAGTGACAGTGGTAGCAGGTCCACCAGTGGAGATACAGGTGAGGGTGAACTGAAAATTGTCTCCATTGGAGTCAAAGTCCATTGTCATACCATCAGGTATTTTGACTACTCCTAATGTAAACAAACAATATCTCAACTTTCACTGGCTCCACTGGTAGTACACATTCATGCTTGTGTAACTGCAGGTACTGACAACTTACAGACAGAAGAATGGAAAAAAATTGGCACATTAATCATGTGTCCCAATCTTGTCTCCATTCCTTTTATGGATGATTTACTTGTTTCTTGTCCTATTTTACTATTTTAATAGTCACACTACCAGCACATATATTTAAAATGATTGAACAGAGCAAGATTGGGAGGCTGACATAATTATGTCACAACTGTAAGATCTGGACACAGCAATTACTAAACAAACATTTGTTTGTTGTTACTGATTGAGTATATAGGCAAGATAAAGTGAACCTGCACAAACATATGTGGGTTAGTGTTCCATGTAGCATTTTATGAGGTAAAACAACCACTGTTATGGATTATCAACATTTGCAATATAGTGGACAACTTTCAGTTGGATATTTCAACTGTTAAGAACACATTATATTTAATTGGTGATTAATTTGATATCCTCAGTATACTTCAGGAATGGTTGCTCACTAGATTTTCTCCACTACTTCTATCTGACACTCTGCATGGGCTGTATTGGTGGAATATTTTTTCAAGACTTAGAGTAAGTCTGGGGCATTTTTATGCAACAGTCTGTATGACCTGGTGTGGTTCAGCTAGAGACCATTTATCATCTGATGCATGTATTTACTAATGCATGTGGGCAATAGTCAATCTTCCTATATACATAGGTTTCTTTTTACACATTACACACAAGTGCAGAGTTGCTAACAAGACAAGTGTGTTTTTATATACCTCCTTTTTCATATATTCCCACATAGACTGTCTCTCCAACTGATGGATCATTATCATTATGGACAGCATTAGTTGGAATAATACAGCGATAGATACCAAATGGAC
Source organism: Theonella swinhoei (assembly GCA_963970385.1). NCBI lineage: Eukaryota > Metazoa > Porifera > Demospongiae > Tetractinellida > Theonellidae > Theonella > Theonella swinhoei. The sequence goes on from OZ019953.1 coordinate 2,827,121, forward strand.
GATTATTAACATAGTTTCGACGGCGTAGATGAACTACCTGAGATTCACGATCCTCATAAATACCATACTCATCTTCACTACCAAATGGCAGTCTTGTGTCACTACCAGGAGCAAACCAGTCTCCACGTCCAGGGATACCATTAGACTGACTACGACAACATGTGTTCAGGTCAGTGCGACATTGTAGAGTATGATTCTTATTTTCACTCATTCTACTAAAGTTCACATAGGAATGGTTAGGTAGATTATCACCCTTGAAGAAGATGTGAGGATATTCAGTCACAGACTGGACCTCCACCAGAGACCAGAGAAGACACAGTAGAACACACAACAGTGTGGCCTTCAATGGAACCATCTCTACATGCATGGAAATATCATGCAATCAAAGACTGATAAATAATTTTATCATCTGTTGCATGCAGGAGCAATCATGAGTTCGTCACGCAACTGCAATATAGAGTGTACTTGACATGTGTACAGGTGCAGTTGATAATTCTCTTACCTCTTCTGCATTGAGCAACTTTCATCTTTAAAGCAACTCACGGCGGGTTGCAAAGTTATCGTTAGGAGCTCTGCACTGACAGAGCGATATAATTATACGCAGGAAATATATAACGCGGGATTGCCGCAAGAGCGGAGCTCGAGTGTGCGACGTGGTTAATGAGGGGCGCGCGCTATTTGCTATCGTCTTCGTCTCGCAAAACAGAGACAAGGCTCTCGTGAGATCTAGACGAAATGTTCACTATCTTGCTACGTAAAAATGAACTGGACCTTAATTAAACTGATCAGTCTCACAAAGCTCCTTACATCAAGGGCCAAATTATACCTTCTTCAGAGACTCTCACTTTTCTACACTAGACTACATTGTGGCTAGTTCCTCCATTGCAAGTACCACATTATATTGCTTCATGCATCCGTATCACCCATTAAACCTATCTGACCACCTTCCATTATCCATCTCACTGGACATGGTGTGTCCCTCGGTGATTCCCTCTGTCTCCTCCCGGCATCATGTTAACTGGGCTCAGGCCGTGGAATCAGATAAAATCTCCCTCTATGAACAGGCTGTTACTCTAGTCATCCAGCCCCTCTTAAATATCAACGACCAATCTATCGAAAACATAAATGATGAAATATGCTTTGTCTGTCAAGTGCTCCTCTCCTCTGCCGAGTCCTATCTTCCATTAAAAAAACACAGCACAAAGAAGAGAAAGTTCTTTAATAGCCCTGAGCTTAAAGACCTTTGCCGGGCTAGCAAGCAGGCTTGGAGTGCTTGGAATGCCTGTGGCAACTTGCAACAGACGGTGGCCAGATTACTGACCCCTCTGAGATTCTATCCACCTTCCAGAAATATTTTCTATCTCTATCCTCCTCACAGATAGCTCAAGACAAATCTCAAGAGATTATTACATCACTCTTGCAAAGATCATATAACCAATGTAACGCCATCCTCGAAGATGACCTTGGCATTAGTGAAATTCGTTTGGCAATGAAACATCTAAAATGCGGGAAAGTGGCAGGGCCTGATGGTATTACTGCAGAGCACATCAAATATGGAGGCCTTACTGTACTTAGATGGCTACAAAAGGTGTTCAATCGGATCCTGTCATTAGAAGATATCCCCCCCAGTCTAAAGGAAGGTATTATTACCCCTATTTACAAAGGGAAAGGAAAGGATCCCTTATTAGCCACTAGTTACAGGGGTATTACCATCTCCTTATCACTCTCAAAACTACTAGAATTAATCATTCTAAACAGGCTTCGTCCATTTCTAGATGAAATGAATGTACCAGACCACCTGCAGACAGCATACCAAAAGGGTCTTCCATGTTCAGATGCTATCTTTGCAACGCAAGAAGCTCTCCTGATCCATCTAAGGGAAGGAGGACATCCCTACCTATGCCTATTTGACTTGGAGAAAGCATTTGATTCTATTGAACACAGCGTTCTACTTGAGAGATTGTTTGAAATTGGAGTAAACGGCAGGTGTTGGCGCATTATTCTAAACTGGTATACATCTGCCCGGAGCAAGGTCCACTTGAACACAGGTTTCTCTGACCCCTCTCCCATCTCCAGAGGTGTCAAGCAGGGCTCCGTTCTTTCACCTCTCCTGTTTTTGATTGCAGTGTACCCTTTGTTGAAAACTCTGAAGTGTAAAAATGCTGGTTTATCTATCCACGGAAATTTTATGGGGGGAGCCGCTCATGCCGACGATCTCAGAACTATTGCTACCTCAAAGTGCTCTGTTGTAGAACAAGCCCACATTATTGACAAGTTTACCTCTGGAAACCATCTGAAATTGAATTCATCAAAAACAGAGATCATTAGGATCGCCTATTGCCATCCACAGGACGATTTCATCTCTCTGTTTTCTTCCAATATTGATATTGTTACCGAAGTGCAAGGCCGTAGCAAGCACTTTTGAAGTGGTCCGGTCGATGGGCGTGGTCTAAACCCCGCCTCTAAACCGCACCTCCCACAGCGATTAACACTAGCGCGTGTGACGCAGCTCTTGACTGGACTGATTGCTGCATCTCCCAGGCCAGCGCTCGAGCTCGTTATTGATCACCTGCGCATGCGCAGGCGTGAAAACTGGTCCGGCCAAAACCGGACCGGCCGGACCGCTTGCTACGGCCATGAAGTGTCTTGGAACATGGTGGAAGTACAACCTCTCGGCCATACGATCTGTCCAAGAAAATATTGTAAAAGCAAGAAGAGCTTTTTTCGCTTTTGGGAAGATTGATGCATTCCAAGGTCATCTGAATCCACTATCAGCTGTGAACATCTTTGAGACATGTGTAATCCCTGTGTTGCTGTATGGTTGTGATACGTGGCTGTTGGACTCTTCTACTATCTCACTACTGGAACAATTCCAATATGAAATTGGTCGCAGGATTCTGAAAGTACAGAAAAATACCTTAGGCAAAGTTGTGCGATTATGCCTAAATCTTCCATCTATGGCTTGTCGCATCCTAATCAGAAAGCTAACTTTTCTGGACAAGCTGCTAAGTGCTGACAATTCCACCATAAGTTCTACCCTATTCACAGCACAGGCTATTGTGGACCCCTTTATTATCCAGCAGTGTAAAATGTTAGACTTAACATTCATGTCTTAGACGAATGTCTTAAATGTCTGGAGACTGCCTCTATGCTTGTGAAGAGCGAGAAACAGAGCATCTGAGTCTGATATGTCCAGCCTAATCGCCTCTGCATTGCACCATGACTCTGCCCACCTTACAGCTACGGTGGCTGCACAGATCTCTTGGAACAAATTATGGGACATAGCTCTGGATAGAGGCACCCATGGTACCTCTCAACTGCAGCGTATTGTATGCCACCTCTCCAGACATATTTATTGTGGATATACCTGTTCCCTGTGCGACTTACCTATAGACCAAGGCACCACATGGTTGGCCCATCTCTGCACTCATCATTCTGTCACATTAAGATCAATCCACCTCTCCCAAAACAATATTATTGACCTTCTGGCTAGTGGGGATGACCAGATATTCAACATTCACTTCCCTGAATAATTTTATTTTTTTTATATTGTCTTGTATACGTAACTTATTTTCTTTCTCTGTGTATATGCTCTCTGAGCCAATAATAATACCTTTGAAATGTCGAGACCATGTCCTCACCTTCATCATTGCCATAATATAGTCCCACATAGACTGTCTCTCCAAGTGATGGATCACTATCATTATGGACAGCATTAGTTGGAATAACACATGAAGCAATATATACCAGATGGTCTAACAGCACTGTGCCTACGTTTCAGATGAACTACCCGATGTTTACGATCCTCATAAATGAAGGGCTGAGAACCAGAGTGGCCTATCCCAAAATTAAGAATGGGAAATTGTCCAAATAGCACAAATATGAATTAAAAATGTTGGGTATACCTATAAGCATTCATGAGATATTTTTGATTTAGTGAATTCAAATATCACCTGGATCATTACCAAATGGCAGTCTTGTGTCACTACTAGTCTCCACATTCAGGGATACCATTAGGTTGAAGACGACAACATGCCTCCATACTCGATTGAGGTTCACATAGGAATAGTTGAGTTGAGTGGTTCCGAAGAAGGAGATGTAAGGATATGCAGTCTTAGACTGGACAGACCGGAGGAGACACAGCAGAACACACAACAGTGTGGCCTTCATTGCAACCATCTCTACAAGAAGAGTAATATGCTAGTTTATCATCTGTTGCAGGAGTAGTCAATCAGTACATCATACACAACATGTGACTCACTAACCTCTTCTGCATCAAGCAACGCTTTCCTAAATATGAATATTTAGTCAGCGAGTCGCGCGCGCGCAAATATAGACTGCGCATGACGCGAGACATTTTTTGCGCAGAAAGCAGCAGAAAGGGGGTGGGGCTCGCACGCAAAATAATTTTGTGTCATATTGTTGCATGCCATCATCCCAGCCTTACCTACTTACTGCATATTTATGAATTTTGGCACTATCATCTCTAAATCATTTATCAACACTTCATATACACACTGGTACCAAGTGAAGGATGTGGAATCATCGTGAAGATTTGAGAGGTTTAATTTCGTACATTTTTCAATGAAGGTCAAACCTCTTCCTTGTAGCTTTTATATCATCACTCTCTGCTGCCCCAGATAAGTAGACCCATCTGGTGCCTTCCCTGACTTGTCAGCTAGCTGAGAATATGTTCTATCATGTAGAGACCTGTGAACCTGAGACTCCCCCACAGGCCCTCTGGGATGTATGGGATTCCCTCACCACCTGCCCCTCCCCTCCCCCCCCCCCCTTCACCTGAATAGCTACAATGATGATAGCAGGCACTTTTCCTCCAATGATGTTCACATCTGGAGGAGGTGTATGCCCCAGTAGCTCTTCTGTGTTGCCTCTGGTCTGGTGGAAGTCCATTTCCAGACTTATCTGACTGGAGTATATATTGATGACTGTGGACTTAGAATATTCAGTAGCTATATATACAGCTTGTCATGTGCATTAATATATACCAACAGTGCAACATCCTCCACATCACCGACAGTGCAACATCCTCCTGCTCCTCTGATGGTATACCAGCTGCCATAGCTATGGACCTAGACACTGACTTCACTCATTCATCACTGAGTGCTGTGCATGGTGTCTGTAACACACTTATACATCATGATTGCTCGCTTCTCAAGAGCATGTAAATGAATATAATGTTCTATTCTGAATTACACACTGGTATAAACTACACAGAAACTGTATATATCATTTTTTTATCTACAAACCACATCCACTGATATACGAGAGTAATTCAGTTGTACAGTTATATTGGCTCATAGAGGGAGTCCCCAGCAGGAGGTTGGGAAGAGTGAGAGGTGGCAGCCTCTGTTGTGGGTTTATGGGCAGCATCAGGCTCACTGTAGACAATAAAGAGGCAACTTAACACATGGCCATATTCCCATACATTAATTAAACCACTGGTATATACTTACATGTATGTTGGTTCCTCTGAGATCTTAGTCAGCTCATAGGCCTCATTAGATTTAGCTGTAATATCAAGTGCACTCATTTGATATCTGTACAGGAGAGATATAAAGTTATCACAAAATTTCAACGAGAAAATTATCACACAAACCTCTGTATTCCAGTGGAGTTATGTCCTCTCTGATTTCTTAATAACAGAACCACTATCACAATGGCAGTCACTGCAATAATCAAAACCACTACCACTGTCACTACTCCACCAGTCACAGCTGCAGTGATGTCAGTCTGACACTGACAGTCAGTTGGAGCTGAGTATTGAGAGAATGTATGTTACAAGAGTGTCACTGATAATGAAATTGTGGTGCTACATGTATTTCTATTACACAACAGAAAATTCAAATGATGATATCAACCCATGGATGGGTTGACTGAGAGTTCCTCCAGCTGCATTAGTCACACTAATTGTGAAATTCATGGAGGTCACATTGACACTAGGCTGGCTAACTGGGAATATGAATACATCATTGTACAAAGTAAACAGTTCAATGTTGAAAGTTGACAGAAAGTACTGGCTTTATGCATGCTAATGGAGCAAGTGTAAACATTTAAGGATGAAATGTACGTGCAGGCACAAGCAGAGTGTGGTGTTGATGGGTCTAGATCTCTGGCAGAGTAGACTTGTTACCAGAGCATGTGCACCAGTATTACAGGTGATCATATAACAGAAAACTGTTACAGTGACATGCAGTGCACTCAATCATGCATGTACATGCATATACTAGTTGAATGCAAAGCATTGTTGGTGAGTGGGAGGGTGCACACGCAAAATTAGCAGCACGTATAATATTACGGTATGTACATCGCCCGTCACATATAAATATATATATATATATATATACAGAAAAATTGGCCCGTTGACATGACTAGGTGGGCTCGCTACGCTTGCCAATAAAGCAATGAGGACTAGTCAATATCATGTACTGTGTCAAACCACAAAGATGATGGCATACAACAATCAAAGGTGGAGTTACACATATTACTGTCAGTGAGAGTGGCCTTTATGGAGTTAATACAGCTGCCTTCTGGTGCATGGATGATCTACACAAAGAATTCTTTACTACTGTAGCTACAGACTGTTAATAATGTCACCTGAGTGTGCATGTACACTAAAAACCTTTTCACGTGATTGCTGTGTAATGGAGCCAACACATGGGTATGTACTCAAAAGACAAATATACACAAGAGTTACCTTACACACATAACTAAGTCTATGATATTACCTATACTACACACTGCTCACCAGCTGTCTGTATGATGTGTAAATAACTGTATACTCCAACACCAGTACTGTTCACTTGTGCTACTTGAATGGAGTAAGTAGTGGATGGCATCAGACTTGAGATAGTGGCCTCAGTGATACTACCTCTTGTATCATGTGACATAAAATAGCTGTTATGCATACTCATACCTATAGTGATAGTTTCTGCAGCAGTCATAGTACTGGGTAGTGTACTGGAGGCGGCCACCATGGTAATGGAGTAGGTAGCCCCTGTCATTAGTCCAGTGATGGTGGCATTAGTGGTAGTAGCTCCAGCCATCTGTGAGCCATTATGTCCTCCATCTTGCTGCTGGTAGTAGATGATGTAACCAGTCACAGCTTCTCCTGATTGAGGTGTCCAGGAAACCTGTACACTGTCCACTCCATTCAGAGACACAGTTATATCAGAGGGAGGGGAGGGAGCTGGAGGGAGATCCTCAATAGGTGTTAAAAAGTGTCATTGTGGATGAATTAATGAGTAAATTCCACCTAACATATATACAGTTCCGTGGAGTAGGAAGATAAAAAATATTGGGGGGTGGAGCCAACACCTGACCAATTTGTCTATGGACCTAGCTACTGTCTACTAGACTGCACATGCTTGACTCAAATAAGTAGCTAGCTGGTTGGGTGGGCCAGGCCCCCCTCCTAAATATTGGGGGGCACAGGCTGTGCACTGTATGACACTTAGGGCGGTCGCCCCACCGCTTTTCAATAAATTGCTCAAGAATTAGATAGGAAGGCCAACAATAGCATACAACGTATACTCAGTATACTTAGTATATAGTGCTGGGTACTTCTATTTACTTAGGTCTGCAAGTAGCCTAGCTAGCAAGGTTAGCTCAGTGACGCTAGGCCGGCAGGAAGCGTAAGTTATGGGGCGCCGTTTGTGTCAAAATCAATCAAAAGAGACAGATTTAATTGTAGAGTGCGATATAACAATTTGGCGATGGATTTATAAATCAGACCTAGATAACTAGGCAGGGGGTATGTAAATACGCCACTGGATATATAAATTGGGAGTCATAATATTATATATACACTTTTTGTCAATAGCGCCGCTAAATACGGCCTGTACCTGTAAGCACGTTGGAACCGTTAGGCATGACATAAGCACCGTAATCCCAAAGTTGAAACCCTAGCCCCTAGCCTTAGCCCTAGCTCTAACCCTAACCCTAGCCCTACCAGTGGCGTAGACAGGGGGGGTGCTTTGGGTGCTCGAGCACCCCCTTTATGCCTGAGGCTATAGGCTTAGTCTACTGTACTGTACATCAAGTTTAAATCCTACCTGAAGATTCAGCGGACTTGGAGCACCCTGTTTATCTCCGGATTCCGTTGTATTATGGGCGAGCGGGAGCGAGCTAACCAAGTGGCTTTTTTCGTACGTCGTGCTAGTGCGCATGCGTCGATACTACGCGCTTCGCGATATAACGCGACACGACATAATGGAAGAGAACGTCGTCCCCGTGAAACTGCTGAGAAGAGGCTCGTCTGAACGGCTAGTTGAAGTTTTGCCGTTATCACATAGTACGTAGCGTAGGCGACTGTGCCCTGTCACGCGATAATTGGTCCGGGGTAAAAAGTGGACCCCCCGGTCCAATTTTTGCCTGCGAAATATGGACCGCCTTGGCGAAAAGTGGTCCAGGCATACAAAAGCCTGCAGCGGTAAGCGAATAACCACTGTCTATTCCAGTGTGATCACCGACAAGTGCAGTACGCCAGAATTAACACAACAAGGGTGGTAATTCTCAAACAACACAAGTAGAACGCTGCCAGGAGTTTATCTGCGTCGTTCGCTGTAGTAGAACTATGAATATAGCGCATTTATCGTGAAAAGGCAATCCGTGTGTGGAGCCAAGCCAGCTTTACTATTGTGCTGACTTTTGTTTCAGAAAACTCGACTCGAACCGGGTCCACTTTTGGCTGAGCGAAAACTGGACCGGGTCCACTTTTGGCTGAGCGAAAACTGGACCGGACCCACTTTTGTCCATATTACTTCGTGTTAAGTGCTTTTATAAGAACCATCAGGAAATCTGGTAGCATCAGGGTTGAAACAAGAGCCCCATTTCCGCAACAAGCCTACACCGCTATGCGAATAGCCAGTGCATGTGTATGCCAGTGTGAATATACTGACAAGGGCATGTAACGAGGGTGGTAAGGCTCAAACAACACTGACAAGTAGATCGCTGCTGGGAGTTTATCTGCTGTATAGTAAAACTAGCTGTTAATATCATAATCTGAAAAAGCGATCTGTATGTGGAGCCCACTTTTGTTCAACAAAACTCCACTCAAACCAGGTCCACTTTTGGCTGAACGAAAACTAGACAGGTCCACTTTTGGCTGAGCGAAAACTAGACAGGTCCACTTTTGGCTGAGCGAAAACTGGACCGGGTCCACTTTTGGCCGAGCAAAAACTGGACCGCGCCCACCTTTGGCAGAGCGAAAACTGGATCGGGTCCACTTTTGTTAGACGAAAACTGGACGAGTGTGTATTTTACTCAGACGACAGTCAGCAAGCCATAACTGCAGCTATATAGTGCTTCAAGCATTTCAAGGTAGAGGGAGAATGACTAGCAGTATACCATTTTTACTGGTAATGCAGCGAATCAGTAGCAGTAACGTATACGTGGCCACTAACCTGATTGGTGATGTGAATAGCAGAAAAGCCTAAACTCTCCGTCGTGGCACAGTACAATCATAAAGGTATCATTAGTAATGCTTTTTATACCCCCACAAACGGGCTAATGATCTAAAACTACACCCGGTCCACTTTTCGCTAGGGTGGACCGCTTTTTGCAACGAAAAGTAGACCGGGGGTCCAATTATGGCAACCAAAAGTGGACCGGGCGGTCCGCTTTTGGTTGTCATAATTGGACCCCCGGTCCACTTTTGGTCCGGTCCACTTTTTGCGTGACAGCCCTTTGTTTCATAGTCAGGCGCGCGCGCGCCACAGGAAGTTACATAAAAAGGAGTGTGGCTTTAGGCCGAAAATTAGCTAGCGCTCGGCACCCCCTTCCTCTAAATCCTGTCTACGCCACTGCCTACCTAGAGAAGTCACAGGACCCACTGACCATCCATTCGGGCCCCTAGCAAACAACACTGCAAAAAATGGGTAGTTATTTTAACCATTAGGTATGGTTACCTCAGTTGCAACATACCTATTTTTGTAACTACGAACTCTCAAGAGGTATAGGATATCCACAAGGAATGATGGCTGTATATCTCAAGAGGTATAGGATATCCACAAGGAATGATGGCTGTATATCTCAAGAGGTATAGGATATCCACAAGGAATGATGCCTGTATATCTCAAGATACTCCTTGTAATATTACCTTATCTCACAGAGGTATATAGTCACGTATACAACCCCACTGTATTATACTTCTGTATTAAAGTGTAATGGAGGAATACCTCGTACTCATGTATGCAATCAGCATAATTATGTTCTACATATCTTTTGCATACCAAGACAGGTTGTAGTCATGTAATGCAACTGAGGTGACCAACACACTGGTCAAAACAACCACCTCTTTTTTGCAGTGAACCCATCCGGGAATATATGCTAGGACTGGTTGACTGGAGGGTCCACCAATGCTGCAACACCAGCTCTATCTCAACCGATAAAATTTTTTATCATACATAGCAGAAATCTTTTTTGTAGTCACCTCTCTTGCCCACATGTACTTAAGGTAAACAAATAATTGACAGGGTGACATTTAAAACACACTGCTCACCAGCTGAATGCATGTACCTTGAAGAGCAAGCTGTGCTGAAGTCACATTATTAGATGGTCTGTTATTAGCCACGGTACATGTGTAGAGTCCTCCCAGTCTCCCAGTCACAGTCAGGGTGTGGGTATACTGTGAAGTCCCATGATTATCTAACACAGTCTCATTTCCTTCAGTGACAGTGACAGAGTCTCTGGTCCAAGTGACAGTGGTAGCAGGTCCACCAGTGGAGATACAGGTGAGGGTGAACTGGAAATTGTCTCCATTGAGGTTGAAGTCCATTGTCATACCATTTGGTATTTTGATTACTCCTAATGTAAGCAAACAACATCTCAAGTTTCACTGGCTCCACACTTATACATATGGGATCAGGAACAGAGCAAGATTGGGAGGCTGACATAATTATGTCACAACTGTAAGATCTGGACACAGCAATTACTAAACAAACAGGTGTTTGTTGTAGTATATAGGCAAGATAAAGTGAACCTGTACAACCATTTGTGGGTTAGTGTTCCATGTAGCATTAAGAGGCAAAACAACCACTGTTGTGGATTATCAACATTTGCATTATAGAGTGGACAACCTTTAGTTGGATATTTCAACCGTTAAGACCACATTAGATCTAATTGGTGATTATTTTTCAGTATACTTCAGGAATGGTCTCTCACCAGCCACTATATAGTTCTATCTGACACTCTGCATGGGCTGTAGTGGTGGAATATTTTGCCAAGACTTAGAGTAACTCTGGTCAACATTCTGTATGACCTGGTGTGGTTCAGCTACAGACCATTTGTCATCTGCTAAATATATTTACTAATGTATATATTTGTCAATCATTCTACATAGGTTTATTTTTGCACATTACACACAAGTGCATGAGTAAAAAGACAAGTGCATTTTCATATACCTCCTTCTGTGGCATATATTCCCACATAGACTGTCTCTCCAACTGATGGATCACTATCATTATGGACAGCATTAGTTGGAATAACGCAGTGATAGATACCAAATGGATGATTATTAACATAGTATCGACGACGTAGATGAACTACCTGAGATTGACGATCCTCATAAATACCATACAGATCTTCACTACCAAATGGCAGTCTTGTGTCACTACCAGGAGCAAACCAGTCTCCACGTCCAGGGATACCATTAGACTGCCTACGACAACATGTCTCCAGGTCAGTGCGACATTGTAGAGTACGATTCCAATATATATTCTCCTTCATTTCACTGAAGTCCACATAGGAATGGTTAGGTAGAATATCACCCCTGAAGAAGATGTGAGGATATTCAATCACAGACTGGACTTCCACCAGAGACCAGAGAAAACACAGTAGAACACACAACAGTGTGGCCTCCATCGGAACTATCTCTATATGCATGGAAAATCATTCAATCAAAGACAGATAAATAATTTTATTATCTGTTGTATGCAGGAGCAATCATGGGTTCGTCACGCAATTGCAATATAGAGTGTACGCGACATGTGTACAGGTGCAGTTGATATCTCTCTTACCTCTTCTGCATTGAGCAACATTCATCTTTAAAACAACTCACGGCGGGTTGCGAAGTTAGCATTACGAGCTCTGCACTGACAGAGCGATATACCAGGACATATATAACGCGGGATTGCCGCAAGAGCGGAGCTCGGGTTAATGGCATATATAAACTACGCGCGCATGCGCATAGGCACGGAGGATCCATGGGCGCTTACGGAACTAGCCAAGGCGGGGGGGCCTGGGGGGGCGCAGCCCCCCCAGCCTAGGGGGGGTTTGGGGGGGTACCCCCCATCTAGGTAATTTGCCTCTTCGTGCCTTGGTTTGTGACGGGGCCATTACGGGCTGGCTAGGGTATGGGGCGCGCGCTATTTGCTATCGTCTTCGTCTCGCAAAACAGAGACAAGGCTCTCGCGAGATCTAGACGAAATGTTCACTATCTTGCTACGTAAACATGAACTGGACCTTAATTAAACTGATCAGGTAGAGTAAGCGATCTAATTTCGAATAGATCTAATTTCGAACGCATATTTCAACGTCACTGAAGGACTAGAGAGTGTGTAGATACCATCAATAGATAGACCTAGTGCAACAACTGTTTTAAAAACAAATCGCTTTTACACGAGTTCTACAGCCCGAATGAGAGAGCGCTAAATTCGAAGACCGCAAATTTCAGATGAAACTACACTTATTGGCCTGAGCACAGTATAGTAGGCGAAAGAGAATTGAGATCTCCATGAAATGAAGTACTATCTCTTGCCTATTCACCAAGCAATTGCTAGTATCTTTCGATCTAGTCTTTTTACAAGCAAACGCCATCATCGCAAACGCTGCGAACTTAGACGTGTCAAGCCCTTAATTTTCGAACGCAGTATGAAATATTTTTCTATAAAGCCCACAGCATAAATCTAGTTACAGTCTAAAATTTCTGGGGATCTTACTAGGCCTGTACTAACAATCTGTGCTGTTATCACTAAATTAGCTACATTTTAATATTTTGGAATTTGATAATAATATAAATATAAAGCCCATATCTCAGACACTTGTGAGCAAGCAGTACAGTTATAATTGGACTGGGTGGTAGTATCTTCAAAAATTGTTAAAATTTTATTTCGCTCTATGCTGTAACGGATAATTGGCAAAAACAAAACTAAGCGTTCGTAAATTGAAGGCGTGACCTCTTTGTGTTCGTCGCTTGTAAAGACGCAAAATCGAAACGATCCTACCTATAGGGCATTTGATACAGAAGGGGTGGTATTTCCTTTTGTATACACTTTAAATTCTTCATCACCAAGTATACTGTGTTCAGGCCGATAAGTTCGAATAATGGTAGTTTCATCCGAAATTTGCGGTCTTCGGACGGTGAATTTAGCACTCTCATTCCGGCTGTAGAACTTGTGTAAAAGCAATTTTTCATAGAACGTTTTATGGTCTAGGTCTATGTATTGATGATATCTACACAGTCTCTAGTCCGTCAGTGACGTAGAATTAAGCGTCCGAAATTAGATCCGTTCGAAAGTTGATTGTTTACTCTAGTAGCTTTTAGTAGTTTAAAATATATATGGATCTTACACTGAGTTCTGAGGCATTGTGGATGGGCTGTTTTCTCAATTTGAATGCACTAAACTGCAGAAATCTTGGCTCCACGGGTGCGCGAATCCTATAATACGCATGCGCGGTTTCCAAAATATCGAGACCATGTCCTCACCTTCATCACTGCCATAATATAGTCCCACATAGACTGTCTCTCCAAATGATGGATCACTATCATTATGGACAGTATTAGTTGGAATAACACATGCAGCGATATATACCAGATGGTATAACAGCACTGTGCCTACGTTTAAGATGAACTACCCGATGTTTACGATCCTCATAAATGAAGGGCTGAATACCAGATTGGCCTATCCCAAAATTAAGAATGGGAAATTGTCCAAATAGCACAAATATGAATTAAAAAGTTGGGTATACCTATAAGCATTCATGAGATATTTTTGATTTAGTGAATTTTCCCCTTGTTCTGAAACACATTTTAAAAGTAATTTTTTGGGGGGTAAACTGCTGTTTAGCGGGTTAGACCACTCTGGTTCTCAGCCCTTCAAATATCACCTGGATCATTACCAAATGGCAGTCTTGTGTCACTACTAGGAGCAAACCAGTCTCCACGTCCAGGGATACCATTAGGTTGAAGACGACAACATGCCTCCATACTCGATTGAGTTCCACATAGGAATAGTTGAGTTGAGTGGTTCCGAAGAAGGAGATGTAAGGATATTCAGTCTTAGACTGGACAGACCGGAGGAGACACAACAGAACACACAACAGTGTGGCCTTCATTGCAACCATATCTACCAGAAGAGTAATATGCTGGTTTATCATCTGTTGCAGGAGTAGTCAATCTGTACATCATACACAACATGTAACTCACTAACCTCTTCTGCATCAAGCAACGCTTTCCTGAATATGAATATTTAGTCAGCGAGTCAAATATAGACTGCGCATGACGCGAGACATTTTTTGCGCAGAAAGCAGCAGAAAGGGGGTGGGGCTCGCAAGCAAAATGATTTTGTGTCATTATATTGTTGCATGCCATCATCCCTGCCTTACCTACTTACTGCATATTTATGAATTTTGGCACTATCATCTCTAAATCATTTATCAACACTTCATATACACACTGGTACCAAGTGAAGGATGTGGAATCATCGTGAAGATTTGAGAGGTTTAATTTCGTACATTTTTCAATGAAGGTCAAACCTCTTCCTTGTAGCTTTGATATCATCACTCTCTGCTGCCCCAGATAAGTGGACCCATCTGGTATCTTCCCTGACTTGTCAGCTAGCTAAATATTGAGAATATCATGTAGAGACCAGTGAACCTGAGACTCCTCCACAGGCCCTCTGGGATGTATGGGATTCCCTCACCACCTGCCCTCCCCCCTCCCCCCCTCCCCCCTGAATAGCTACAATGATGATAGCAGGCACTCTTCCTCCAATGATGTTCACATTTGCAGGAGGTGTATGCCCCAGTAGCTCTGCTGTGTTGCCTCAGGTCTGGTGGAAGTCCATTTCCAGACTTATCTGACTGGAGTATATATTGATGACTGTGGACTTAGAATATTCAGTAGCTATACCCCTTGTCATCCCTCAGTGGAGGAGAGTAGTGCAGTGCAACATCCTCCACATCATCGACAGTGCAACATCCTCCTGCTCCTCTGATAGTATACCAGCAGCCATAGCTATGGACCTAGATACTGACATCACTCATTCATCACTGAGTGCTGTGCATGGTGTCTGTAACACACTTATACATCATGATTGCTCGCTTCTCAAGAGCATGTAAATGAATATAATGTTCTATTCTGAATTGCACACTGGTATAAACTATGCAGAAACGTACTGTCTACATACATCATTTTTTTATCTACAAAGCACATCCACTGATATATGAGAGTAATTCAGTTGTACAGTTATATTGGCTCATAGAGGGAGTCCCCAGCAGGAGGTTAGGAGGAGTAAGGGGTGGCAGCCTCTGTTGTGGATTTATGGGCAGCATCAGGCTCACTGTAGACAATAAATAGGCAACTTAACACATGGCCATATTCCCATACATTAAACCACTAGTATGCTTACATGTATGTTGGTTCCTCTGAGATCTTAGTCAGCTCATAGGCCTCATTAGATTTAGCTGTAATATCAAGTGCACTCATTTGATCTCTGTACAGGAGAGATGTAAAGTTATCACAAAATTTCAACGAGAAAATTATCACACAAACCTCTGTATTCCAGTGGAGTTATGTCCTCTCTGATTTCTTAATAACAGAACCACTATCACAATGGCAGTCACTGCAATAATCAATACCACTACCACTGTCACTACTCCACCAGTTACAGCTGCAGTGATGTCACTCTGACACTGACAGTCAGTTGGGGCTGAGTATTGAGAGAATGTATGTTACAAGAGTGTCACTGATAGTAAAATTATGGTGCTATTTCTATTACACAATAGAAAATTCAAATGACATCGATGATGGGTTGACTGAGAGTTCCTCCTGCTGCATTAGTCACTAATTGGGAAATTCATGGCAGTCATATTGATGCTAGGCTGGCCTGGAGCACTGACTGGAGATATGAATGCATCATTGTACCAAGTGAAATGTTCAATGTTGAAAGCTGACAGAAAGTACTGGCTTTATGCTAATGGAACAAGTGTAAACATTTAAGGATGAAAATATATGTGCAGGCAAAAGAGAGTGTGGTGTTCATGGGTCTAGATCTCTGGTGTAGTTTTGTTACCAGAGCATGTGCACCAGTATTACAGGTGATCATATAACAGAAAACTGTTACAGTAACATGCAGTGCACTCAATCATGCATGTACATGCATATATAAAGCAATGAGGACTAGTCAATATCATGTACTGTGTCAAACCACAAAGATGATGGCATGCAACAATCAAAGGTGGAGTTACACCTATTACTGTCAGTGAGAGTGGCCTTTATGGAGTTAATACAGCTTCCTTCTGGTGCATGGATGATCTACACAAAGAATTCTTTGTACTACTGTAGGTACAGACTGTTAATAATGTCACCTGAGTGTGCATGTACATTAAGACCTTTTCACGTGATTGCTGTGTAATGGAGCCAACATATGGGTATGTACTCAAAAGACAAATATACACAAGAGTTACCTTACACACATAACTAAGTCTATGATATTACCTATACTACACACTGCTCACCAGCTGTCTGTATGATGTGTAAATAACTGTATACTCCAACACCAGTACTGTTCACTTGTGCTACTTGAATGGAGTAAGTAGTGGATGGCATCAGACCTGAGATAGTGGCCTCAGTGACACTACTTCTTGTATCATGTGACATAAAATAGCTGTGATGTATACTCATACCTATAGTGATAGTCACTGCAGCAGTCATAGTACTGGGTAGTGTACTGGAGGCGGCCACCATGGTAATGGAGTAGGTAACTCCTGTCATTAGTCCAGTGATGGTGGCATTAGTGGTAGTAGCTCCAGCCATCTGTGAGCCATTATGTCCTCCATCTTGCTGCTGGTAGTAGATGATGTAACCAGTCACAGCAGGTTCTCCTGAGGGAGGTGTCCAGGATACTTGTACACTGTCCACTCCATTCAGAGACACAGTCACATTAGAGGGAGGGGAGGGAGCTGGAGGGAGATCCACAATAGATGTTAATTGTGGATGAATGATGGAGTAAATTCCACCTAACATATATACAGTTCTGTGGAGTAGGAAGATAAAAAAATATTGGAGGGTGGGGCAAACACCTGACCAATTGGTCTATAGACCTACTGTCTACTAGACTGCATATGCTTGACTCAAATAAGTAGCTAGCTGGGTAATTATTGGGTGGGTCAGGCCCCCCCTCCTAAAATATTGGGGGACACAGGCCGTGATTCTACTCCTATATATGATACTTAGTGTATGCAGAGCTGATGGTTAATGTAACTGCTTGTGTGGCACATTGTGTGCACATTGAGTGCATGTGTGTACATATATATGTGAGTGTGTAGATGTTTTTATAGTAGCAGTAATAGTACAGTTTTCGTTAGCTATATACATGTGCATATGGTATTTTTGATGTATAGTGTGGTGCTTAATGTTGCTTGTTGTTTAGAATGTGTGTATAGTGTAACCTGCTATATGTGGAATTTTCTATACTAATTGAATACAGTGCATTTTGGCAAGCAGAGCAAGCCCACCTAGTTATAATTGTGACAACGAACCAATTTGAAATATCAGTGAAATTAGAACTGACATACAACATTACAGTATGTGTGAGTCACAAACATATATAGAAAAATCGACCCGCTATCACACCAGTGTCAGAGGACCAGTGGACTTCCCCCTGAACAGGTGGACCCCCATTGCTTGCATGGCTCCATAATATTATACACTTTTTGTCAATAGCGCCGCTAAATACGGCCTTTACCTGTAAGCACGTTTGAACCCATTAGACATGACATAAGCACCGTAATCCCAAAGTTGAAACCCTAGCCCCTAGCCGTAGCCCTAGCCCTAGCCCTAGCCCTAACCCTAGCCCTACCTAGAGAAGTCACAGGACCTGCTAACCATCCATCCGGGCCCCTAGCAAACGACCCATTCGGGAATGTATGCTAGGACTGGTTGACTGGAGGGTCAATTATGAGGGGGGTCCACCTATGCTGCAACACCAGCTCTGCTCACCGATAAAACACACTGCTCACCAGCTGAATGCATGTACCTTGAAGAGCAAGCTGTGCTGAAGTCACATTATTAGATAGTCTGTTATTAGCCACAGTACATGTGTAGAGTCCTCCCAGTCTCCCAGTCACAGTCAGGGTGTTGGTGTACTATGAAGTAGTGTGATTATCTAACACAGTCTCATTTCCTTCAGTGACAGTGACAGAGTCTCTGGTCCAAGTGACAGTGGTAGCAGGTCCACCAGTGGAGATACAGGTGAGGGTAAACTGAAAATTGTCTCCATTGAGGTCGAAGTCCATTGTCATACCATCAGGTATTTTGATTACTCCTAATGTAAACAAATAACATCTCAAGTTTCACTGGCTACACACTTATACATATGTTAAATGTAATTGAACAGAGCAAGATTGGGAGGCTGACATAATTATGTCACAACTGTAAGATCTGGATACAGTATAATTACTAAACAAACAGGTTTTTTTTTGTTACTGATTTTATTATATACAGTGATAGGCAAGATAAAGTGAACCTGCACAAATATCTGTGGGTTAGTGTTCCATGTAGCATTAAGAGGCAAAATAACCACTGTTGTGGTTATTTTGCCTCTTAATGCTACATGTGCCTACGTTTCAGATGAACTACCCGATGTTTACGATCCTCATAAAATTTAGTATCATCTGGATCATTACCAAATGGCAGTCTTGTGTCACTACCAGGAGCAAACCAGTCTCCACATTCAGGGATACCATTAGGTTGAAGACGACAACATGCCTCCATACTCGATTGAGTTCCACATAGGAATAGTTGAGTTGAGTGGTTCCGAAGAAGGAGATGTAAGGATATTCAGTCTTAGACTGGACACACCGGAGGAGACACAGCTGAACACACAACAGTGTGGCCTTCATTGCAACTATATCTACAAGAAGAGTAATATGCTAGTTTATCATCTGTTGCAGGAGTAGTCAATCTGTACATCATACACAACATGTGACTCACTAACCTCTTCTGCATCAAGCAACGCTTTCCTAAATATGAATATTTAGTCAGCGAGTCGCGCGCGCGCGAATATAGACTACGCATGACGCGGGACATTTTTGCGCAGAAAGCAGCAGAAAGGGGGTGGGGCTCGCACGTAAAATAATTTTGTGTCATTATATTGTTGCATGCCATCGTCCCTGCCTTACCTACTTACTGCATATTTATGAATTTTGGCATTATCATCTCTAAATCATTTATCAACACTTCATATACACACTGGTACCAAGTGAAGGATGTGGAATCATCGTGAAGATTTAATTGAGAGGTTTAATTTCGTGCATTTTTCAATGAAGGTCAAACCTCTTCCTTGTAGCTTTGATATCATCATTTTCTGCTGCCCCAGATAAAGTGGACCCATCTGGTGCCTTCCTTGACTTGTCAGCTAGCTAAATATTGAGAACATGTTCTATCATGTAGAGACCTGTGAACCTGAGACTCCTCCACAGGCCCTCTGGGATGTATGGGATTCCCTCACCACCTGCCCCTCCCCTCCCCCCCCTCACCTGAATAGCTACAATGATGATAGCAGGCACTCTTCCTCCAATGATGTTCACATTTGGAGGAGGTGTATGCCCCAGTAGCTCTGCTGTGTTGCCTCTAGTCTGGTGGAGGTCCATTTCCAGACTTATCTGACTGGAGTACTGATGACTGTGGACTTAGAACATTCAGTAGCTGTACATCTTGTCATCCCTCAGTGGAGGAGAGTAGTGTAGTAATATATACCGATAGTGCAACATCCTCCACATCATCGACAGTGCAACATCCTCCTGCTCCTCTGATAGTATACCAGCTGCCATAGCTATGGACCTAGACACTGACTTCACTCATTCATCACTGAGTGCTGTGCATGGTGTCTGTAACACACTTATACATCATGATTGCTCGCTTCTCAAGAGCATGTATATGAATATAATGTTCTATTCTGAATTGCACACTGGTATAATCTACGCAGCATTTTTTTATCTTCAAAGCACATCCACTGATATATGAGAGTAATTCAGTTGTACAGTTATATTGGCTCATAGAGGGAGTTCCCAGCAGGAGGTTGGGAGGAGTGAGGGGTGGCAGCCTTTGTTGTGGGTTTATGGGCAGCATCAGGCTCACTGTAGACAATAAATAGGCAACTTAACACATGGCCATATTCCCATACATTAAACCACTAGTATGCTTACATGTATGTTGGTTCCTCTGAGATCTTAGTCAGCTCATAGGCCTCATTAGATTTAGCTGTAATATCATGTGCACTCATTTGATATCTGTACAGGAGAGATGTAAAGTTATCACAAAATTTCAACGAGAAAATTATCACACAAACCTCTGTATTCCAGTGGAGTTATGTCCTCTCTGATTTCTTAATAACATAACCACTATCACAATGGCAGTCACTGCAATAATCAATACCACTACCACTGTCACTACTCCACCAGTTACAGCTGCAGTGATGTCACTCTGACACTGACAGTCAGTTGGGGCTGAGTATTGAGAAAATGTATGTTACAAGAGTATCACTGATAGTAAAATTATGGTGCTATTTCTATTACACAACAGAAAATTCAAATGATGATGGGTTGACTGAGAGTTCCTCCTGCTGCATTAGTCAAACTAATTGGGAAATTTATGGAGGTCATATTGACACTAGGCTGGATATGAATACATCATTGTACAAAGTAAACAGTTCAATGTTGAAAGTTGACAGAAAGTACTGGCTTTATGCTAATGGAGCAAGTGTAAACATTTAAGGATGAAATGTACGTGCAGGCACAAGCAGAGTGTGGTGTTGATGGGTCTAGATCTCTGGCAGAGTAGACTTGTTACCAGAGCATGTGCACCAGTATTACAGGTGATCACATAACAGAAAACTGTTTCAGTGACATGCAATGCACTCAATCATGCATGTACATGCACTAGTTGAATGCAAAGCATTGTTGGTGAGTGGGAGAGTGCACACACAAAATTAGCAGCACGTATAATATTACGGTATGTACATCGCCCGTCACATATAAATATATATATATATATATACAGAAAAATTGGCCCGTTGACATGACTAGGTGGGCTCGCTACGCTCGCCAATAAAGCAATGAGGACAAGTCAATATCATGTACTGTGTCAAACCACAAAGATGATGGCATGCAACAATCAAAGGTGGAGTTACACATATTACTGTCAGTGAGAGTGGCGTCAATACAGCTGCCTTCTGGTGCATGGATGATCTACACAAAGAATTCTTTGTACTACTGTAGCTACAGACAGTTAATAACATCTGAGTGTGCATATTCATTAAAAAAATGTTTCACGTGATTGCTGTGTAATGGAACCAACACATCGATATGCACTCAAAAGACAAATATACACAAGCTATATACCTTCCCACATAACTAAGTCTATGATAGCTATACTACACACTGCTCACCAGCTGTCTGTATGGGGTGTAAATCACTATATACTCTAACACCAGTACTGCTCACTGCTGCCACTTGAATGGAGTAGGTAGTGGATGGCATCAGATTTGAGATAGTGGCCTCAGTGACAATACCTCTAGTGTCATGTGACTGTGATGTATACTCATATATCATACCTATAGTGACAAGTGTAAAACGTTTTCACTAAAATGTTGAAGGATGTAGGGATTGAAGTGCCAAAAAGTATAGAAACAAGGTCAAAGTGCAGCATGCATGCAGACAAAGGCAGGGGATGATAGCATGCAACAATCATAACATGCGTAACCCCTTTTAGTATTTACAGATGTAGGGATATGGGGTTACGCATGTTATGATTGTTGCATGGTATCATTCCCTGCCTTTGTCTGGATGCATGCTGCACTTAGACTTTGTTTCTATACTTTTTGGCACTTCAATCCCTACATCCTCAACATTTTAGTGAAAATGTTTTTAAACATGTTTCACTGGTTTTTACTGTGTGTAGCAACACATATAAACCTACTAACTTTTGTGAAGGGTTCTACCTCCCTTGCATACTTATAAGCAGAATATCTAGCAATTGTCAGTGACTCCTACATCCTGTCTTGTACGAATATAATTACAACAGCTGGTCCAGTTGCCTGCAACAGTTAGTCGTTCAAAGAAACGGAGTAACGTAGCCAAAAAAGACAACACAGCGCTCGAAACAGCAGCAGCTCGGCGAACACTGAAAGTCTGTAGCCTCGGTTCCAGGCCTTCCCCGCGAGCATTTACATTACGCGCTGATTGCAAAGTGCCACACCTGGCGGTGTGGCACTTTGCGTGTCCGGGTACTACAGACGACCTAGTGCAGAAACTCTGGCGTGTGGTGTTTGCTCAAGAGTCGGGAATACATGGATTGTCCGTTGAAGACCATCACTTGCTCCTTAGTACACGCACACGCAAAGTGCCACACCGCCAGGCGTCTACCTAACGTCTACCTCACGTGACGTTTGCGCCCAGGCCTTCCCCGACTTTTCAATCAGCGCGTAATGAAACGCTCGCGGGGAAGGCCTGGAACCGAGGCTAGAAAGTATGCATCATTAGTGTACAAAACTAACTTCACGTGTTCGCCACGTGAGCACACAAGAAAATGGCGTCTAAAACTGAGTTTGACCGGCGGCTTTGGGAGAAGGTATGAAGATTTTGTGCATCTAGGATCATGTACGCTCCAGTATAAATGATTTTCGTGAAAGAATTAGAACCATTACTAACCCCAGTTTCGCGGTAGGCTGTCTGAACTGAAGAAAAAAGAAGAAGATGATGAACAATCCAGCTGACTTAAGTTAGCTAAAGTGTAAAAAAACATTTCATTAAAGTGTTGAAGGATGTAGGGATGGTAGTGCTAAAAAGTAAAGAAACAAGATTGTAATTAGCTACCCAAGTGGTGCACTGTGAACAACTGATTACGATATGACCATATGTATGCAAAAAAACACATGGAATTTATGCATGCATGATGATGGCAGAATAACAAAATAATTATTATATAATTTTGAGTTTAGAGTTCACGCTACCACAGAGATGAATTACAATTCGTGTATGCAAGGGATAATTGAATGCAACAATAACAACATGCGTAGCCCCACGAAGTAAAATGTAGGGAGGGGTTACGCATGTTGTTATTGTTCCTTGCATACATGTAGTTTTTCACCTATGCCCAGCAGGATAACAGAGACTTCTCTAGCTAGCTAGGTGTGCTTATATTGAATGACATCATGCCAATACCAATTACCAGTTACGTGCAGAGACTACCAATCTAGAGGAGTAAAAGGGGATTCCCCCTCTATCCCTCCCTACACACATACCTATGATCCAGACCATGCTTTATGTGTATTATACATCTACCATGATAAAGAGATCAATTTATGTTATTGTAGATAATCTTACCAAAGAAAAGACAGAAGAAAATTTTAGGTGTAGCTATAGACCTAAGTGTACACACTTGGACAGTACTCAAGAGGGAAATATTTATTCCTATACCAGTTAGCCCAGCATAGCTATTGGCCGAAATGCATCCTGGGTCACTTAGGTGACTATTAAACAACTATAGGCCTAACTGGCTGTTAGCACCCTAGGGGTGTTGTGGTTCTTTAATATCTTATGTAACTATGAACCCTGGATTAGAACTGCTGGTGACTGGTATATAGTACATGTGATGACAAGTAATTATACCTAGATGAATGTTCATCACTTTAACGGTATCACTGGGGACGAGTTGAGATGAGGTTGTGGGGAGAGTCACAATAGATATGGTGTAGATGTCTCCATTCTGTAGACCAGTCAGTATGTAGTTGTCTGTGGAGCCATTACTAACATTCACACTGCCACTGCTGCCACCACTATAGTAGATCCTGTACCCAGTTGTATCCCCCAGTGGAGTGGGTGGGCTCCAAGACACTCGGATACTAGTGGGACCTTCCTGGACTGCCATCAGGTTAGTGGGAGCTGAGGAAACTGAAAAATGGATTTCAGAGGTATAGTTGCTCTAGGTACATGAAATGTGTATATAACTGAAGAAAGATAGTGTTCCACAAGGTAGAGACACAAGAAACAAAGTACAGTAGTACTAGCACATTGAACAGTGTAACCAGCTGAATTCATTAGATGGTTTGTTTGATGACATATAAAACCAGTAGAGGATTTTTTAAACCTGTAAATCTGTAAAACCAGCACTGGATGTATTACGTGTACCTTGAACAGCAAGCTGTGCTGAAGTCACATTATTAGATGGTCGGTTATTAGCTACAGTACATGTGTAGAGTCCTCCCAGTCTCCCAGTCACAGTCAGGGTGTGGGTGTACTGTGAAGTCCTACGATTATCTAACGCAGTCTCATTTCCTTCAGTGACAGTGACAGAGTCTCTGGTCCAAGTGACAGTGGTAGCAGGTCCACCAGTGGAGATACAGGTGAGGGTGAACTGAAAATTGTCTCCATTGAGGTCGAAGTCCATTGTCATACCATCAGGTATTTTGATTACTCCTAATGTAAACAAACAACATCTCAACTTTCACTGGCTACACACTTATACATATGTTAATGTGATTGGACAGAGCAAGATTGGGAGGCTGACATAATTATGTCACAACTGTAACACAGCAATTACTAAATAAACAGGTGTTTGTTGTTACTGATTGAGTATATAGGCAAGATAAAGCGAATCTGTACAAACATCTGTGGGTTAGTGTTCCATGTAGCATTAAGAGGCAAAATAACCATTGTTGTGGACTATCAACATTTGCATCATAGTGGACAACTTTTAGTTGGATATTTCAACCATTAAGACAACATTAGATCTAATTGGTGATTAATTTGATATATCCTCAGTATACTTCAGGAATGGGCGCTCACTAGATTTCTCCACTACTTCTATCTGACACTGCATGGGCTGTAGTGGCAGAATATTTTGCCAAAACTTAGAGTAACTCTGGGGCATTTCTATTCAACGTTCTGTATGACCTGGTGTGGTTCAGCTAGAGACCATTTGTCATCTGATGCATGTATTTACTAATGCATGTGGGCAATAGTCAATCATTCTACATAGGTTTTCTTTTTGCACATTACACACAAGTGCAGAGTAACAAGACAAGTGTATTTTTATATACCTCCTTCTTTGGCATATATTCCCACATAGACTGTCTCTCCAACTGATGGATCACTATCATCATGGACAGCATTAGTTGGAATAACACAGCGATAGATACCAAATGGACGATTATTAACATAGTTTCGACGGTGTAGATGAACTACCTGAGATTGACGATCCTCATAAATACCATGCGGATCTTCACCAACAAATGGCAGTCTTGTGTCACTACCAGGAGCAAACCAGTCTCCACGTCCAGGGATACCATTAGACTGCCTACGACAACATGTCTCTAGGTCAGTGCGACATTGTAGAGTACGATTCAAATATATATTCTCCTTCATTCTACTGAAGTCCACATAGGAATGGTTAGGTAGAATATCACCACTGAAGAAGATGTGAGGATATTCAATCACAGACTGGACCTCCACCAGAGACCAGAGAAAACACAGTAGAACACACAACAGTGTGGCCTTCATTGGAGCCATCTCTATATGCATGGAAATATCATTCAATCAAAGACGGATAAATAATTTTATCTTAGTGCTGTCATGTGACCTAGAGCCAATCAGATTCTTCCATTTGGTCATATGACTACCGTTTTAAACAACTTAATGCACACTTTTCTGTGCATTAACTGGTTAATGCACACTTTTCATTTTGTGTCTACGAGCGCGCGCGCGCGCGTCCAGCTGCTTCGCCTCTGGATACTCGGAGTAGGCTACCGCGCGGGTATCCAAGCGAATACGAGTATGTCTTAGCTGCTTCTCCCGATGTGTCGCTTGTGTGGGGGAGCAAACCAACACTGCACCATTCTCCTGGCCGCTCGCTCTCTGTCCCGACGCGTTTTCGAAACCTTCGAATCCAATTGGTTCTAGGTCATATGACAGAACTAAAATGTTTAGAAAACACTTCCCAGTACATTATGCGGTTTCATTAGTGCACTCAGAGAATGCAATAACGCTCTTGATTAAGTAATACACTCGCCTACGGCTCGTGCATTACGTAACCTCGAGCGTTTATTGCAATCTCCTCGCGCACTAAGTCTAAACCGCATAATGCACTGGGAAGTGTTCTCTAAATATTAAGGGTGGGGGTAAGTCTTGATAGGACTTTAGGCCTATGCTCTAGGCTTCGAGAGAGCCTAGGCTACCTTGCTTACATATCATGGAGGAACTTATCTGCGCTCCTTCAGCTTTGAGTAAGTATATGTAGTCGCATTATACAGGCGGAACAATAGGTGACATTTTCGCCACTACTTTCTCGCTCTAGCCTTGATAGTCACAACACCCTGCTTTCAACACTCCCTGAAGCACGTCTCTTTCTTTAGCCATGAGACGGCGCCTAGCCAGCAGGCCGCTTGTGGTGTTAGACCCACCCCTTTAGACTTACCCCCACATTTAAGATCTGCAGTAACAAAGTTGCGTCTAAGTTGCCACCCTTTATATATAGAAACTGGTAGATATCACAAACCACATGCAGTCCCAGTTGAGGAAAGAACATGCATATTTTGCAAAGACAACACAATAGAGAATGAGACCCATTTCCTGTTTCAATGTATAGCATACAAAGGATTGCCTGAATATAAGTTATTCACAACCACATTTCCCCTCACAACATACAAACATCTGACATCAGAAGAGAAATGGAGAATTTTGTGGATCAAAGCTAAAGAAAACAGCAATCAGATGATAATCCTTGCCAAATATATATATGCTGCTTTTAAGTTACGTCAAAACTTAATAATGAAGCTGTAATTAATTTCTGTGTTTATTTATTTTTATATGACTAATAGGCCTCCTGGCTTACCTTGTCACTAAAATTATTATTGGGCGAGCGCAGCGAGCCCGTACTAGTGAACTCAATGGCAATTTTGTTTGTATGTATGTATGCATCAACCGACCGCGGTCAGTGCGCATGCGTCCCCGCGCAACGCGCAAACGTAGCCGGCCTTGCTTCTTCCGCTCGTTGCGCTCGCCCACAAATGCTTGGCATTCTCCTAGTTACATCTGTTGCATGCAGGAGCAATCATGAGTTTGTCACGCAATGCAATATAGAGTGTACGTGACATGTGTACAGGTGCAGTTGATAACTCTCTTACCTCTTCTGCATTGAGCAACATTCATCTTTAAAATTCAACTCACGGCGGGTTGCGAAGTTAGCATTCCGAGCTCTGCACTTACAGAGCGATAAAATTGGGCGAGCGGGAGAGAGCCCACCTAGTCGTTCAGCTGGGCAGAATTTTCCATATATATATATCGGGCCAACCGTCACATACCGTAAATGTTCTACGTGCTTCTTTTTACGCGTAAACTAAGCTCAGCAGCATAGATATTATACGGAGAACTCTCTCTTTGTATACGGAGAACGTTCTCCGGCCGTATAATCTAACACCACAAGCGGCCTGCTGGCTAGGCGCCGTCTCATGGCTAAAGAAAGAGACGTGCTTCAGGGAGTGTTGAAAGCAGGGTGTTGTGACTATCCAGGCTAGAGCGAGAAAGTAGTGGCGAAAATGTCACCTATTGTTCCGCCTGTATAATGCGACTATACATATACTTACTCAAAGCTGAAGGAGCGCAGATAAGTTCCTCCATGATATGTAAGCAAGGTAGCCTAGGGTCTCTCGAAGCCTAGAGCATAGGCCTAAAGTCCTATCAAGAGCGCCAATGCCTTGCAACAGGTAAGCTTCGAGTGGTTGCTGCAGCCACACACATAGAGTCTAGTTGCAGAGGTTCAATGATTCTCAGCTGTATGCACGACTAGGTGGGTTCGCTCCCGCTCGCCCACAATGCTTTGCATTCAGCTAGTTATATGCAGGACATATACAACGCGGAGTTCGAGTGTGCGGCGTGGTTAATGAGAAGCGCGCGCGCTATTTGCTATCGTCTTCGTCTCACAAAACAGAGACAAGGCACTCGCGAGATCTAGACAAAATCTTGCTACGTAAACATGAACTGTACCTTAATTAAACTGATCAGGTATAGTTATTGGTAGTTTAAAAAATTAAAAATAATATGGATCTTACACTGGATAAGATCTGAGGCATTGTGGATGGGCTCTGAATATGTCTTCTCAAACTCTATTAATTTGAATGCACTAATTATAAAGTGCAGAACCCTTGGCGTCACGGGGGGAGGGGGGGGGGGGGTGAATCCTTGAAAACGACCAAACCATGGAAGAGGGTCCTCACTTTGTCCCAACTGTGACACTGACCTATCGGACAACACTACCTTCTTGATGGACCATGTACTGGAGTCACATAAAACCATTACTAAACTGGCAGGATTCTCCTCAAGTCTGTTATCAGCAAATTATATTGCAAGTAGAGACCTTACTTTTGTATATAGATTCAATTCGTTCTTTTCTTCTGTTCTTTTAACTCACTAGCTGTTATATATTTTCTCTGCCGTATGTTCAGTGTGTATTTTTGTTTTGTGCTCCTTGTAGGGCTTTCATGGAACTCTTGAACTTTTGAACTTTTGAATGGCCGACTGCAGGAATAGCCATACAATGCAGAAGCGGTGTATCTCTGCAACAGAGCGAAATCCACACAAATATTTTGACCTTCGTTGCCAGTTGAGGATGAGTATGTGATATCGTTTTGAGAACGATCATTCGTTCCAGAGGATTAACGGACGCACAACATAAATGCACTAAAGTGCAGAATATATATCTTATTGCGTGGGATGTCAGGCAATAACTCGCAATATTGCCCGATAAACCACGTAATAAGCTGTTTATTACCTAGCTCGTCTTCAACCTGGTGTTAAAACTCCGCCATTTTACCGTTCACACAATACGCGTGGACGCGCAATGCGCAAAGCGGTCTGAAAATTAATTGTTGACTGGGCAATATAACCGGGCAATATGGGAATATATTGCCCAGCGCGGGATAAGAAATTATACATTGCTGGGCAATATATATATATATATATATATATATATATATATATATATATATATACAAATTTTTAGACCTTCGTTGCCCAGTAATTAATTTATCAAACTTCGCCAGGCATCCAGTCTAAGCAGCGCGCGCTCAACAGTGCCCTACTAAGGATGCTCTTACAGACAGGTACACTGTACACTATGCACACTGAATTAACTCTATATAGACCGTACTGTAGAGTGGAGCAATCGGTGCAACAAGAGAACCTGGCAACGCCACTGGCTCCTGACGTGCTGAATCAGCAAAAATTAGCTTCTGCATGGAACAGATACTACTATTTGCTGCCTGTATACTGCACTTCTTTCTCTATCTTTTGGCACTGTTGTCCTTACATCCTTCAACATTAAATATTTTTACTCCCTTATTTCACTGGTTATTTGACAATGCTTCTGCGAGCCCCACCCCCATTTGTGCGAGCCCCACCCCATTTTGCTGCTCGTGGTCATGTGAAATGAAAGTGGATAATAACGAGGAAATGAAGAGAAGAAGAAGAAGAAGAAGAAGAAGAAGTCATACTGGAAAATGGGTGACGGGTGGGGCCCAGTGTTATTGTGACTGGACAGTGAGCTCACCCACAGCAATTGCATATCTCAATGAAGGAGCTATTAGTAATGTGCATGAGTAGTCTGCCTGGGAGGAGAGCTGCATGCTTTGTGCTCTTCCCACACAACTACAATCCATACACAGCCTCTGGTAAAACTATTATAGCACTACTGAAGCAACAATCATGCAAAAAGGGCGAGGATACTAAACTATGTACATCCTATAGTCATTGCTATCAAGTAATAAGGGATTAATGTCCAGTGAAGTATTATTTTTGAAAGTTTGAGTAGAGAGCTAAAGAATCAAGGTACACCAGAACAGCCTCAAAGATAGTCTGGTACTGCAACTGTGTATATAGGAACAGATTACATCATAGCTTTGATAGTCATATACCCACTCACCACAGTACGTACAGCTCCTGGTTTCTGTATCCTGAGAGCCTTCACCACCTGGAACACATCCACCACTCCCTCTGTCTTACACCTCTCAATGGTGGTGACTATGGCACAGAACATGCCAGACCGACTCACAGTGTCACTGCAGGAAACACACACAGTGCATTATTCTCCACCAGACTCACAGCACAACTGGTACAGAGTGTGGCATACTTGCAGTGAACTAAAATGGGGCTGTTTCCAGTCTTCCTCTGTACCTTTCCAACCTCCTCGATCACATCAGTCACAGTCTTGAGGTTGGCACAGTGGCCATCAGGGGCCCAGTTAGTGATGTGGAACTGGCTCACTTGATGACCCTTACCACTCTCTATCTATGAGGGAGTAGATATAGTCTCTAGCTAGTTTACTGCTCATTACTGAATGAGAGGAACTTACTTTGCCATCAAATACTCCTAAAGACCTCAGAGAGAACCCTTCGAATCTCTCCTCCCCCAGTATCTCCACTGTGAACTCTCCATAGGCCTGTTTGCCACTGCTGGGCCAGTACTGGTAGCACACCTCCTGTGGAGAGAGAGACACACAATCATATTTGCACACAGCAGCATGGCTATACTTTTCCAGCCTCCGTCATTTGACACAACATGACAATCACTCCACACTTTCTGTCATGGACCACCTTCCAGAAATTTCTGGCAGTGGATTGCATGGGATTTTGGGCTATGATGAAGGCCTTCTGTTGCTTGTAGCCCTGCAATGAAGGTATCAAGGGCTGTTGACAAAGTGTATATAATGTATTTAGAGATTCACATGAGCAACACTGGCATTGATGTAGTCAGGTATCTCTCCCTTCAGCATAACTCGCCACTTGTCAACTACACAACACAAGTAATAAATGGGCAAAATATAAATCTTTATATATAACATTATATCTTACATGGTAGAAAGTCCATGGAGCGATTCTTTTTGGGGTATTTTCGAGCTTCAGCACATTTGGCATGACAGGGGTTATGGCTCACCTGGTCCAGGACCTACGTAACATACATTGGAATATGAAGAGAGTGTAAGAAGTGGTATTGATGAGTAGGCTAACATTAAACTGGAGTTCAAGCTCTGTCTTGTCTGACTGATTCTTTTGCATCGTGTTGAGTTTGTCCCTCAGATTATTACACTCAATTTGAGTGTCACCACAGGTGACAACCTCAAGGATGGCATCATGGATGAACACATACTGGTCCTGTATGGGGCACCACAATACCATAAACATAGCTACAGGTCCTGTATGGAGCACCACAATACCACACACATACTGTATGGAGCACCACAATACTACACACATATAGGTCCTATATGGAGCACCACAATGCATAGGTGCCAACTGCCCTGAATCTTTGGGTATACGTGACGCCACAATATATACCACACACATATGTATACTGGTCCTGTATGAGGCACCACAATAGCATACATACACTAGTCCTCTATTGACACCATATTACCATGTACTAGTCCTGAATGGAGTACCATAGCACATACACTGATAGCACTACAATCTCACACACACATATATGAAAGGGTAGTTCCACAGATTTGCTGTGGATACATGCATTGGCTTCTCTTCAATCATGTGTTGGGGCTAATTGTACAGGAAACTTACTCATTATTATGAGCCTAAATTAACATGTATTTAGAGGTGCAATGTACACATATACTTTCTCTCTGTATACAGTTCATGTTGGTTCAAAGCATTAGTCTGTGTACATGTCAAAATAGGGCTCTTTAAAGTACAAACAACAGGTAACTACCATATTTATGAACTAGCTGCAATACATTCAATCATCATTGCCTCCTACTGTGCCTATACCAGCTACATTTTACACATACCACAGTTTGCACCATCTTGGTCCTCTGTTGCCTGATCTTGCCAATGACTCCAGGAATATCCACTACATTCTCTTTCTTAACTTGCTCCAGAACATGGTCTATGGTAATGAATGTACCAGTACGACCTACTCCAGCACTGAGGGAGAGAGACAGAGAGAGAGAGAGAGAGAGAGAGAGAGAGAGAGAGAGAGAGAGAGAGAGAGAGAGAGAGAGAGAGAGAGAGAGAGAGAGAGAGAGAGAGAGAGAGAGAGAGAGAGAGAGAGAGAGAGAGAGAGAGAGAGAGAGAGAGAGAGAGAGAGAGAGAGAGAGAGAGAGAGCAGACAGAGGGAATGTGTGTGTATGTGTGTGTGTGTGTGTGTGTGTGTGTGTGTGTGTGTGTGTGTGTGTGTGTGTGTGTGTGTGTGTGTGTGTATTTGATTCAGTTCCAGTAACCTGCAGTGGACTACAATTGGTCCAGACTTGTGCTCCTTCATGATCCTCCTGTGGAAGGCCAGGATGGGTGTGGCATAGTCTGGTACTCCGTGGTCAGGCCAGGCTGTAAAGTGGAACTGAGTCACCTTCAGAGCATGTTCAGTGCTGCCTGTCAGCTATGGGGGGAATATACTACATGTCTACCTACTGGTATACATCAATATACCTCACAGAGGCGTAGGAATCATGGGTGTTCCGGGTGCTGGAGCACCGCCTTAATTCCCTAAGCTACACTTACCTAGTTGTCTTGAAATTCGCAAGCTCACTCGCTGACCTGCAGCGTGCGATTAGCCTTAGTGCGAGCGCTTCTTTCAGCGTGCAGCAGATAAATTACAAAGGTCAGAGGTCATAGCATTACACACTGACGCGCGCACGCATGGCTCGCGTAGGTAAGTCCAGCTCTGTTGGTACACGAGAATGGCAAGTAATAACTCTCGTTATTTTGGTAGTGTTTTAACAGTGTCTAAATGATGTTAAAATATCCATTTAAAAATTGGTCCAGGATGGCGTCTCCTGGAATGTAGATTTTTAAAAATTTTCCGGGGGAGCCGGACCCCTAGGAGGGACAGGGACTGACTTTGGCCAGTCCACAGCACCAACATCCTGAAAAATTTTCCTACGCCTCTACTCACCTGTACTAGCAAGCTGCGTATGGTATGGTCTGCCAGTATCTGCTGGTCAGTGACGGTGACTTGGAAGGGGCCATAGGACTGGACCCCAGTGTCAGGCCAGTACTGCTGGCACTTGATCTTAGTCCCCTCCACCAGGTTGGAGATCATCACGATGGTGGGGACTCTCTCCTGCCACACTAGCCTCCAGAAATCCACCACAGTCTTTGGCAGTGGACCTGATGAATTACCAAAATGGCTTTAATTGTATGGTGATGGTATGTACCTTGAGTGGCAATGAACTTCCTTGGTATAGTGTATCCCTAGGTAGAGACAGAAGGTGTAGTTGAACATGAAGTATATTCTCACACTGGAAGCTGGATTGGTACTTACATCAACATAGCTTGCATTGACATAGTCAGACTCATACTTGTCCAATGGTTTCAGCACCACACGATTGTCATCATCTACAAGAATAATATAAGCAGTGTGGATGTTAGTAATGGCTCCACAGACAACTACCTACTGTGCCCTAGCACCACTGCCATCACCTACAGGCAAATCCGATCCGTTCCTCCCTGCCCATGACTTAACATTCAGTGGGTTACTAGCCAGCTGCAGATCCCCAGCTGAGGACTAAAGTTGATCATGACCAGGGCACAGGTCATTACTGTACAATTTTTGTTTACGTGCTTCCCAGACACCTTAACTAAGCTAAGTAGATGATTGAAATTGCACTCCCAACACTCACTTCCTAATACATATGCTGTTTTCTCTATATTATTAAGTCAAAATTTACATATTCATCTCCTAAAACCTCCCAAAGCTATTTATATTCTCTCTATGTTGATATAAATATAATTGAAATCAACTCCAAGTTGAAAGTGAAAAATGAAGAATTTCGTTTCAATGGGAATACCATAGTAATCTCTATATATACAACACTCTGTTACTGTGTGATACATGTACAGGAGAAATGCATCAAGTTTCACTATAAAGTGGCTATGTAATGTAGTGACTTACACACACAGATATTTGCAAAATGGTTCTTGAACTTGTTGTCAGGAGATGTGGCTGTGGAAATTGACTTTCCACCAGTGGGTAGACCCTATTCATTAAGCAATAATTACAGTCACTATCCACTGTGTCAGCTCTTCCTATCATGTAGTACTACTAGTACTAGTCTTACCTCATATTCATCTTTGAAAGGTTTGTTACTCCTGGCATGTCTTTGCTCAACATGATCTCCAAACATGGCTACTGGAATACCATCTTGTATGGGCACTCTACCATAGGCAGGATTATTGTTTACTTCCACACTTTCTGACTCCACAGACAGCTTCACCTCCCTCTCTGCCCTGCCAGCTGGGTTGACTGCCACAAGCTGGTAGATTTCACTGCGTTTGAGCTCAGCAGAGGGCATGATGAGGGAGACATCCTCTGCCAGCTCCTTGGAGTAGTTTTCAACTACCTCCTCTCCATTGTGATACCATGTCATCTTCGGCTGAGGGACACCTGTCACCTCCACTTGGAACACTACCCCCTCTCCCTCCTGTACATGGGTATCATCAGGGAACTGCAGTATAGCAGGAGCTGTAGAGCAGAGGAGTGGTTGTATAAATGAATGAACCAGCAGTCATGAAACTGCTGGTACTCACCATCTTTAGAGGACACCTTATCTTCTGCAATGGAATAGCATACTCTGTCCTTTTCTCCTGGGGAATACTTAATCCCTCTCCTGTAGGAGGCAGTCATCATCCCTAGTACAGCAACATTTCGTTATACAAAATGTGTCACTTACCTCTTTCTTAGCCACCACACAAGCAGGAGTATGAGTACTACCACCAAGATAGCCACAATGACAGCTACAATGATTCCAGGTACAATGAGTCCACCTACTATAGCCTGCATACCACTCTGTCCTCCAGTATCTGAGTCTGAACACAGTGGAGGAAACACATCACATGATCGTACCAGTATCAATTAGCTATAGTACATGATGGTTCAGTGTTGGAAATTGCTATGTGTGGGTATGTCACAGTTGATGAGGAAACCACCTTCTAACAGGGTCATTAACCCTCGGCATGCATGCGCAGCTAAGATAGAGGGTGGTGAGCTAGTGGTGGTAAAAGTTGTGATGAAATGGCGACCTCTACATGTATGTGAGTCATCCATGTAACTCAAGATCTTACTCTCTCTACCCTCGCTAACTTACACTTACCTCTACCTCTCCATCCCACCTCATCACCTCCCCATCTGTAAGCCTTGCCCCCTGACAGTGCTATGGACAAACCCATGCAGACTGTCAGGCCTCATGAGGAGGAAAAAAATTGTGGCTTATTCTCTGAAACCGCTCCATTGCAGAGATCCAGCACTCCCTCCATTAAAGGAAGTCAGCCATTTCCACACATGCACGTGGCGCCAAGGGTTCTGCACTTTAGTGAGTTATTACCAGTTGGATTGGTAGCAGTGAGAGTGATAGTGTAAGTAGTGTCCCCTCTCAGGCCAGTTATGGTGTGGCTAGTAGAGCTGCCAGTAATGATAGTAGTGCCACTTAATACACCACAGGAGAGTGAAATGGAGGTCATTGATGGATTGATTGTAGTGATATTACTCAGCTGGACTGGAACTAGATTTATACATTGAGTATTACTGCTTGTTTGCTTATATTGAATGACATCTGGCAATATCAATTACCAGTTATATGCACAAACTACCAATCTAGAGGAGTAAAAGGGGATTCTCCATCAGTCACAGTGTATGTGTGTGTGTGTGTGTGTATGTGTGTGTGTGTGTGTGTGTGTGTGTGTGTGTGTGTGTGTGTGTGTGTGTGTGTGTGTGTGTGTGTGTGTGTGTGTGTGTGTGTGTGTGTGTGTGTGTGTGTGTGTGTGTGTGTGTGTGTGTGTGTGTGTGTGTGTGTGTGTGTGTGTGTGTGTGTGTCTATCTGTCTGTCCGTCTGCCTGTCTGTTAAGTCACATCTCAACTCTGGAGTGTCTGTTTGTCCTGAAAATACTGTCATGTGGGCAACGGAGGTAAAAAATTGTGGCGTCTTCTCTGAAACTGTTCCATTGCAGAGATCCAGCACTCCCTCCATTAAAGGAAGTCAACCATTTTCCACACATGCGTGTAGAGCTGCCAGTAATGATAGTAGTGCCACTTAACATACAGCTGGCCTGGAACTAGATTTATACATTGAGTATTACTGCTTGTTTGCTTATATTGAATGACATATGGCAATATCAATTACCAGTTCATGCCTGTTCCCAGGGGGGGTTCGGAGGGTTCGGACGAACCCCCCCCGCAACAGGAAAAGGTCCGCTTTTACACTCGCTCGTCCTAGTATATCACAGTTGCACACTCCACGCATGATCACACGCGCAATTGTGTAAAACACGCGACCGCGTGAGCGTAGCATATTAATTGTGCGTCATACATCTCATCAATGGCATGTCTAATGGGGTTTCTAAAGTTTCCAGAAACTAGTCAGAATCGGGCTGGGGCTAGGGCTAGGGCTTCTAGCTAGGGGTCTCAAGCGTTCCCGAAACTCGCGTAGTAGATAAATCTATAGACTTGACTAACGGTTACCTTCCTCGAGTCGTATCACTAGCACTACACGATCGATCACACAACTAAGTGGGCGAAGCATACATGCAACGTGGACACATGTATTAGTCTACGCAGCTATTATTATAGCAGATCTGACGGAGATGAGCCACGTCGTATGAAGTTATGTAACATTTTGGATTCATAATGCTTTTACAAGTCAGAATGTGTTGTATATTGTTCTGTGAATATGCATAATATAGTTTTCCCCATATGCTGTTCATCATGCCTGAAAATGTACTAGAAGTGGTCTCAGAGCGTCTAAATATCAAAATTTAACTGGGGGAGCATGCCTCCAGACCCCCCTAGGTTTGCACATGCATAGCACATGCAAAACTAGAAACTACTAAAAATATCTCTAGAATCGCCCATGATTATTGTTCATGCACAGCTACAATCATTCATGTACAATAGAGCTGGTGCTAATGCTAAAGGCACTCACTTAAAATCACCCGTAGGAGTCCATATTTTTGGAAAACAACCCCCCCCCCCCATAAATATCCTGGGAACGGCCCTGCAGTTATATGCACAAACTACCAATCTAGAGGAGTAAAAGGGGATTCTCCATCAGTCCCTCCCTACACACATACCTATGATCCACACACCAATTAAGGCCATGCTTTATGCATATTTCACATCCACTATGATAAGAAGATGACCATACCAAAGATAAGACAGAAGGTAGGTATAGCTATAGACCTAAGTGTACACACAGAACTCAAGAGGGAAATACCAGTTAGCCCTACCTAGATGAATGTTCATCACTTTAACGGTATCACTGGGGAGGAGTTGAGATGAGGTTGTGGGGAGAGTCACAATAGATATGGTGTAGATATCTCCATTCTGTAGACCAGTCAGTATGTAGTTGTCTGTGGAGCCATTACTAACATTCACACTGCCACTGCTACCACCACTATAGTAGATCCTGTACCCAGTTGTATCCCCCAGTGGAGTGGGTGGGCTCCAAGACACTCGGATACTAGTGGGACCTTCCTGGACTGCCATCAGGTTAGTGGGAGCTGAGGCAACTGAAAATGGGATTTCAGAGGCAGAGTTGCTCTAAGTATATGAAATCTGTATATAACTGAAGAAATATAGTGTCCCACAAGGCAGAGACACAAGAAACAAAGTACAGTAGTTGAACACTGTAACTAGCTGAATTCATTAGATGGTTTGTTTGATGACATATAAAACCAGGAGAGGATTTTTACAGCACTGGATGTATTACATGTACCTTGAACAGCAAGCTGTGCTGAAATCACATTATTAGATGGTCGGTTATTAGCCACAGTACATGTGTAGAGTCCTCCCAGTCTCCCAGTCACAGTTAGGGTGTGGGTGTACTGTGAAATCACACGATTATACAACACAGTCTCATTTCCTTCAGTGACAGTGACAGAGTCTCTGGTCCAAGTGACAGTGGTAGCAGGTCCACCAGTGGAGATACAGGTGAGGGTGAACTGAAAATTGTCTCCATTGAGGTCGAAGTCCATTGTCATACCATCAGGTATTGTGACTACTCCTAATGTAAACAAACAATATCTCAACTTTCACTGGCTACACTGTTAAATGTGATTGAACAGAGCAAGATTGGGAGGCTGACATAATGATGTCGCAAGTGTAAGATCTGGACACAGCAATTACTAAACAAACAGGTGTTTATTGTTACTGATTGATATAGGCAAGATAAAGCAAACCTGCACAAACATCTGTGGGTTAGTGTTCCATGTAGCATTTTATGAGACAAATTAACCACTGTATTTACTTTTGATGTTGACTTACACAGGCCAAAGAAAGCAAGAGGAAATGAGATGGAGTCGAACCCAGGTCTAATGACCAGCAAACCAGCACACTAGACACTGAGCCACAACCACAAGACGAAAGTCTGTCCCCTCATTCACTCTTATAACTGCAATTGTCGTTGCCTAACTAGCAACCTCACACTGGAGACCATGCACCCAAATCATGTGCTGTCAGAACCCCGTTAGGAATTGACTGGTAACACCTCCTCATCAGAGGAGGAGCCATGATGAGTGGATTTATGCCAGATGGTTGTTAAATATCCTAGTGACCTGGTAACAGATGTATTTACTATTGTACACAGACTGAAGAAAGCAAGAGGGAATGAAAAAGACAAGTAAATACATAAAAGTAGTCAACATCAACAGTGTCAAAATCAAAAGTAAATACATTGTCACCAGATCAACTAAGATATTTAACAAAATAACCATTGCTGTGGATTATCAACAATTGCATTATAGTAGACTGTTAAGACCATATTTAGATGATTATATCCTCAGTATATTTCAGGAATGGTCGTTCACTAGATTTTCTCCACTACTTCTATCTGACACTCTGCATGGGCTGTATTGGCAGAATATATATTTTGCCAACTTAGAGTAAGTCTGGGGCATTTCTATTCAACGTTCTGTATGACCTGGTGTGGTTCAGGTAGAGGCCAATTGTCATCTGATGCATGTATTTACTAATGCATGTGGGCAATAGTCAATCATCCTACATAAGTTTTCTTTTTCCACATTAACACATAAGTGCAGAGTAAAAGATAAGTGTATTTTTATATACCTCCTTCTTTGGTATATATTCCCACATAGACTGTCTCTCCAACTGATGGATTACTATCATCATGGACAGCATTAGTTGGAATAACACAGCGATAGACACCAAATGGATAATTATTAACATAGTTTCGACGACGTAGATGAACTACCTGAGATTTACGATCCTGATAAGTACCATATGGATTTTCAGCACCAAATGCCAGTCTTGTGTCACTACCAGGAGCAAACCAGTCTCCACGTCCAGGGATACCATTAGACTGCCTACGACAACATGTCTCCAGGTCAGTGCGACATTGTAGAGTACGATTCAAATATATATTCTCGCTCATTCTACTGAAGTCCACATAGGAATGGTTAGGTAGAATATTACCCCTGAATAAGATGTGAGGATATTCAATCACAGACTGGACCTCCACCAGAGACCAGAGAAGACACAGTAGAGCACACAACAGTATGGCCTCCATTGGAACTATCTCTACATGCATGGAAATATCATGCAATCAATGACTGATAAATAATTTTATAATCTGTTGCATGCAGGAGCAATCATGAGTTTGTCACGCAATTGCAATATAGAGTGTACGCGACATGTGTACAGATGCACTTGATAACTCTCTTACCTCTTCTGCATTGAGCAACATTCATCTTTAAAATTCAACTCACGGCGGGTTGCGAAGTTAGCATTACGAACTCTGCACTGACAGAGCGATATAATTATATGCAGGACATATATAACGCGGAGCTCGAGTGTGCGGCGTAGTTAATGAGAGGCGCGCGCTATTTGCTATCGTCTTCGTGAGACAAGGCTCTCTCGAGATCTAGACCAAATATTCACTATCTTGCTACGTAAACATGAACTGGACCTTATACCGATCAGGTAGTAGGGTTTTTGATAGTTTAAAATATATGGATTTTTTTAAAAATATATGGATTTTTTATGAGTTCTGAGGCATTGTGGATGGGCTCTGAATCTGTCTTCTCAAACTCTATTAATTTGAATGCACTAAAGTGCACGAATCCTTGAAAACGCTAATAATGCGCATGCACGCTTTCTAAAATGTCGACTACTAGCTCACCATGAAGAGGGTCCTCACTAGGAACACGACATGTGTATAGGTGCAGTTCGTAACTCTCTTATATACCTCTTTTCTATCGAGCAACATTTATCTGCAACTCATGGCGGATTGCGAAAATTTTATGCATTCCGTGTTCTGCATGACAGAGCGATATATATGCACGACTTGTGTAACACGACATGTGTATATAATATTACATCAACAAATGAATGCACTAAAGTAGGCGCGTTATACAAACGGAGATGGTGCGCATGCGTGAAATATTGGCCTACGCGCGTGAGCGTAAGAACTAGCAAGCAGCACACTACCGTACTACTGACTACACTGCTGGAAGCGCTATAGCTTTGACCAGAGCAGTACGCATGCTTGTATTCCCTCATGCAGTAACCGCTGGTGCTTCGCTGTACATCGAACGGGAAAACAGATCGCGGGTGGCATACATATATACGATCGTCAAAGATATTATTATTATTATTATTATTATTATTATTATTATTATTATTATTATTATTATTATTATTATTATTATTATTATTATTATTATTATTATTATTATTATTGTCATACACACCAAGAAAGGTGCACACAAGAGAAAAGAAATAAAACAAAGACAGAAAAAATGATTTATAATATGATAGTGAAGAATAGTGGCCTTCTGGACTCTATCCCGTCGCCAACCGAGGGCTTAAGGGCTCCTGGACCGACCACTAATCCCCACACTCCAAATAGATACAATTGTCAGAAGGAACTTGTTGTACATGCATGCATATCAATATAACTAGAACATCACAGAAACACTAAAAACTGACACAGAACATAAAAAAAAAAAACATATACACTAAAAATCAGAAACCAAATAAATATTAAATGCATTTTACTGACATGAGACACTGAAAATATAATGCTCAAATGGTGAAAATAAACCAAATGTACTCCGAATAAGTCTTATAGCACTGCCAATATTGAGATGATCATCATGAAAGGTTCTAACATGTGTATGACCATACCAAAAATTATAACCAGTAAAGAAATTGATGAGGCCAACAGACTCACTGAAGATAGTCCTGATGAGAGGAGAAGAGGATGAAAGAGCTCTTAACAGAAAAGATTGAGATCGATAGTATAATATGCTTGAAATAGTAGGAACTTGTGCGACACAATGAACAACAGCAGTGCGTGACCGAGGAGGAAGGCGCCAGATCTTGCGTAAAATTTTATTTAAGGCAACTTCAATAAGATTAATTGATGGAGCATTTAATGACCAGAGACAACTACCATATAGAGATAAACAATAGCTCTGGAGCAGAAAAGTTTTGACATGAGGATCAACAAAATGGAATAAACATAGGAGTGAGTTTATTTTTCGATTTATATCTTTAACAACTCTCATTATGTCTGCAGTGTCATCCAAAGTACTTGTAAGGATGTGGCCTAGATGTATTACTTTATCAGAATAGGATAATTGAGTTCCATTGAAATAGATGGATGGAGAGATAGGACGAACAGATGGAGCATAAAAACATATTAGTTGCGTCTTGTCTGCATTGAATTCCAACTTGTGTGTAACAGCAAATGAACAACAAATTTGTAACATCTTTCTCAGGGCTGATGCACAAGGAGCCAACAAAACAACATCATCTGCATAAGTAAACGCACCAGAAAAACAACATCCCCAGTAGCAACCAACACCAGAGTTACTCAAATCAACCAATAAACTATCAAGATAAACAGCAAAAAGATATGGTGAAAGGACACTACCTTGACGGACACCATTGGACACAGAAAACGGCACAGAAAGACACAAATCCCAGCGCACCTGCATCTTTTGCGTACTATACCATGACACTAAAAAGCGAACAATTACTAATGGTAACCCTCGATTCTGAAGGATGTCAAACAGAATACTGTGATCAACCAAATCAAAAGCCTTGCTTGCATCAAGGAAACATCCTAGGACCGGTGAACCATTTTGAACATATCGTGTGATGACATTCTTAACAGTAGCAGAGCAAAGAGAGGTTGAATGACCAGGTTTAAAACCAAACTGCAAAGTATTTGTGGAGAAGAATGATCCATATTGTGAAAGGATTAGTCTCTCAAGGATCT
The DNA here is from genome assembly GCA_963970385.1 of Theonella swinhoei. NCBI lineage: Eukaryota > Metazoa > Porifera > Demospongiae > Tetractinellida > Theonellidae > Theonella > Theonella swinhoei. Next base: position 2,869,650 of record OZ019953.1, read on the forward strand.
TGCTGAAACTGGAAGAGAGAGCAATGGGACGGTAGTTTGTTAGTTGAAGCATCTTTATTTCCCTTAGGAATAGGGACGAGGACCGAATCACGAAAGCACTTTGGCATATGGCCATGACGAAGAATTGCTGTAAATAGAGTGGAAAGAGGGTAAGCAATGACAGGTGAGGCAAACTTTATATGCTCAGATGTAATACCAGAAGCGTCAGATTTGTTTGACTTCAGTTGAGAGATAGCCTCAGCAACATGATCTTCTAATATAATCACATCACTTAGACATGAAGTAGTCAGGGAAGACTGAACAGACGTTAGAATCGAAGACAGAGAAGCAGAAGAGTGTTTGTTTAATAGTGCACTGTACTTTGAAGCAAAGTTATTTGCAATGTTGGAGCTATCACTAACACCATCTACAAGAGGGGAAGACTGGGACGTTTTAGGCTTATTAAGTCTTTTAATATCAGACCAAAAAGTGTCTTTACGTTTCATTGCAAATGAACGTGCAAGTTGACCTCGTAGATGGTACTGCTGCCTACGCTTGAGACGACGAACCTCATATTTGTACCTCTTTTTAGTCTGCTTCTTTATAATGGACAAAACACCAGCTGAGGGACATCCAGCCTCTATCCAAACTTTATACCAGAAATTTGAGGCCTCTTTCAATTTCCCAGCACTGTCATGCCAGCCAGCAACTTTCTTTGAGGATGAGGATCGACAAGGAAAGCAGCAATATGCACAATCAAGTAATGTAGACATGATGTGTTCAGCATAATTGTCAAGCAAACTAATATGGGTAGAGCAGGTAGGTTGGGAACAACACAAAAATTCAGTTGGAGGGTCAGATAACCTCTCAGAAATCATATCCCGGTATTTCGTGATGTTAGATGGGGTAACTTTAGACCAGTCAATGCGGAGTGCAGGTTTAGGAGTAACAGAAGGTGAAGAAATGGGCACTGAAGTACAATGAATGTGAAGTAAAAACGAAAGTGGAAGGTGATCAGATAAGTTAGTCCCACACTTCAAGGAATAGATATCAGTGACCAGTGAGGAAAGCGACTGTGAACATATAATATGATCGATCCAAGAGCGTACAAGACCATCATCCCTTTCATAAGTAAAATTCACTGACTCTTGGTATGACAAATCACATACAACAAAATTTTGATCAATAGTAAAATCTACCAGCAAACTAGCCAATGGACCACCACGAACAAAATCAACATTAAAATCACCAGCAATAAGGGTGTAATCACACTGTTGAGACTCTATGAAGCCCTCCAACTCACCAAGTGTATTCAAATACTCACTAAAACAGGATGCAACACTTTCAGAAGGCAAATACACATTAACCAACAGAATTGATGAACCAGAAATGTCACACAATTTAATAGCACAAAATCTATTAGAGCATGTATGTAAAGGAGTGACACACGAAGACAATGATTTTCTATAAAGAATTGAACAACCACCATAAGGCCTACCAATCAACAAAGAAGAATCATCCATACCATATATACCATATAGGCGAACGCAAACGTCACCGTATATTTTTTGTGAAACAAGTTCTAGACGCCCTGGTAGACGACGCAAACGTCACTGTATTATAATAATAATAATAAAAATTTTAATGACTACAAGTAAATAAAAAATTTAGAAAATTTGAAAGGAAATATAGGGATTGCATAAAAAGGAACGGAGACAAGATTGGGACACAGACATGTTATGATATATCAACGTAACATTATGGGTACGTCGATATATCATAACATGTCTGTGTCCCAATCTTGTCTCCGTTCCTTTTTATGCAATCCCTATATTTCCTTTCAAATTTTCTAAATTTTTTATTTACTTGTCTCCCATAATTTTTTTCTGACCTAGGTACATGCATTTTGCTATTTTTGTAGTTTACTTGGTAGCAAACATATTAGCTAATAGAGCTTGTAGCCTGAGGCTATCCAACATTTTTATTGCAACATCAATTGTTTGTGTATTATATTGTACCAAATTTTACTTTTAGTGGAGCTTTTGTTAATGATATATTGCAAAGTAGTGCCTGGAGCTACTATTTACAAGATTACAAGATTTTGTCTCAATATTAATTATTGGGATATTAAGCTTTAACACCACACAAATTTCCACAATTTGTGCTACTTTTTTAGCAATATATAGCTAACTATTGCCTGAGGCTATTTTTTGTTATATTACAAGATTTACATATTTACATAGATTTTATCACAACATTGATCATTGGGGTATTAAGCCTTACCATCACACCAATTTTCACATTTAGTAGAGCTTCTGTTATAATGCTAGCCTGAGGCTATGTTTTACAAGATTTACATGGTTTACAGAGATTTTATCACAATGTTGATCATTGGGGTATTAAGCTTTACCATCACACCAATTTTCATATTTAGTAGAGCTTCTGTTAGTAAGATACAGTAATGCTAGCCTGAGGCTATTTTGTACAAGATTTACATGGTTTACAGAGATTTTATCACACTGTTGATCTTTGGGGTATTAAGCTTTACCATCACACCAATTTTCACATTTAAGGGAGCTATTGTTAGTGAGATACAGAAATGCTTGCCTGAGGCTATTTGTTGTTGTATTACAAGATTTACATTGTTTACAGAGATCTTATCACAATGTTGATCATTGGTGTATTACACTTTATCATCACACCAATTTCCACATTTTGTGAAGCTTTTGTTAGTGAGATATGGTAATGCTAGCCTGAGGCTATTTTTTACAAGATTTACATGGTTTACAGAGATTTTATAACAAGGTTGATCTTTGGGGTATTAAGCTCTACCATTACACCAATTTCCACATTTACTGGAGCTTTTGTTAGTGAGATACAGTAATGCTTGCCTGAGGCTATTTGTTGTTGTATTACAAGATTTACATTGTTTACATAGATCTTATCACAACGTTGATCATTGGTGTATTACACTTTATCATCATATCAATTTCCACATTTATTGGAGCTTTTGTTAGTGAGATACAGTAATCCTTGCCTGAGGCTATTTGTTGTTATATTACAAGATTTACATTGTTTACAGAGATCTTATCACAACGTTGATCATTGGGGTATTAAACTATACTATCATACAAAATTTCACATTTAGCAGATCTTTCATTAGTCAGATATAGGATTGTGTGCCCCCCATTAATAATACATGGCCTGAGGCTATTTTTGTTTATTTTACAAGAAGTACATTGTTTACAAAATTTTTAACATGACGATGCACTACCCACAGTGGAACTACATCACTGTACCAAGTTTCATGTGTAGATGTGTTACCGTTAGTGAGTTACGCTTGTTAAAGCGGAAGAAGAAGAAGAAGAAGAAGAAGAAGAATAATTCAAAAATCGACTTTTGTTAATTTAACCTCTTTATCATTGATCAAATTATACCATTTTATAATCACAGTTAGCTTCTGGGTATAGTTACACATTCATGTTAACAGAAGTCCAGTAGGTAGCAAACTGAAAGTGAAAGTGATGAAAAACCTTATATATGGTTTTCAATAGGGATAGACCATAGCAATCCCTATATACACAGTACTACCGTACTGTGTGATAAAGGCCAGAAGGCCCAATTGTCAGAAACATTAAAGTGTATCTCTTTGTTTAAATGCACTGTATAGAAGTCTACCTAAGTGATATATTAACTTATGGTCTTGGGATGACATTATAGAAAAGAACTTGTTGTTAATGGTCAGAAAGTTAAGCTTCTTATAGACTCTACGCAAGTATTAAGAAAAGGGTCATATCATAGAGTCGGTAGACTCTATATGTAGGGATGGCGCAGACACGCCCATTAGCCCCATACAAAAGTAACGGCTGAGAACTCTCGAACGCGGAAGTTATAGGCCTTTTCTGACAAACAACGTGCTCTGCGAGTGCCTCTATACACCATAATACTCCCAAACTCCGTAAAATATACAGCTACGGTGATTCTCGGAAAATTGTAAAAACGCCGATTGTTCATCATCTTCTTCTTCTTTCTTCTTCAGTTCAAACGACCTACCGCGAAACTGGGGTTAGTAATCGCTCTATTTCTTTCACGAAAATCATTTATACTGGAGCGTACATGATCCTTGATGCACAAAATCTTCATACCTTCTCCCAAAGCCCGTCAAACTCCAGTTTGGCAAGCTTAGAAGCGTTAGTTTAGACGCCATTTGCTTGTTGGCTCACGTGCCGAAGGCGTGACGTTAGAAGTTTGGTCGTGGTTGTGGTTTGTCGCGCTGTTTGGCTACCAGCGTTGCTCCTTGTGTCCGTTTCTTTGAACGACTAACTGTTGCCATAACTGGACCCGCTGTTGTACCATAGATACTATACTTACGGAAGGTATAGTATCTATGGTTGTACTCAGTATGCAATATTCGTACAAGACAGGATGTAGGAGTCACTGCCAATTGCTGGCTATCCTCATAGGTATGCAAGGGAGGTAGAACGAAAGCCAGTAGGTTTATACACGTTGCTACACACAGCAAAAACCAGTGAAACAAGTGTAAAAACATTTTCACTAAAATGTTGAAGGATGTAGGGATGGAAGTGCCAGAAAGTATAGAAACAAGGTCAAAGTTCAGCATGCATGCAGACAAAGGCAGGGGATGATAGCATGCAACAATCATAACATGCGTAACCCCATATCCCTACATCGGTAAATATGGGGTTACGCATGTTATGATTGTTGCATGCTATCATCCCCTGCCTTTGTCTGCATGCATGCTGAACTTTGACCTTGTTTCTATACTTTCTGGCACTTCCATCCCTACATCCTTCAACATTTTAGTGAAAATGTTTTTACACTTGTATATTCAGGAAGAGATTTGGTTCTTGGACAACTCAACAGAAAGTGTTTCTCATCCTCCATGACCTTGCATATATGACAGATTCTTTCCTCAGGGGGTAAATAGGGTCTTACATATCGCCCTGTCTCTATTTCTAAGGAATGACAACTGAGTCTAAATTTAGTAATTGCGGCACGTAGATGGAGTGGTAAATATAAGTACTTTTCCATCTGTAAAGCTGATTTGTATATTGTATATGATCTCATCTTGCTTGATATTGTCAGATCCGCTCTCCATTTTTGCAGATACTGATCATCCAGGCGATCTTTGACTACTAAGAGTATTCTTGCTGGATCCAAGCTAGACAGTTCATCATGATGTGTGCAAAAACATTCCCATAAAATGGGTGATATATTGTAAGAACTTCTCAGACGTATCCAATATTTGACTGACAATAAATCCCTTCTTAGTTGCATAGGTTTTCTTCCTAATTCTCCATAAACACCCACATTTGTAGCTGACGATGGTACCTTTAATATAAATTTACAAAACTTGCGATGTAATATTTCAATTTCTCTGTTGTTCCCAGCTTGGAAATTCCATATTTGACAACCATACTCTAAGATAGGTGTTATTAGAGTGTCAAAAAGTTTACACATTAGAAATGGAGGAGGAAAGTCTAAAAATGTTAATTTTTTCATTAACACAAAAACAGATTTTCTGGCTTGGTGAGTTAAAGTTGAGACAGCTTGCAATAACGATCCGTTTGATTTCAGTACTATTCCAAGATACTTAATTGATGATGTAGTCTCACTTTCTTTATCATTAATAAAAAAATCTTTACCGGTGGATAGAGAGGCTTTGGAATTTATTATAACTTTCGTTTTTTCAGTACTGATTGTTAATTGCCATACTCTACAATATTCCTGTAAAACAGATAGGGACTGCTGTAGTCCTTCACTTGAATCAGCGAGGAGCACTAGATCATCAGCAAACATTATTATAGAAACTTCTTGGTCACCAATCTTTATCCTACCAGAACTCTTTGTCTTTAATGAATCTTCTAAGTCACTGATAAACAGAGAGAACAAGAGAGGGCTGAGTGGACACCCCTGACGAACACCTTTTTGGCATTGAAATTCCCACGATGTAAAGCTTTCGTAGGTAACCACAGATCGCGCAGTGCTATACATGTGTCTTAAGAATGATATCATTTTTGTACTTATCCCTATTGTTGAAAGTTTGAACCAGAGCAGGTCATGATTGACAGAATCAAAAGCTTTTGCCAGATCAATAAACCCTAAGAACAGAGGTCCCCTTCTTTTGGTCGCAATTAGAGAAATGGTGTGGATAATAAAGAGTGCGTCAGTTGTCCTCCTATTTTTTCTAAAACCAAACTGAGCATCGTTAATTTTCTTATTTAATTCTGCCCATTCCAGGAGTCGATCGTTTAAAATAGATGTCAGTAGCTTTCCCATTATTGGCAGCAGGGTGATTCCTCGGTAATTGTTTGGTAATTTCTCATCTCCTTTCTTGAAGATAGGTTTAATAGAACCGATTGACCAAGATTTCGGGAATATACCACTATTAAAAACTTCATTAAAAATCCTTGTAAGAAGTGAAGTAAGGTTGTTGTTAAATGCTTCAGGAGGCAAACCATCTAGTCCAGGAGCTTTGTTTCGTTTTAGTCGCTTGATGGCATAGGAAACCTCCTCTTCAAAAATTTCTTCATCTAAGAAGTCATCAGATGCCAACACAGGAAGAGTGGTATAAATGTGTGGGGGATCTTGGTATTGCGTATTCAGTTTTTGAAAATGTGTGGCCATGACAACCATGTCAATAGGGATATGTTTGTGTTGAACAACTTCAGCTTTGGATACTACTTTCCAAAATTCTCGTGGTTGTGAAGTTCTTAGATGTAATAGCTGGAGGTGGGAAGGTTTGTCTTACTCAAGTTCTAGACGGTCTGCTAGACAATGGCTTCCCAGTCAGCTACGAAGGCTAAGCGTCGTCGTCTACTCCCTTCTATTGAAAGCGTAGCTTTAGAGCGTGAACGAAGCAAGGCGCGTGCAAGTGAAGTGGTACATCATTTCGAGGCCCTGTCATTTATTGAACTGTATCGCCCAGAAGACAGAAGAACGTGACAGAAAGCGCCAGAGTGTGTTGGCTAATTGCAAAGTACTCCATAGAAACTGTCGCCAAAGTATGTCAGGGTATATCATGGCTACCTGACGGTATATATGACATAAATTTCAACGATGTAACGCCCTAGCCAAACAAAGTGGAATCACTACTGAAGATGCTACCTTTCTACAAGTGTTTGTGAAGGACCAATGCCCATCCTTGTTGAGAATATTTGGCGGATTCAGTGATGAAAGTGAATGCACTCTTGTGCTTGGTCCACCTACTTGCGTGTGCTATGAGTGTGCAACCTCGTTAGGTATCACCAGTGCCAGGTCAGGTACTACACTACAGTTGGGGTGAAGAAGGGCAGTAAAATAACTCTTAGGTGCATTGACTGCCAACCGATGTACAACTACTCAATGTTTGGAAACAAGCGTGAATTGGGTTTCCGTTATTATCCAGAGGCACACAAAATTGTCTAGGCAACAGATACGGTGTACTTTCAGCGTGAACTCCTTGAGTTTCAGTGTAGTTTGGCGTAAGTGCAGATAGTATTATGTGAAGTCGGGGATTACATTAAGTATGTCCACAGGAATCATGTTCTCAGCTTAAAAAACCTTCACAAATACTCAAACCCTTCACAAGCACTAAATCTTTGATCTCTGCTTAAAAAAACCTTCACAAGTACTCAAAACCTTCACTAAATCATTGTTCTCTGCTTAAAATCTTCACAAGTACTCAAAACCTTCACAAACACTAAATCTTTGATCTCTGCTCTTAAAAAAAAACTTCACAAGTACTCAAAACCTTCACAAACACTAAATCATTTTTCTCTCAAAACCTTCACAAATACTCAAAACCTTCACAAACACTTAATCATCGAACTCTGCTTCACAAGTACTCAAAACCTTCACAAACACTAAATCTTCATTCTCTGTTTAAAAAACCTTCACAAATTAACACTAAATCCTTATTCTCTGCTAAAAAAAAACTCACAAGCACTTAAAACCTTTACAAACACTAAATCAAGGTGTTGAGTGCTTGTGAGTTTTTTTTAGCAGAGAATAAGGATTTAGTGTTAATTTGTGAAGGTTTTGAGTACTTGTGAAGGTTTTTTAAACAGCGAACGAAGATTTGGTGTTTGTGAAGGTTTTGAATATTTGTGAAGTTTTTTTTAGCAGAGAATAAAGATTTAGTGTTCGTGAAGGTTTTGAGTGCTTGTGAAGGTTTTTTTACCAGAGAACAAAGATTTAGTGTTCGTGAAGGTTTTGAGTACTTGTGAAAGTTTTTTTTTGCAGAGAACAAAGATTTGGTGTTTGTGAAGGTTTTTGAGTACATGTGAAGGTTTTTTTGCAGAAAACAAAGATTTAGTGTTTGTCAGAGAACAAAGATTTTGTTCTTTGTGAGCAAAATGTAAAAGTTTTGGTCGTCGTGAAAGTTTTGCTATACTTGTGAAGGTTTTCTAGCAGAGAATGAAGATTTGAATGTTCAAACCACTGCATTACGGGTGGCTCTCACAAGACTACGAATTGGCTCTCATTCATTGGCGATTGAGACCAGAAGTTTTTGTTCCTATTACAGTCATCACATCCACAAGTTAACAACTCAGTAGCATTATATGTTTATAAATCCTTTAAATACAGACTTAATGACTGATAAGCCACCCTGGCTTATAGTGGTCTATAAAAATATTATTATTATTATTATTAATATATCTAGCGCGTGCGCTTTCAAGGATTCGCGCACGCGCGTACGCCGAGGGCGTCCTGCAGTTGAAACGCTTTCGTATTCAGCGGTCAATCGCCCTTAGCAGGTTAAGTAGCCTTTTTACAGTAATACACTGGGTTCCGCGCATGCGCCGAACCCCGTGCGGTTGCTTTTTTGAGCCTCTGCATTTAAAGCTTTATATTTTAAAATCAACTTCGTGGGAGATCGTCTTCTGGGTCTGAGTGGAAGGAGAAGCTTTCTGGGAGTGTTCTACTGTCGGTGTCAGCTGATTCTGTGGACTACTTTTTGAATTTACCCGTATTTCTATTTAATGCCCACTTCGCGGTGTGATGTAGTTAACGATGTTCAGCCGAGGACTGGAGAGGCATGGGCAGTGAGTTGTAAAAAACGTTTTAGAGCGAATGTTTTAGTATGGGGGTTGCCTAAAAGCTTTACTACGCTTGAAATAAGGTCTAAATTTGTAGATATAGGATTAGCTAGTTTTGTTAGGGGCATTGTGTGCTGGGAGGGTGACCACGTAAGACTGGTACTTACTCATAAGGATAGTAAGGGGCTTACAAAAGCATTAGTTGGTGAGGTTTCCTCTTGTCTTAGGAAGATTGGATGTAGATGTGTTTTGGATGAGCAGGTTAGAAAGCATTGCAGGTCTGAGCTTTTAAATATACAGTGTGTTAATAGGTATGAGCCTTTAGTTCAAGCATGTGATAGTGATGAGCCTATGGAATGCCTCTCTGGGGATGAGCATGTACGTAGTGGGTTGGATGTTCAGCTTGTGGGTGACAGGGTAAGAGCCTTAGGTGGGAGTGTTCGAGATAGGAGATTGAGGGTAGCTACATGGAATTTTTCAGGATTAGGTAGCGAGCGTAAACAAAAAGAAATTGGGGAAGTATTAGATAAGAATAGTATAGATGTGGTAGCAGGGCAGGAATCTTGGGAAAAGGAGGATACTAAAATAGCTGTTGAGGGATATAAGTGGTTTGGAAAACCCCGTGGGAATCAAAATAGTCAGAGAGGTGAGGGTGGGGTTGGCTTTTTAGTGCGAGAATGCCTGGTAGATGAGGTTGAGTTTATTACTGATGTGCATTATGAGGAGAGTGTGTGGATGAAAGTAAGGGGTGGAAGGGGAAGTTCAGCCTTTTACATTGGGTGTGTGTATATGCCTACTGATTGTACGAGTAGTGCTAGCATTGAAGGTTGTTATGAAAAGCTTAAAGAGGATGTGCTTAGCTTTAAGGAAAAGGGAAGAGTGGTCTTACTTGGGGATTTTAATGCCAGGGTTGGTAAGTCTGTAGAAATGGATGATGTCATTGGCATGTTTGGAGAGGATACATGTAATGCTAGTGGTAATAGACTGATTTCTTTCTTGAATGAGGTGGAGTTAGTGGTTTGTAATGGTAGAAGCTTGGTAGTGGAGCCTGAATGGACTAGAGTTAGGCCTACTTTAAAACAGATGTCTATAATAGATTATGTTATCACTGATGCTCAGCTTATGGCAGCTTCTGGGAATGTACAGGTAGATAACACTGATATTGGCTGTTCGGATCACTTTCTTGTATGGATGGAATTAGGGAGGATAGCCAACAGATCTAAAAAGGAAAAGCGTGTAATTAGAAGGTGGAGATTAGATAGGTTTACAAATGAGGAGGTAAAAGTAAGATATCAGGAGGCATTAAAGGCTGAAGTACACAGCTTTTCAGAGAGCATTAAAAATAAGGTGCAAAAGGGCATTAAAGGACATGAGTTAGTGAGTGGAGTTCTGCATGAGTGGGAGAGTATTGTAAATAGGGTAGCAAAAAAGGAGGTTGGGGAAAAAATGATTGTTTGTGGCAGAGCAGCTAGATGGTGGGATAGTGAGCTTAAGGATAAGATTTGTTTGAGGCGAGAGGTTTACAAGAAGGTTATCAGGGGTAGGGAAGACTTATGGGATGAATACTGTAGATTGCGTAAGGAAGTGAAGGAATTAGTAAGGCAAAAGAAGCTTACGGTGTGGAAGGAAGTAGTTGAGAAAGCTAATGTAGATTTTGAGGGGAATAGGAAAGAATTTTGGGCTTTTGTTGGTAGGAGAACAAAGGCTAAGAACAGAGGTATTGATTCCTTGAAGGGTGTTGAGGGAGTGTCTGTAACTAGTACAAAAGGCAAGCTGGAGGTGTTACAGAAGCATTATCAGCATTTGGGTAGGGTTAGTGTAGATAGTGATTTTGATGATGATTGGAAAGAGGAGGTCGAAAGTAAAGTAGAAGCTTGTGGTAGGATGTCAGGATCATGTGAGGATGCCTTTTTAGATAAGGGGATAGAAAAGGCCGAGATTGCCAAATGCCTTAGGAAACTAAAGAATAGTAAGACAGGTGGTGGTGATGGGTTAGTGGGTGAGTTGCTAAAGTATGGTGGTTCTGGAATGGTTAGCTTGTTAGAGCAGTTATTTTCAGTTGTTTGGCATGAGGAGGCTGTCCCTAGGCAATGGAGAGAGGGCCTTATTGTTAACCTATTTAAGAAAGGGGATAGAGAGGATCCAGGGAACTACAGAGGTATTACATTACTGAGTGTTGTAGGGAAAGTGTTTTGTAAAGTGCTTAACAATAGATTGGTGCAGTGTTTAGATAAGGGAGGGGTATTGCATGAAGGTCAGGCTGGATTTCGAGTTAACAGGAGTTGCATGGATAATGTTTACTCATTGAATGAGATTGTGCAAGGCAGGTTGAGGGAGGGTAAACATACATATGCTTTCTTTTTAGATGTACGTAAAGCCTATGATACTGTGTGGCGTGATGGTTTGTGGGTAAAGCTATGGGATATGGGTGTGAAAGGAAGGATGTGGCGTGTAATTAAGAATATGTACGAAGCATCTAGAAGTGCCATATTGTTAGAGGGGGAGAAGTCGGCTGCATTTAGGGTGGAGCAGGGCGTGGCACAAGGCTGTAGCTTATCCCCAATTTTATTTTCAGTATTTATAAATGGCTTATTAAAGGATGTAGAAGAGGCTGGGCTTGGGATAGAGATTAGTAGTGGTAAGAGGATGGGAGGAATGTTGTTTGCTGATGATTTTGTAGGTGTTAGTGAGTCGAGGGAAAGCCTACAGAAGCTTATTGATGTTGTATATAGGTACTGTAACAGGTGGAGACTAAAGGCTAATGTGAGTAAGAGTGCAGTGATGGTGTTTTCTAAGGATAGAGTAGAGGGTAGGTGGAAGTGGGGAGAACATGAGCTTCCTAAGGTTTCGAGTTACTGTTATTTAGGCATAGATTTTGCAAGTAATGGAGCATGGGATGTGCATATTAAAAAGGTGATTAATAATGGCAGGAAAAGGGTAAATCAGTTGCATAGTGTTATTAGTAATCGAGATATTAACCTAACAGCACGTAGGCTGTTGCTTCTTTCTGTAATTAGACCTAGTATAGAGTATGGAGGGGAGATTTGGGAGGGTAATAAGGGTCAAATAGCCGGATTAGAGTCCATTATTCTGGGGGGAGCTAAAAGGATTCTGGGCTGTTCGTCTAAAACTTGTAACGAAGCAGTTAGAGGTGATATGGGTTTAGAATCATTGAGGGGTAGAAGGGATAGAGCTAAATTAAAGTGGTGGTATAAATTAGTATCAATGCCTGAGGATAGATATCCAAAGCAATTATTCAGTCAGGAATGGGAAACTAAGCCTCGTAGAGGTAGACAAAGGAAAGCATGGGGTAGAGTGGTTGATGAACTCTTTGTGTCATTAGGTTTGGATAAGCATGAATGGGGGGAGGATATTAAGAGGGGAAAGAGTTCACTAGCTTCATTTTTGGCTTGTGTAGAGGAGAATATTAGTGAAAGGGAGGGTAAGCAGTTTGAGGAAGGACTGAATAGTAAAGTAAAATTAGATATGTACAAAAGGTTTGGGAAGGAAGTAGAATTTAAGAGGTATTTGCATGGGGTTGGTGATGCAGGAACTAGACTCTTGTTTAAGTTCAGGTCAGGAACACATGGCTTGAATGAAGAGCTAGGCAGGCATAGAGGTAGAGAAGGCAAATCAGAGTGTGTGTTGTGTGGTGCTGAGTGTGAGAGTGTAGTTCATGTGTTGTGGGAGTGTTCAGCCTATAGTAATATTAGAGATACCTTTGTGGAGAAGCTTCGGGAGCTTTTAGGGAACAGATATGCAGAGTTTGACAAGCTTAATAGTATAGAGAAAACTGCATATGTTTTAGGAAGTGAGCTTTGGGAATACAACTTTGACGATTTACTCAGCTTAGTGAAGGAATATGTTGTAGGTGTCTGGGATGCGCGTAAACAAAAATTGTATGGTGATGACTCGTGCCCTAGTCAACTTCAGTCCTTGGCTGAGGATCTGCAGCTGGCTGGAGTTGAGGGGCAAAGGGATGGTAAGTTATGTTCCTCGGGTGAGGGAGGAACAGGTGGTAAGGATTTGTCTGTATGTGCATGTGTGTGTGGCTCCGCCCATGATTGTGGGTGCGTGGTCAATGGCAGTAATGCTATGGTAGCTTCATGAGTATTATTATTATTATTATATTATTATTATTACAGTAATACACTATGCTATCTGCCTATGAGAGCAAATACGGTCAATATGTGCAGCCGTCACTGGAAAACGACAACCTACCCGATATCCGATGTATGATTGGGTCTGGGTACGGGGGTTAGACACGTTACGTCAACGTCAGCAAATTATGCAATCACGTGACGATCACTGAGTTCACGACTACACAATAAAGAGTGAACGCGGACTTAGCACTTTCAATTTTCACAATGCAAGTAGCAAGCATATTCCACGCTATTCTTTTGTCGGTGATTTCACTGCAGGTGCAGTCTGCAAGCGGATCGCCCCTGACGTGGAGTGACACTGTCCACGTGCAAGCCCACCTCTCAGCCAGCGCCCTTATAAACAAAGCCGAAACATTTATCAAGGTAATTGGTTAATGTAGTTCTCGCTTTAAATATTATGTTCACGCTATGTCTGAACTTGTTGCATATGGTGGTATAAGTTCATCTGGGTGAGTATTTATTCATCCAGCAAATAGTTCAAAGGATGTTTTTGAGCCACGTGCAATTCTAATCCCCAAAGTCTATCATTCACACAGCAGCACTGGTGCTATGATGGCTAATTATATGTAAGCAATTTCCACTTTGCAAATGACATTACAATAAATGGTAACCTCATTCCTAATTTGGCAAATTGTGTATGTGTATGTGTGTGTGTGTGTGTGTGTGGGGGGGGGGGGGGGTGAACATGTCTAAGCGTTTTGGGGGTGGTGGTGAACATATCTAAGTGTTTTTTTAAGTAAACTGTGCATATATACATGTGCTAAAATGTTCCAAGAAATATATTGACAGACATTTGCTGGGAAACCGGCATAGGAAACAAGACTACATTTCATGCTTGTCAGTGCTGAGGTATATGCAACACAGTACCCAAACCAATTTACCTTTCCCAACTTGATGTTAACTTAGGTCCATTCTCTGATGATATAACCATGATATACCCATATTAAAGGACAAGTATAATTGTTTGTATACTAACAAATACTGTTAGTGGGCACAAAATGTCACTATAGTGGGCAGAACACACCCATGCTGACAAGTAAAACCATTATCAATATTGTGTTTTCATGTTTTTGCCATTACTGTTGTTGTGATTGGTACAAGTTTCTTATTCCTGTGCGTAGTGCCTTTCAGTAACAGAATCTTTGTAGGACCCCTCTTGAACGAGTAAAGCTACAATATACTCATGTAGTTGAACGCCATTTCCTCCTTATTACCCATACATGTCATTGACCACGTGCAGCAGAAGCGGGTGGGGCTTGCACAAATGCAAAGAGCATTGCATTTGCAAGCGAGTATACAACGAAAAACCAGTGAAACAAGAGTAAAAACCATTTCCATTAAAATGTTGAAAGATGTAGGATGCCATTAGCTTAGATGCCATTTTCTTGTTTGCTCACGTGCCGAAGACATGAAGTTGGAGGTTTTGTCGTGGTTGTGGTTCGTCGCGCTGTTTGGCTACCCAGCGTTGCTCCTTTGTGTCCATTTCTTTCAACGACTATTAAACTGTTGCAAGCAACTGTACCCACTGTTGTACTCAGTAGGCAATATTCGTACAAGACAGGATATAGGAGTCTTGCTGACTATCCTCATAGGTATGCAAGGGAGGTAGAACTCTGCACGAAAGCCAGTAGGTTTCTACGTGTTGCTGCACACAGTAAAAACCAGTGAAACAAGTGTAAAAACATTTTCACTAAAATGTTGAAGGATGTAGGGATGGAAGTGCTAAAAAGTATAGAAACAAGGTCAAAGTTCAGCATGCATGCAGACAAAGGCAGGGGATGATAGCATGCAACAATCATAACATGCGTAACCCCATATCCCTACATCTGTGAATACTATATGGGGTTACGCATGTATGTATAGCTAATAGTACTGCGTAAAGTTAAGGTTCATATATAGTTGCATGTAATGTGTATTCCAGTGTAGATGATGTCTGTGTTTGCATAAAATACAATATGAGAGAGTGGACATGTAGAGTAAGCGATCAACTTTCAAACGGATCTAACTTCGGACGCTTATTTCAACGTCACTGAAGGACTAGAGAGTGTGTAGATACCATCACTAGATAGACCTAGTGCACCAACTGTTTCAGGAAAAAAATCGCTTTTACACGAGTTCTACAGCCGGAATGAGAGAGCGATGAATTCACCGTTCGAAGACCGCAAATTTCGGATGAAACTACCAATATTCGGACTTATCGGCCTGAGTACAGTATAGTTGGCGAAAGAGAATTGAGATCTCCATGAAAAGAAGTACTATCTATTGCCTACTCACCAAGCAATTGCTAGGAATTTTTCGACCTAGTCTTTTTACAAGCAAACGCTGCGAACTTAGACGTGTCACGCCCTCAATTTTCGAACGCAATATCATAGAGTCGGTAGACTCTATATGTAGGGATGGCGCCGACACGCCCATTAGCCTTAACAAAAGTAACGGCTCAGAACTCCCGAACGCGGATGTTTTAAGCCTTTTCAGACAAACTACATGCTCTGAGAGTGCTTCTATACACTTTAATACTCTTAAAGTACGTAAAATATACAGCTACAGTGAATCTCGGAAATTTGTAAAAACCCGGATTGTTCATCATCTTCTTCTTCTTCTTCTTCTTCTTCTTCTTTCTAATTCAGTTCAAACGGCCTACCGCGAAACTGGGGTTAGTAATCACTCTAATTCTTTCACGAAAATCATTTATACTGGAGCGTACATGATCCTTGATGCACAAAATCTACATACCTTCTCCCAAAGCCGTCAAACTCCAGGTCTGCAACCTTACAAGTGTTAGTTTTAGACGCCATTTTCTTGTTTGCTCACGTGCCGAACACGTGAAGTTAGTTTTGTGCACTAGTGATGCAGACTTCGTGTCCGTCGAGCTGCCGCTGTTTCGAGCGCTGTGTTGTCTTTTTTGGCTACGTTGCTCCATTTCTTTACTGTTGCAGGTAACTGGACCCGCTGTTGTACTCAGTAGGCAATATTCGTACAAGACATGATGTAAGAGTCACTGAAAATTGCTAGATATCCTGCTTATAGGTATGGAAGGGAGGTAGAACTCTGCACCGAAGTCAGTAGGTTTATATGTGTTGCTACACAACTAAAAAAAACAGTGAAACAAGTGTAAAAACATTTTCACTAAAATGTTGAAGGATGTAGGGATGTGAAGTGCCAAAAAGTATAGAAACAAGGTCAAAGTACACCATGCATGCAGACAAAGGCAGGGGATGATAGCATGCAACAATCATAACATGCGTAACCTCATATCCCTACATCTGTAAATGCTAAAAGGGGTTACGCATGTTATGATTGTTGCATGCTATCATCCCCTGCCTTTGTCTGCATGCATGGTGTACTTTGACCTTGTTTCTATACTTTTTGGCACTTCACATCCCTACATCCTTCAACATTTTAGTGAAAATGTTTTTACACTTTAAAATATTTTTCTATAAAGCCCACAGCATAAATCTAGTTAAAGTTTAAAAATTTCTGGGGACCTTACTAGGCCTGTACTAGCTATCTGTGCTGTTATCACCAAATTAGCTACATTTTAATATTTTGGAATTTAATAATATAAATAAATATAAAGTCCGTATCTCGGACAATCGTGAGCAAGCAGTATGATTATAATTGGACTGGGTGGTAGTATCTTCAAAAATTGTTAAAATTTTATTTCGTTTTATGCTGTAAGAGATAATTGACAAAAACAAAACTAAGCGTTCGTAAATTGAGGGCGTGACCTCTTGTATTTGTCGCATATG
This sequence comes from Theonella swinhoei, assembly GCA_963970385.1. Classification (NCBI taxonomy): domain Eukaryota; kingdom Metazoa; phylum Porifera; class Demospongiae; order Tetractinellida; family Theonellidae; genus Theonella; species Theonella swinhoei. The sequence goes on from OZ019953.1 coordinate 2,886,582, forward strand.
TGTGTAAAGACGCAAAATCGAAACGATCCTACCTATAGGGCATTTGATACAGAAGGGGTGGTACTTCTTTTTGTGTACACTTTAAATTCTTCATCGACAAGTACACTGTGCTCAGGCCGATCCGTTCGAATAATGATAGTTTCATCTGAAATTTGCGGTCTTCGGACGGTGAATTTAGCACTCTCTCATTACAACTGTAGAACTTGTGTAAAGGCAATTTTTTTCTAGAACTTTTGATAGTCTAGGTCTATCTATTGATAATATCTACACACTCTCTAGTCCTTCAGTGACGTTGAAATAAGCGTCCGAAATTAGATCCGTTCGAAAGTTGATCGCTTACTCTACTACCTACATACATGTATTGCCTGATAGAGAGAAAGACAAAACAGCGTCTCCTCTCTTCATGTGCACTATATAAAAACTACTCTTGTCGGGAGTCCCTATTAGATACAAACTGATGAGTACTAGGAATAGGCGTACATGTATGTACATGTGTCATAATTACTACCATGTATGAGATGCGTGCACACATTGCTTCTTGTCTATTTTGTACAAGCACACACTGAGCAAATGCTATATGGATGATGGAATGGGAACTTCTCAATAAGCCGTACAGCTGTGGGACAATTTCATATATATCAATGTGGTGGACTCCACATATACTCACATGCTTTTTTATCCATGCATGAAATCACACAATGTACATTTTAGTGAAAATGTTTTTACACTTGTATATATAGCAACACAGGGATGAGGGCAGTATATCTATATGCAGCAAGACAGGGGATGAGGGCAGTATATCTATATGCAGCAAGACAGGGGATGAGGGCAGTATATCTATATGCAGCAAGACAGGGGATGAGGGCAGTATATTTATATGCAGCAAGACAGGGGATGAGGGCAGTATATTTATAAAGTGTAAAAAACATTTCATTAAAACGTTCAAGGATGTAGGGATGGTAGTGCCAAAAATTAAAGAAACAAGATTGGAATGACCCAACTGGTGTACAGTGAATTATGATGTGACCATGCACACACAACTTATGTATGTGGGGAAATGATTAAAAACCATGTGGAAATTATGCATGCACAACAATGACAGACTAACAACATAACATATTTCAGAGTTCACGCTACCACAAAGATGAATTACAATTTATGCAACTATGCAGACAAGGGATAATTGCATGCAACAATAACAACATGCGTAACCCCACGAAATAAAATGTAGGGAGGGGTTACGCATGTTGTTATTGTTGCATGCAATTATCCCTTGTCTGCATAGTTGTATAAATTGTAATTCATCTTTGTGGTAGCGTGAACTCTGAAATATGTTATGTTGTTAGTCTGTCATTGTTGTGCATGCATAATTTCCACATGGTTTTTAATCATTTCCCCCCATACATAAGTTGTGTGTGCATGGTCACATCATAATTCACTGTACACCAGTTGGGTCATTCCAATCTTGTTTCTTTAATTTTTGGCACTACCATCCCTACATCCTTGAACATTTTAATGAAATGTTTTTTACACTTGTTTCACTAATTTTTCTTGGGTATATACCCACTTCGAATTGTGCTTCTTCGTGGATTGCTTTACCATCCCTACTTGCTTATTTTACATTCTACTTGTTACTATAATGTCGCAATAAGAATATTGTTATTGAGTCATACTCAGAGAACTGAGAACAAGATACAACTTACTGCTATTGATTGTGAGGAAATATTATTGTACACGAGAAAATATTGCTGGGAATAGATGTAATCAGTAGTAGGACTTGACAAGGAAGTGTGGAAAGTACAAAGGCCATAATATAATAAAGATGTACAATGATGGATCTTATTACAAAACAACATGGTCAGAGTAGGTAAGGAATTAATAGGAAATGAGGATATGACTTGAAGGAATTATTGATGAGATGACAGCTGGAAATACATGTGGCTTTCATGAGTAATGATGCATGTAGTTCTTACAATAGGGAAAAACGCAGGATAAACCCAAACAAAACATGTTCTGGAAGTGTTGTTGAGGGTTTCATTTGGTTATATACTGGAGATAGGTTCAGACAGAGGGAGATCTGTATGACATGCAGAGTGGGGAATATTAGAGGAAGGTGCACATAAACAGAGGTACTGTATATACACACATACATGCCCATAAGTGACTCAGCACTGCTTACATATAACTAGATGAATGCTTGCAGGCATTGTGGGTGAACCAACTTAGCCATAAGCTGAATATTGTGTGCATGTGCATGACAACGGTATTTGGTATTTGGTGATAATGCTGTATTATACAGAAATGTTTCTGGTGCATGGTACAGGTGTGCCTGCTCCGCTCACCCTATGACTCACTTGATATGTTTTCAGATTTATGACTCAGACTACTGAGTGCAGGTAAGAAAAAGGTAAAATTCGTGGCTTTGTTCAAGATCTGGGAAGGTAGAAGATGAGGGGAGAGAAGGGGAAAGGATCAGTCAGAATACACATTTTGTAATGGAAGAGTTGTCACAGCTACACACAGTCTTATTGGCTTAGTGCACAGGGTACACCACAACTATTTCATAAGTACAATCCAACAACACTTGTATTGCAGCCAGATGTACCATGTAGAGGGTGGATAAGTGCTTTTGAGGTGCAGCTGCATCCCTTAGTGAATGTGATAGCTAAGTGGCCACCTGCACATTGTGCACTCTTGCTAACTACATGATATGAGTATGCAGTCTGTCAGTGAGTGCAACCCCAAATTATGCAGCAGTGACACATATCTAGCGGCACTGTCCAGGGGACATGCTATGGTAACTTCACATCTGCATATTCTGTATCTGTGCTTTGCTCTAGCTTGAGTTTACATCATTGCTCAGCAAGGCATCCAGTTTGTCAACATAGTGATTTTCTGGTAGTTGCCAGAACACACTGTGTACATCACACAGGGACTACAGGGAAATACTCAGTTGACTTTGGCAACCACCACTACTAATTGGAACAAGCCACCTTTAAGACCTCAGAGGAAATTCGATTACTTTACAATAGTGGGACACTATCACATTGTCTAAGGTGTGCCTGTCTTCTTGTATTGGGCTGCCTTCAAGGTCAGAATGGCATCAACCAATGTGTCAGTAACAGGTTCACACTGACTAGAGCACTCCCATTTTTTCTCTGTACATGTGCACATGCAACATTTGTTATCGGTGTGGGAGTTTTCAGCTACAACGCATTGGTCATCCTCATTAATAGGTATGGAAACGTCTCTCTTCACATGCTGGTAAGCTGAGTCATAGAAAAATGGCTCTGAGGCCATAGTGTGACGCCCTTTACCAAAGTCCTACCTTTGAGTTTTGTGGATCTAATGCAAAAATTCAGCAGGCTCTTTATGGACTTGCACAGCTTTGTTTAGCAGTCTCCTAGCTGTTATCTACACATGGTCCTCCCCAAAACCATGGGCATTTGTTTGGCTTGTCAGCATCACGAACATTTACCGGCTCTATGTTGTTGGTAATATTTTTTCTGATAAGCTTTTTTGTGTGAAGGCATTGTGTGCACACAAAAGCGAACACAAACAATGAACCTTAGCTAGGCGATATATATGTAAATGTAAATACAGTACGACCCACACTAATGTATCTGAAAATGATTATACTGAAACGGAGCAGAGTGTCATGAACTGGGATGAGACCACCTTCGTAAAAAGGACATTAATACATGGCCGATGTATATTACCTGAGAGTTATTGCGATTGTGAACCGGAACAGTAGAGGAGGGCCTTCAGGACACACAAACTGGTGGGACTCAGTATTTATGAGAAAAGATAAAAGTGGATACCAAACTACAGTAAAACTGACGTACCTGCATGAGAGTGGTTATACCGCCTTGGGTGAAATAGTCGGACGAATAAAAAAGCGCAGCAAACTGCAGCACAGAGAAGTGTCCAAATGACGATGAACAGCAAGTAGATGAACAACAAAACAAAAACAACACGTAGACTAGCAGCCTGCTTGATGTATGCAACCTATGCACGTGATTACGAAAATGCAGAATATTATGTTGACGCAGGCGCGATCGTCTAATAGCGCATGTGTGATCACATCACAAATATGCAATCAACAAGGAAATGGCGTCCGACAATACGGAAGTGCACGTAAATCTTTGTCTTTCTCGTGCGAGAGGGATCCTACGACGATTCTGTTGGCCTAGGATCATGCACTGGAGAGAAAGGAATCGTTTTATGCTAAAATAAAGGTGAGCCTGTTTGTCAATTTTGAGGTAGACCGTTTGAAGAAGAAGAAGAAGAAGAAGATGATGAAAAAATATTCAAAAACGGAGGTGTGGCAGTTTCCGTATGTCATTGTATACGTGTATTTTACATACTTTGAGGGTCTTATATGATAGAGAAACACTCGTAGAGCCTTGTTATATGTCTGAAAAGGTTTGTAACTGTAGCGTTCGGGAGTTATGAGCCGTTTCATCTGGTAAATGGGCGTGTCCGTGTCGGCGCCATCCCTACATAGAGAGTCTACCGACTCTCTGATGCAGCAAGACAGGGGATGAGGGCATGCGACAATAATAACATGCGTAAGCCCATAATAAAAGAGCGGTTATGCATGCTATTATTGTTGCATGCCCTCATTCCGTGTCTTGCTGGTTACACATGTGATTATTAATGTATACTGCACCTGTTTCTCTACTTTTTGGCACTGTCATCCATCCTTCAACATTTTAAGTTACTCTTAAATTGTTGTTGATGTACAAACTATCTAGGTTAGTAGCAGAATGCACTGCCCACTAGTGTGTGCATATGGTCTTGTACAGAAAATATCAATGCATGTATGTAGATATGCTTTCTCTCCCTGCATTACTTTCAACCTGAATTTTCCATCAACTTGTTTAAATCCATCACCAAGCTGCATTCCAAATGGTCCATAATATTCATGTGATATTATCATCTAACTATTCATTTAGGATGGGCTGAATAGTTTGCAGGGAAAGAGTATATGTGACCATCTTCAGAGTGTGCTGACCCTACTTAGCAATGTTGGAAAACTAACATTATCAACATCTGGTCCTCCAGAACCTGACCAGAGTCTGTTCAATAATCCCGAGTTTTGGAGAGTGGTCTCTGTCCAGCATGCTTCAGGTGAGCAGAAATGTGAGGAGCTCAAATTATGTATTCTATACTGACACAAAAAAAAACAATTTCTCTTTTTCTTCTTCAGTTAGACAAACCTACAACAAATTATATATGTACATATGAGTACTCACCTTCATTTTTGCAAAAACCACTGCTAACTGGTCCACCATGATCATAGACCAACAGATTCTTTGTAGGACCTTTCTAAATGTGCACGTAAATCAGATATACACATGTTGCTACACACCCAGTAAAACTCGGTAATTCATCAACTTCATGTCATTAACACAGGAGCACTGTTTGATTATATAGAAATACATACATTTCTGAGCTTTACTCGTGCAGAATTGAAAGATTCTGTTGGCCGAAGACACTGCTTAGGCCAGGCCCGTGAAATAGGAAGCTGTTTCATGCAAAAAATACTTGTACCAATTGTGAGATATATAGGCTTGTCTAACTGAAGAATTAGATAAAATTTCAATTTCTCAATTTTTCAATTGTATCAGTGGTGATGTTTAGAAGGGTTTCTAGTATAACATAGGTTAACCCTCGGTGCACATGCACAGGAGGGTTACTGTAGTTGGGTCTGTCTGTCCGTCTGTGTGTCTGTTAAGCCACATCTCACCTCTGGAGAGTCTGTTTGTCCTGAAAATACTGTCATGTACTCAGCGGGCAACGGAGGTCTAAATTTTTGTAAGGTTTTCTCTAAAACCGCTCCGTTGCAGAGATCCAGCACTGCTCCGTTGAAAGCCATACGTATGGTCTCCTGCGTAAAGCGCATGAGCATTATAGTCAATATGGTCGAGTTGCCATTGGCCATGCCTCCAGGCAAGGTCTGTGGTATGATCTCATGGGCTCCGAGGGTTCTACACTTTAGTGCATTCATTTGTAATATGATTTTACTTTGTGTATGAAGAAGTATAGTAACTGTGTACATATCACGATTCAATGTTCTGTTGTGAATGTTATATATATATATATTCTAGTAATTAATCAAATACTAGTATTTATGGAATGGAGACAATCATTATTTCTATTTCAGATCCAAAGAAAAGATATGACACTTACACACAAATGGGTACGTGACATGATAGCAATACATGTGCCTGCACTTCTACAAACCCTGTAGTTCCAAGTGCATGCACATGGGAGCATGTGTCATTTTTCCACCTTTCATATTATAATTGCAGGTCCTATAATATTTGCGGCTGTGAAGCCAGGGCAGACACTTAGTCTAACTGAGACTCTGTTCCCTGGTTCAACTTCTAGCCTGCCTCAAAATATATTGCTCAATATGACCTTTGACTGTACATCAAAGCAGCTTGATGTGCATATCCAAGTCAGTGAGGGAGTAGTAGTAATTCCTCAGGTTCTTAGCTCCAGCAGTCTTGTTCTGTCTCTTCGAGTGACAGTAGGGGCACCACCTCAATTCCAGTCTGTCATTCTAAGTGGTAATGCACAACTGTTCAGCATTGCCACATTTGTAGCTGTAGAATACAAGTTTGACTCAAAAGTATTTGCAATCAAAGGTGTTCCCACAGACACAACCTCCCTAACAATGCAGAATGCACTTCAAGCAATATCAGGGACCAGTTTGAAGGTACCACCAAATTTGAACACAATATCACAGATCACATTTTTTGGGCAAGTAGAAAATGGCATAACAACCATAGCCATGAAGGGTAAGAGTGGGAAGGGTGCAGTAGCTCTACTTCTTCAAAAATCCAACTCAACAAGAAATGCAGCCTTGATAGCAGATATTCATAACTTTAATCTCACAAGCTTTGTTAAGACTGCACTAAACATTGACATTACAAGCATTCCACTGTTTGGAGCCCTCACAATCTCCAAACTTGGTTTCTCATCAGCTACAGGCAAGATTACCAGCTCTATTTTACCACAACTCTATGAGTCAGGTTCACCCTTAGAGATATTTGGTAGTTCTCTGCCTAAAGATGTTTCAGCACACTTCACAGTTAACATTGCTGGAGTAAGTATAGATGCCACATTTTCTGTAAAAAAGTTTTCTTTCAAGGTCCCAAAGACTGAATCTCTTTCAGTGAAACAATTACTGGATCAATTTCCAAAGTTAAACAACTTGGGTCCATTACCAAAAGCGGTAACTGATGTGTTAAACTCCAAGCTATCAGACTTTAGCTATGATCCCGAAAGTAAGTTGCTTGAGCTTGGCTTAATGATACCAGAGCTAACTGTCATTCCTAAAATCCTGAAACTATCAAATGTCAATTTCATACTTGGTGCAATGATTGGTCAAGATCCATCAATTCAAACTCTCCAATTTTCTGGTACTTGGAAATTTAGTACAGTAAACATGACCACAAGAATTGATTATAATGGAAAGATGAAAGTTCTCCAAGTAAGAGCTACTCCAGAGGGCAATAATACTGTACTAAGCATAGCGGCATTAGTAAAGAATGTTGCAGGAGTTGGTGGTAAATTACCAAATGTTTTAAAGTCTCTCTCTCTTAGTAGTATAGTGGGTAACGCCTATAGCAATGGAAATTATTTCCATAGGCTCCAACTGTCCCGGAATCTCCGGGACAGTCCCGGATTTTTTGAATTTGTCCCGGGTCCCGGAGAGACATACAGTTTGTCCCGGAAGTTGGCGTACAGCGCGCTACTTACGTTTGCGCCCTAACAGCGGAATCCAGACACTTATGTAACAGCTAATCGCTACAGTGAGCGGATATAAGGGCGTGACAGAACTTGCTTAGCGAGTTCTATAAGAATACCGCGGAATCCAGACACTTACGTAACAGCTGCTAATCAACGCGCAGCTGCTAAGTGCGCTAAGTGGGTGTTTTTGCGTACATTTCCTTATTAGTGATAGCAAATTGCGCTATAATATCTGCACGCGTCTGCTTCTGCATGCAAGAAAACTACTGTAGCACAGAATAAACAGTTGTTATAATATTAAAATTCATCTAAATGGGCGGTGTTTAGGGCATGGTTTAGTTAATTGGGGTGTGTGACGTGGGTGGGGCCATGTGGGTGGGGCTATGGTCCCTGAAGCACTTTTGGAAAAGTTGGAGCCTATGTATTTCCTAGCCATGTCAGGAACCGTTTTGAGAGGAAAATTGTACCTGCTTTTCCATAAAGGTACTGAAGGTGTGAAGGTTGGCATTGCTGCTAGTCTTCAGAGCTTCCAATTGTCCTCTTTGGTTCAGAGTGCAGTAGGAGTGGATATAACAAATGTGCCATATTTTGGTGCCCTAGTAGTTCCAGTCATGGCCATGTGCATCACATCCGGAGAAATCAAGAGCCCAGCTTTCCGCCACCTTTTTGGTGAAGGGTCTCCATTGCTTGTTTATGGGGATACACTTCCAGCTGGTTTGACCTCTCATTTTAATCTTGACATTGGAGAAGTTAAAGGTGCAGCTGTTAGGTTTTTTAATGGAGTGCTGTCATTCCAACTTCCAGAGTCAGTTGACTTCAGTTTGCAGACCCTAGCATTACAGATACCAAGTGTTACTGCTGCCATGCGAGTTCTTCCCACTCAGATCAGAAATATTCTAAGTGCAAAGGTCACCTCTTTTTCTTTTAATTCAACATCTAAAGATTTCAGCATAAAGGCATCATTAAGTAAATTAACCCTGGTCAGTGGCTTCCTCTCCATTTCCAATGTGTCACTATCCTATGATGGTACACTAGGCAAGACACTGAGCACAAGGATGTTAGATTTTAGTGGAACTTGGCAGATTGGAGAAGATGCCATTGTCACTGTAGTTACATACCACAGAGTACTTACCATAACAAGTCATTCTACTGGAGGTAAAGACCTAAGTATTTCTAATGTGGTACAAAACCTTGCTGGAACTACTGTTCTATTGCCTTCAGTCTTATCTTCATTCACTTTTACTGGAATCGTTGGAAAAATAACAGATGACATGACAATAGTAGTATTTAATGGTAAGGTTGGAAGTGGAAAAATCAGTGCTGTGTTTCAGAAGACTTCTTCAGGATCAGAAGGAGCTGTAGTTGTAGACATTTCAAATTTTAGACTGGTTGAACTGGTGAAATCAGCCACAGGAGCTGATATTTCAGCCATTACATTGTTTGAGACACTACAAATTCCAGAATTGAAGTTTGCTTCAGCAACAAACAATATCTCAACTCCAATTCTGGGAGAACTTGTGGGGAGTGGTTCAGCACTTGAATGGTTTAAGACAGGAATAACCGAAGGTGTCTCTAGTCGTCTTATCATTCAGATTGGTGATGTAAGTAGAATTGCTGTCAACTTGGTTCACAAGAGGCTGTACTTCAAAGTCCCAAATACATCTTCTTTATCCCTTGAATCTCTGCTTTCTGTCATGCCAAACATCAAAGATATTCTTAATGGTCTACAATCACAACTTACAGCTATTCTCAGTGCAAAAATAACAGCCTTTACTTATGATCCAGATATCAATGAACTTCATTTCACTGGACTTTTAAACAGCACGATTGAAATTGTCCCCCAATTTCTGTCTCTCAGTAATGCAAAACTGACCCTGGTTCTTGTACTTGGGCAGCAAAAGCATATTAAAATCCTTGACATCAGTGGAGATTGGATGCTGAAAAATCTTTTCATTAACACTGGAGTAAGTTACAATAGGAAACAAGACAGGCTTGATATAACAGGTGAAGTGAGAAAACCCAGTGGCACAATCAACATCCAAGAACTGATCAAAGCAATTTCTGGAGAAACGCTATCCGTCCCATCTGTTCTTTCTTCAGTAAGACTCTCCAAACTTTCTGGTAACGTGATTGGTGGTGTCACACTTGTAACTTTGAGTGGATCAGTAGGAAACAGTCATACCTTTCTCATTTTTCAAAAATCTCCTTCAGGAGTAACTTTTGCCTTTGCTACAGACACAACAAAATTCAGATTTTCCTCTCTAGTGTCCAGTGCAACTGGTATGGATATATCCAGTGTTCCATTCTTTGGAAATTTAGTGATTCCTCGGATTGGATTTACTATAGCTTCCGGGCACATCAACAATCCTCTTCTCTCTGCTATCTTCCCTCCAAACTCTCCTCTAGCCAAATTCAGTGGATCAATTTCTCAAGGGGTAACAGCTTCATTTTCTGTCATGCTTGCTGATGTAAAAGGAATTGTTGCTAATTTTGCCAATGGAAAACTTGACCTTCAAGTTCCCAAAACAGTTAACTTGTCAATGACCAGTGTACTCACACTGATACCTGGCCTACAACATATAATAGACTCTCTTCCACAGACAATTCAAGATATAGACAGCACTAAACTCCACCAGTTATACTTTGTTACATTCACAAAACAACTAACATTGGTGGGAAGTCTTAATTCCTTATCAATTATTCCAAATTTTCTGAGTCTTCAAAATATTGAATTTGAATTTACAGCAACTATTGGCACACATTCTCAAGTAAAATATGTGAAGTTTAAAGGAGATTGGATCATCAAATCCCTTTCTCTTATGACAGATGTTTTCTATGAGAAAGACCTACTCCTTGTCAGCGGATTTCCTACAGAAGACAAAAGCTTGAATATCAAAGAGTTGATTAAGGATCTGACAGACACTGACCTTAATATCCCCTCTGTTCTGGATGCTCTGAAATTCACTCGAGTAATTGGAAAGATTCAAGATGGAATGTTATCATTTGTCTTAATGGGAGAGAGTGGTACTAAATCGAAGGTCGCCATTGTTTATGAACAATCTAAAGATGGTAAAATTATTGCATTTGCTGCTGACACACAAGATTTTCAACTCTCAGAACTCATCAAAGCAGGAACAGGAATTAACATTACCAGTGTACCATTCTTTGGTAAGCTCATCATTCCATCTCTCAGTTTTGTCATCTCATCAAAGCAATTCACTACAGCCAATCTTCCAAACCTGAATGTTACAGGCATCCATGTACCTGAGGAATTACTACTTGAAAGTATTCCTGCAGGCGTGAAAGCACAATTTCTAACAGATATCGGAAGTGCAGTTGGTGTTAATGCAGACTTTTCCAACAATGTCCTGACAATTGAAGTACCATCCTCCGTTTTGGTCTCCCTCCAGAGTTTGTTCTCAGTCGTTCCTGAGATTAAATCCACCATTGATTCTCTACCATCAACAGTAAACAATATTCTGAGTGCAAGGATTACAAGACTTGTATTCAAACCAGCTACTAAAAATCTCTCTATTTCATTGTATTCAGAAACCCTGATTCTGGTGCCGAACATAATAACAATGAAAGAAATTAAGATTGTACTTGATATAAATCTGACTAAAAGCCACCCTCCAGTTCATATGCAATATGTCTATTCTCAGTATCAGCCTATACAAAGTGTAGTGTTACAAGCAGTTAGCATCAATTCACCGGAATTGGAAGGGAACTGGATGCTGCATGGCATTGAGATTAATACAAGTTGTGTACATGATAAGCAGTCTGGCAACTTGATTATCGAAGGGGTACCAAAAAATGAAAATGTGTTGAATATTACTGATCTGAATAAGGTATTTTCAAACAGTGATCTATCTTTCCCTTCAGTACTTTCTTCTCTCAAGCTCCAAAAAGTAAAGGCCCTTTCTTCAAATAATGTGACTACTATCATAATCATTGCTAGGGCTAAAAAGGCAAATGTTTACATTCTGTTTCAGAGGTCACCAGAAGGAACTGCCACAGCTATAGCAGCAGATATACAGGATTACACACTTGTAGATCTTATAGAAATTGCACTTAACACCGACATATCTGCAGTTCCTTTCATTGGATCAATTATGCCAGCATCCATGGCATTCAGTGCTTCAACAAATGTCATAAATACTCCATTGCTAACCACAGCATTTGAATCTGACTCCCCACTCCAGGAATATGGTTCTACAATTCCAAAAGGATTGATAGCATACTTTAATATGCAGATTGCAGGGAGATTTGGAATTGAAGTCACATATGCAGACAGGTTACTTGACTTTCTGATACCTAAAAATGTTAGTCTCTCACTCGCAAATTTGCTTTCAGAGATTCCGAGCATGAGTCCTCTCATAAATAAGCTACCTTCTCCGATCAGTGATCTGCTTGGAAGTGAGCTAAAGGCTATGAAGTTTGATCCATCTACTGAAGTATTTTCAGTGGCTTCTTATATTGAACAAATTACTATTATTCCTGACATCATGGAAGTAAAAAATCTTGAAATATCTCTCATTGCTACCCTTACGTCAAGTAATGGAAGTCTTCAGTCTTTACATTTCAGTGCAGATTGGGTGTTTAGAAGAACAAGCATTAAAATCAAGGTATCCTATGACCAAGACTCTGAGCAAATATTGTTTACTGGCATTCCTAAGAATGGTTTGAATATTGAAGAACTGGTTAGTACCCTTACTGGTGTAAGTATACCAATCCCTTCATTCATAAATTCAGTTGAATTAACAAAAGTGTTCGGTCAGAAAGCAGGACAAACCTTCACATTGATATTTAGTGGAAGCATTGGAAACAAAGCAAATGTTCACCTGGTGTATCAGAAAGTGGGAAAAGTCTCATATATTGCAATAGCAGCTGGAATTAATTCCTTCACATTTGCTGAACTTGTTCAATTGGATGTAAACATTGACATAACTGGAATACCATTCTTTGGAAGTTTCAGTGTTCCTTCTCTTGGCTTATCCATTTCGAGAGGTGCTATAACCACACCTCTACTAGTTGAAGCGTTTGCAGAGAATTCTCCTCTTATAAAGTATGGTACCACAATCCCAGATGGTTTCACAGCAATTTTTGAAATGCAAGTTGGAAGAGCTAAAGGTATAATTGGGTCATACAAAGACAAAGTTTTATCATTTACCGTTCCTGATAATACAGAATTAACATTGACAACCCTCATCTCGGTAATTCCTGGGATTGATGTGAATTCCATTGATATTGCACCAGTCTTTGGAGACATTCTAAACATAAGAATAACACATCTTTCTTTTGATGTACCAAAGAAGGAAATGAAAATTGAGATGTTTTTGAAAAAGGTAACATTCTATGAGAATGTGTTATCCATAAGGAATATCCAACTAAAACTAAAAACCACATTTTCAACTCCCAAAGAACTTAGTGTTGAAGGTAATGGAACCATTGTTCTTGATAATACAGATTATACCATTAGCCTTTGCCGGGATACATTGACAACCAAATACACACTGACTGTAGAAACTGAGAAGCTCTCACTTTTTGGTATTATCACTGCAATTAGTGCAAAAATGTTACCTGGTAATCTCCAGTCAATTTTGGAAGAAATATTTGATATTAATATTCTAAATGCCAAAATAGTCTACCCATTTGAAGCTACACCACAACAGATCCAGATATCAGGAACACCTCAACTATTTGGTTTAAAAACCATTCACATGACAGCAGTTGCATTTAAGTACAATGATAAGATCTGGATGGTTAACAAGTTTAACTTTGGGACAATCAACATTGCAGATGTGATTGAAGACTTATTGGGGGTATCACTGCACTTCACATATATTCTGAACCAGAATGTGGATCTTTCACTTGTTGTTTCTCCAATTACAATAACAGGGGTTACTATTTTACTCCCTGAATTCAAAGGCTACAACAGATTTGATCAAGGAATATCACTCAGTGCCCAACTTCGCTGGCCTCCAAATTGTGATGATAATGCTTTTTGTGCTGTGGCTAATGCATTGCTAGGAGGTATTCAACTCAATCTGATAGGAACGATCACAAATGAACATTCTTTTTCACTGTTGGCATCAGTTGGTAATTTAAATCTTGGTGGTGGTGTGGTCTTGAAGCATGCTGGTTTGGAGTTTGTTGGTGGAATCAGTCCATCATTTGGACTTGTGGGAAGTATAGAATTGAAGAGCCCAGCTGTGACACTTAAGGCAGCTATTAGGGCAACTACAGGGATTAAGTTGGAAGCTTCAATGAGTGGATGTTGGAACAATGCCTTTGGATCTCCTTATCTCACCCTATGCAACCTCTACCTTGCCATGACTGTTGCTCCCACTCCTCAGCCTATTACAGGGTTAGAATTTGGTGGGAGAATAGAACTTGGTAAAAAATCCTGCGGAAGACCTGTAACAGCCGAGGCTTATGTAGGGCTCAATATCATTAATCCAAATGAAAACTACTTCTACGCTGAAGTTGGTCCTGTTACTTTTCAATCATTTTTTGATGCACTTTGCATTGGAGTGTCACTTCCTAAACCACTCGCTGAAAGTGGGTTTCCTAATGGTTTTAAAACATCTTTTAGTTTACTTGGCAAAGAACTTCCACATGCTGGAATTTCTCTCCCAGCTGGTTTAACATTCAAGGGAACCATAAATTTCTTGGGACTGGTGGTATCAACTGATATAATTCTTCATCCAAATAGATTTAAAGTAAAAATTGAACTACCTCCTCTTAACATTGCTGGTATATTCAAAATGTATAGGTCAAATACAGATAAATCTAAAGGACCATTTATTGATGCAGATATTGGTACAAACCAACCTTCAAAAATTGAGGCCAGTGGATTTGTAGAGGTTCTAGGAATTTCTGTTTCAGCAAAACTCTCCATTACCAACACAGAGTATGAGGTAGTTCTTGCCGGAAAGTTTCTAAATCTTTTTCAAGCCAGCCTTCGAATTCAGGCATCATATTCAACAAAAATCAGTGATCTTAATTTTTTAGTGGAAGGTCATTTCAAAATTGATCTTTTTGAAAAAATATCAAAGGCTATACGAGATGGTCTGACAAAATCTGCTGATGAAGCTGACAAGCATCTTACAGCAGCCCAGAACAAGATAACAGAACAGCAGGCAAAATTAGACAGGGCTATTGCTGACTTGGAGAGGAAAAAAGGAGATTTAGACCGAGCTAAAAGGAAATTTGATGTTGCAATTGCTAAATTAGAAAGTGCAAGAAGAGCTGTTGACAGAATTTGCACTATCAGAAGCTGTGGAACAGGTAAGATTCACATTATCACCATCAGCCTTCTCTTATTGTCAATTAACACTATGTATAGTTCTCAATTAGCTGCCCTAGTGAGAGTGCCAGTACCCACCCCTATTGTGGGTAGAGCCAGACATGCACATCCATAGTTATATAGCAGGAACCTAGTCTAATGTGCCCTGTTGTAGTTTTATTCAGGTAACAATGTATAATATGCTAACATCTTCCATTGATACAGTGTGCATTGGTTGTCCCAAAGGATGGCATTGCTGTGCAAGAGTATGGGGAGCATGCGTCTGTGGATACCCAGGATGGGATAGCTGTTGTATCAGAGTCACTAATCCCATTTGTCTGGCAGCAAATGCTGCCTGTTGGCTGCTCAAGAAACCACTTGACCTGATCCTTCAGGCTGCTATATTCATAGTTGATAAAAGCCGTCATATCCTAGACCTTGCCAAAGTGGCACTTTCAATAGCCCAGGGTTTCCTCCGTGGCGTACAAGTACTTCTTGAAGCAGCAAAAGCAGTCCTTGAAGGAATAAAGATCACATACAGAGTGGGTGTTAATGCCCTTTCTGCATTAGTTCACCTTGTATTCACTCAAATCATCAATATCCGTGAAATGTATTTCAAAGTTGGACTAGGAGCAGCAAAAGGTGGTGAATTTGCATGCCGTATTAAAGGAGTGTTGATGGGACTTAATCTTGATGTATACCTAGAATTTAACACAAGGGACATTTGGTCTCTTGTAAGGAATCTTGCTGAAAAAGCACTGTCTGGACTCTCCAAATTCATCGGCTAAGAATGAACTTCTACTAAATATATTATGTATTCCAGTAGTATTGTGTGATGTGGTGCCCTATACACATAAGTAGTGACATAACTATTCATGTAGCTCTAACTTTCAGTTATGTATTAGATTTGATATTTGGCTCTTAAATAAGAGAACATGTAAACAAGTGATCAACCTAATGTGCATGCCATAAAAAATTATCCTGCACATTTTCAAATAGATTATATATTCATGCACAAGCAGTTAACACGTAGGTGCTCTACACATCAAATTTTATGTTTCCCAACTGAATGGAGGATCCTTACATTACCTACTATATAGATGTCGAGGTCTTGACTATTCTGTCAAATACCTCATCTTGAAGCCATAACTGCACAAGCTTTGCAAGGGAGTGTGAGCCTGGAAAACAATCATTGCAGTTTAACATCTGATTCAGACAAACAGGCTCCGTGAAATATTGCGGGCCAACACTCAAGACATTGAGCTTGATAAGGTACAATCAAGATCACCTCTTTAGACATAACAAAATCAGGAATTTCACTGGATCGATACCACTGTTGACCAAAGTATGCAATAACATTGTGATTGAGCAACACGTCAGATGAAGAATTTCCTTGCAGTAACACAAGTATAGCAGCTTACCTTGCAATTGATAAACATGAGGGTTTGGGGCGACTAATTAAGGATGCTTTTTGGACATATTAAGGGTGTTTCACCCCAACATGCACATCCTGCTATTGTTCCCAAGATCCCTCAGTACATTATGCCAGCCATGAGTCAGAGAAAGGAGACAGAATCGAATATGCAAGATACATACATGAAGTGGAAGGTGGTATCTTCATTCCCCTGGTGCTTTCCTTGAGTGGAGGAATGGCTAAGGGAGCAAGAACTACTCACCGACTTGCAGCTTTGAGCTCTTCAAAATGAGTTCCTATTTTGTCATCCCTAACTGGATGTAATAACTCATCTTTCTTTCTCCAGGCTTCATTCCTCTGGATCCATCATGTACAAGAGGCACACTCTCCTCCTTCAGACACCCAGTGGACCATACTACTGTAATTATTGTTGAGGGTGATAATAATATCTAGTAACCCTTGGCACACGTGCCATGAGGGTTGGTGTGTGTGTGTGTGTGTGTGTGTGTGTGTGCGTGCGTGCGTGCGTGTGTGTGTGTGTGTGTGTGTGTGTGTGTGTGTGTGTGTGTGTGTGTGTGTGTGCGTGTTTGTTATGTGGGTGAAAATAAGAAAGGCAAGGAAAATGGGAGGAGAGCTGTAGCTGAAATGGACAAGTGCCTCCCACAATCTGCACTCATTTGTGCTTTTTTTGTTTCACTTCCCAGAAAGAAAAAAGAGTTCAGATAACAGGAGGTGCTTATGCATTTAACCTACATGCACCTGCCCAGGTTTCAGTGCAGGCTAGGCCTGGGTCACAGCACCCATGATATGTTGAATGCATGTGCATGTACACTGGTACGACAGTGTATGCATGTGCATGTACACTGGTATGACAGTGCATGCATGTGCATGTACACTGGTATGTTACTTATATACATGTAGCTGTGTATGTTGGTATCTGTATGTTGGTATATATCTGTATGTTGTTGTATGTATCTGTACATTGGTATCTGTATGTGCGTGTACTGTGACAAGGGCCTCAAAAGGGATCTGAATGTACTGTCATACTGTCAAGGGTTATAAATTCATACCATGTAACCTGGCAGGCTATTTCCTTGTAAACACAAGGTAGGAGACCTGAGAAAGGTACAATTAACTATATAATTGGCATTATAAATGTATATACTATAACTTAACATACATGTTTATCTAGAGCATGTAACTAGTTGTTTCCTTGTTGTGTTGTTTTCCGTCTGTTTCTCTTCCCAGGAGGCCTTCTTTGTTCATGTTGGGAGTCATGTAGCTGCCTTGAACCAGTAGGGGCAGATGTGTTCCTACTAGGGAGTCCAGGGTTACTCGGTATGTAAGATGTCGGGGTATTGTGTCCTGCTCCATACATTTGTGAGTTAGCAATAGAGGAGGTGTGGGGATGAGAGGGATTCACTATTGGGGGATAGGGCAGTAGTGGAGGCTGGTCCTGCCTACCACTCATTTGCCTGTATGGGGGACTCCTGCCAACAGAGTAGGGTAGTACACCTGGGTATTGCTGTGGGGACACAATCCCTGCAGTTTGCTGTACTGGGTAGGAGTTAGAGCAGCTGTAAGGTATAGGATTGCCTGCAAGTGACATTGGCACTGAATGGAGGTGGGCTCTGGCCGTAGGAGGATAGGGAGGGGCTCTGGCAGTAGGAGGATAGGGAGGGGCTCTGGCAGTACTAGGGTAGGGAGGGGCTCTGGCCGTAGGAGGATAGGGAGGGGCTCCGGAAGTAGTAGGATAGGGAGGGGCTCCGGAAGTGGTAGGATAGGGAGGGGCTCCGGAAGTGGTAGGGTAGGGAGGGGTTCCAGAAGTGATAGGATAGGGAGGGGCTCTGGCAGTAGCAGGGTAAGAAGGGGCTCTGGCAGTGGCAGGGTAGAGTATGCCAGGACGGGGATGGAAAATATGTGACGGACGAAAGAGATTTACAGGTGTGGAGGGCAGGAGGTGGTGAGGTAAATTAGCTGGTTGGAGATTGCAGTTAGCAAGATACTGTGGTGGTCCCATCTGAGGTGGATGATGATGCCTACCTGGCATTTGACGTTCCCTTTTTGGCTTCCTAACTTGATCTGATAGTCTTTCCTGACCTCTATCAACAGTATTTCCTGGAGGAGCACATACATTAATTATGGATGCTGTCTTGCTAGTATGAGAGACATGTGATATTCCTTGTACATGTAAACCCACATGTCATTGTATGTGTAAGGCTCCAACAAAAGCACACATACTATAAAGTAATTATTGAAAGCATAAAAAACATAGCCTCGGTTCCCAGGCCTTCCCCGTTGCGCGTAATTGTGCCCGTTTTGATTGTGCGGGGGAGGGAAACATTTGAAGTTGGGGCCTGGGAACCGAGGCTATAAAAAACAGGTACTCACGTATACCAGTTTGTTTTTGTTCTTGCACATCCTTTTGTTTCTTCCTATGTTGACCACCATGCTGAGGTTGGTTATCTGAATAGTTCGATAAAAGACAATCACTGCTGATACATACATATGTATATGCATGCAATACACACATACATACATGTGTACGAAGCAGGTACTGTTTTATATGCTACATTCTTGACTATCAAATTTATTTATTGTGCGTACGTATTTTGAAATTTATATACGTACATAATATATATTTACAATAAACAAGACATCTGCAAAAACAGTCCAGACAATCTCTCTCACAAGTGACCAGGTATGAATCCACTTTATGCTGTTTCTGCCTTAATTGTAAACATGCATAACATCATCTCTGCACACATCGTACACATGCATAGAAAGTTTGATACGAATATACACTTCAGAGTGTTAGACTTCAGTCTTCAAACAACTATAGAAATATTTGTTTTGAAATTATATATTATATATTATATTTGTTTTGAAATTCTAATATTTAGTAAATAGTAATATTTGAAATCCCACCAAAGGCAGCATTGAAATGACTGGCTTATATACATGTAGGTATATATAGGTGGTGCGTTGCTTTATGTCAATAAAACACAGTACGTACTTCTATTAGGGCACTCTGCAGCCTTGTGGCCCCTGTTCCCACAATTATGGCATCTCATGAACTTTGGAGGTCGTGTATCACCCTTCAGAGCTTCAGGGTCCATTAATTCTCGCTGAAAAGACAATGTAATATGAGTACACAGTGCACCTTAATGTATACATGTATACGTATATACATTATATGCATACAATACATGTAAGAAAGTCATTCTCTATTCTCTGCATCTGAAGAAGGTAGCTGGCTGAAACGTGTATTTCGCGAAAGAATATTGTCAAGCCAATAATTTGCTTCTTAGATTATCTATTAGGCTATGACGTTACATTTGTTATCGTGTGGAGTCTTGTCTATACAATACATGTGAATTACAAGTAGCTTCCTTATCTAATTCATTCATCAAAGCCTTCAAATTGATGATGTTCAGTTAGCAATGGTTATGTACTGTAGTCCTTACAATGCTGTTCCAAGGTCTGTCTTCTGAGTGATATACTAGAGCACCCATAAACCTGTCCAAAATGTATGCCCTCACTGTATTGAGGTATTGGATACATGTTACCAATTTGAATGTATGTATGTATGTATGTATCTATTTGTACACCCCCTATAAGATTGTGAGTAAAATAATAGATCAACAATCCTAATCCCAGTTGGATATACATGTACTATCCGAAAAAGTATTTTATCAGAGAGTCAGTAGACTCTCTATGTAAGGATGGCACTGACACGCCCATTAAGCCTTAACAAAGAACTCTCAAACGTGGCTGTTCTAAGCCTTTTCAGACACACAGCCTGCTCTACGAGTGTTTCTATACACGGTAAGACTCTCAAAGTAGGTAAAATCCACTGCTATCATGGTACACGGAAATTCATAAAACACTGATTTCTTCATCATCATCATCTTCAAATGGTCTACCTCGAAATTGACAAACACAGTCACATTTAGTTTAGCATAAAACAATTCCTTTCTCTCCGATGCATGATCCTAGGCCAACAAAATCGTCGTAGGATCCCTCTCGCACGAGAATGACAAGGATTTACGTATAGTCGAACACCATTTCCTCATTGATTAAATATTTGTGATGTGATCACTTCATGCGCTATTAGACGATCGCACCTGCGTCAACAATATATGCGCAGCCGTCTGCTCTAGGTAAACTTGAAGTAGACAGGATGTAGAACACACTGACTTACCATATTTCCTTTGTCAAGTCTTACTACTGATTACACTGACAATAATATTTCCTTACAATCATCAAAATTAATAGTGGTATGTTGTATCTTGTTCTCATGCAGTTCTGAGTATGACTTAGGTAACAATATTCTTGTTGCAACATTATAGGAAAAACTACTGAAACAAATGTCCCCACATCCTTCAACATTTTAATGAAATGTTTTTTACACTTTATCATGTAGGGATGGCAGCACCAAGAAACATGTTGTATCATATGCAGTAAGACAGGAGATGGAATACAACAATAACAAACACCCGAAACCCCTCCCTACATCTTTCATTATGGAGTTAGATACACACATGTTATTACTGTTGCTGCTGTCTTGCTGCACATACATACACTGCACATTTCTTTGATTTTCGCCACTAACATTGTATATATGTATGTACATGTGTATAAGCTGATATAGGTACACTGTAAACTTACTCCTGTTGGTGATTCCACCACCCAAGTTGTGATCCAGATTAAACGGATCTGTATACGTAAAAAAACGCTCAATAAATGTAAGTCTATTTAGCTTATTTCTCCCTCTTTGAATACACAAACATACATGTCCCCTGACTACACAAATTAAGAGGGAGAAAGCCCAGATCTTATATAGTATGGCTGGTGTGTCAGATAATACATATTTTGTGAGTACAATGATGTGGGGCATAAAGCACAATAGTGACATGTACTTGTGATGTGTCAGGTCTTATACACCTAAGATCAAAGGTTATACAGAAAATAAGCCTTTTAACAGATTGTAAACTTCATTCTATATACTTGTACACCTACATGTACATACATATATATATATATTGGGTTTTGTAGAGTAGTACCTTCGATACACATGGACTTGCTCATCCACCATTTGTCAAACTTAGAGAGAGATTTGTGCTCCTTGATGGTCACCACATTCTGGTTCCAGTCAAACTCGGTTGTGTAGTACCTGGTGACACAACAACATAACATCTCTAGAATAGTGAGTTACTGTGCCATGCTAGCAGACTTTCTTGTTGGGACATATGTACATCTCCAAAGAAAACTTTTCGTAAATGTATGTCATAAGTCATACAGCATGCAGAGATATTGCTAAAATGTGATTGTCCTTCACCAGGTTGACAAGAAAGGCTGGTATCTGATGTCAGAGTGTTGTTTAACTGTGACAGCTAATAATCAGTACAAATCGTTGATGTACACATGAAACTCTGGCTACAGTGCCAATCATGCATATGTAAATACCATGTAAGTAGAATCTTACCCCATCATGTGCTCATGCTTGTGGGTATCCTAAACTACATTGTGAACTGTGGCATGAGATATCTATGTAACTTTACTCATCCATGAGATGCTTACAAAGACAAGGTAAGGCAACACAACACAACAGAAGACAAAGCAACACAATTGACACAACTTGCCCAAAGCAGTCATTTTTCGAAAAAATTGGCTGCCTCGGGTGGGATTTAAACCCACGACACTTGCATTCTAGGTGATAAGTACAAGTACCTTAACATTCCAAGCCACAGCTCTCCAGAACTAGTCTTATTACTGCCATATTCACTCCACACTTTCTTCTATACAGTAGGAAAATAGAATTATGATCACCATCTTATCATTAAGTAGTCATACATACATACATGTATGAGTCTCATTCAGTTGGTGGGGTATACAGATGGAGAGCACAATATTCCGGAATTCATTCACATCACGCCTTAGTGTATTTTGTGTATAGGGATGCACACATACGTACATGTACAATGTATATAGTATTTTGTATAACATTGTCATACCAAATCTGCCGTGGACTCAAACTCATAGAAATAGCAGTCCCATTCATCAATGGCATATTTCTGTGCACTGTCAGCTGTACGCTGAAGCTGGGAATATTGATGTATATTATGATTGTGTGAAACCTGTAAGTAGTCCCTTATGGTAGTACATGTATGTAGGGCATATGAATTTGAAGCTGGCACACAACAATATTTCTGGAGGCATACAACATGGCTACTTCTGTCCTACAATGCACTTATCAACCATTTCTTAGACTTGTGGTGACTGGTAAATTGCATAATCTGATACTGAGGGCAATGTAGCAATGTCTCTCAAAACTCTCATCTAGCCAAATACATGTATTCTTATTTAGTTATCCTGAAATGTAACTAGAGTTAGACGAAGTTAACACACAGACGGAGCAGAGGATGAGCGTACGTACATGCATGCGTGGTCGAGCTGAGGGCGGCGCATCATCGTCTGAGTTCCTGGTGTTGTGGCTCCAAGTTGACTCACTCCAAACTCTAAGCATCATGTACACACCATGCTCAATAGCTTTGAATTCTCTCCAGCATTTGTCACCATCTGTCCTTATGGCTGCTGCTAACCCAGAACATCAGTGTCTTGCCCGAACACCTCTGGGCAGTCACTCCCCCTGCCACCTTTGGTGGATGACATAGCGTCTCGTGTGCTGCAATCTCTTCTGCAGTCAGCAACACTTCTCAATACCTCTTCACCACACGTGCCAGGCCCATTGGGTCTGGCCCTAGTGATTTTTTTTATTCGCATAGCCATCATGTATGTAGCAGCAAAGTGGAGGCTGATGCAGGTGGAGGGGGTCTAGAGCAGCGAGCATCATGTTCTTCACAAGATAGAGCATGCTGAAGATGCAAGCCAGTGCCGCTGGCAAGCGGCAGGTAAGTGGCAGTCATGACAGAGCAGCTTGTGGTGCTCACAGCAGAGCGTCTAGCTACTGTGAACTCGGTCTCAGTGTGTCAACAGAGGCCTGTGTCATTATAAGCGCAGCATGGTCAAGGAAGCTCCTAGGTAGTATGTTCACTCAGGCAGCTCATACGTAGTTACCAACTCATAGTTACCAGCTCATAGTTACCAGCTCTTTCCGGGATTGTGTTATCTAGGCTGCAGATATGAGACACACAGTGCCAGCGCCACTTCTCTCCCTCCGTATACTTAAGTTAATTCGTAGAAGCTAAATGCTATATGGTGGGCATAGTACTTTTCTTTTCCTATACCGCAGCATGTACAGCAGCGTCCATGGCTGGACTACACCCAGTGAGCAGGGCAGGAGGATCTCTGTAGAATGCTCCCGGTGGTCTCACCCCATCCTCAGCACTCACGATACCCATTGCAGCAGCTCCTAGCACCTCTAGCTCTACTCTAAGTGTTTCTATGCTCTGCTATATTCTCATCGCTAGCAGCAAATTCATCGCTCACTACACAGGGGAATAGAGTTCCTCTTGGTGCGGGGCTTCCCAGACAGCTAATGGACAAGATTCAGTGCTGGGAGTACATCAAGTTGGCTGACCTCCTCCCAGCATCCAGCACCTACGACACGTTGGCTAACAGTAATACACACACCAGCCCGATTTATGCTATTTCCAGGTTGCGAAATTGTAAGGCTAAAGAAACGGCAAATTCTCTCTATCATAGTTTGGGTGCAGGCCTTTACTGTTTACACCGCAGCCACAGCGACGTAGTACCTGGAGGCTATGCTAGAATTGCTGGCCTACCAGCTTACTATCATCAAGGATCTCAACAATAGGATGGCCTGCATTGGCATGCATCTTAGGATACATATGGCAGCCTCCAACAACAGGCAGTGGTCCAAGTTGGACACAGATTTGTACACCCGTTTCTTCATGGGGTGGGGCTAGGATGGTGGACCCATGCTCCAATTGCGATAGCACACTTTACCTGTTGCATTAGTGCCCTAGCAAGTGGAAGAAAAGTGACCAGTCCCTCACAGCCTCCACTCAATTGGCTAAGAAAAGGAAACAATAGCCATCCAACGTGTGTGCTGAGTTTAACACTCGAGGGATGTGCATTTTCAAGGAGAAGCGTAAATATCGGCACTCCTGTGGCGAATGCACCAGAAATCATCCTGCAAAGCTCTGCCAAGGGCAAGAGAGAGTCCCAGAGCCTTGAGTCACCCACTGAGGAATTTGTATTCTTTGTAGTAATCACCTATTGTTATTGTGTACCTACTGCGGTACATGACTATAGGCCCTAGTGGCCATAACCGTTCCACCAAATAGTGTAAATATCAATCAATATGTTAAGTAAATTTAAGTTACAACCCGTCGTGTTCAACATTCCACATCATATGCACCTACAGGTACCCACACCTCTACCTCAACCTCACATTCAAATACTCAGGAGCTACAAGCTCTTGCAAGCTGCAGGCCCAGAGGGGATGTCAGTTGCCTTCTCCTGCTGTTGCAGATAGCCACCCCTCTCAGACAATGACAGGGATGGGAAGGGGCCCTGTGTTCCTACCCAGACAAGCAATTTAGAAGGCTCATTGTGGAGGGATTACAGGAAGGCTTCAGGATAGGCTACAATTACGATACTGAAAACATGCGTTCGGCTCATGAGCACCTGGAGGTGGTATCAGAGTACCTATCCCAGGAGATCAGGCAGGGCCGTATCCTTGGCTCATTCTCCTCCCCTCCAATCCAGCGCCTAGCTAATACTGTTGCACATAAGCAGCTTTGGGGTCATTCCGAAATGTCACCAGCAAGGGAAGTGGTGTTTGAAAATGGATTTGTCAGGCCCAGAAGGCAGCAACGTCAATGATGGCATTGACCCTACTCTGTGCTCTCTATCATATATATCCATTGACGTCATTGAAGCAGCAATCCTTTGCCTTGGTAGGGGTACTCTAATCGCCAAAACTGACATAAAACACGCTTACAGAGAGGTACCTGCCCACCCACAGGACAGGCCTCTCCTGGGCATGCAATGGGAATTAAAGGGGTTACTACATGGATACCATGCTGCCATTTGGTCTGCGCTCAGCTGCACTGATATTCATAGCAGTTGCAGATGCTCTGGAGTGGATTGTGCATTCAAGAAGAGTGAGCCACATTTTCACTACATCGATGATTTTGTGGTCCTAGGTCCACCCAATTCAGAGCAGTGCTAAAGGGACCTAGATATGCTAACCCAGACCTGCGACCATTTGGGCATCGTGGAGAAGACTGAGGGTCCATCCTCCTCGCTTTCGGTGCTAGGCATCAAAATAGATACGATAGTCATGGAGCTCCAGCTCCCCGGAGAGAAAATGAAAAGGCTACGCATGCTGTTTTCGGTCCGGCAGGGGAGACAATCTGGCCAATGGAAAGATCTAGAATCGCTGGTTGGTATGATGAAGCACGCAAGCAAGGTCATGTGCCCAGGTCGCATCTTTCTAAGGAGAATGTATGACCTCCTTGCCAAGACAGATATGTAAATTTTGACAAGCTTAATAGTATAGAGAAAACTGTGTAATAGGAAGTAAGTTTTGGGAATACGATTTTGATTATTTACTCAGCTTAGTGAAGGAATATGTTGTAGGCGTCTGGGATGCACATAAACAAACACTGTACGGTGATGACTCATGCCCTTCAACTTCAGTCCTTGGCTGAGGATCTGCAGCTGACTGGAGTTGAGGGACAAACGGATGGTAGGTTATGTTCCTCAGGTGAGGGAGGAACATATGGTAAGGATTTGCCTGTGCGCACATGTATATGTGGTTCCACCCATGTTTGTGGGTGCATGGTCAATGGCAGTAATGCTATGGTAGCCTTATGAGTATTATTACTAGTTGAATGCTACGCATTGTTGGCGAGTGGAAGAGGCAAGGCCAGTTACGTTTTTGCATAGTGTGGGGGCAGCCCTGGGGATCGTCGGATACATACATGTATGTATATATAGAAATCCTGCGCTAGCTGTACGATGAGGTGGCCTCGCTCCACTGGCCAATTATTATTATCACTATCCGTCCGAACAAAGAGTACAGTGCAGACATGGAATGGTGGCACACATTCATAGTGATGTGGAATGGCACGTCAATTTTATGGCCGCTGAGAGTAGCCATGCCAGACGTGCACATTTGGCCAGATACATCAGGAGGGTGGAACTGTGGGGCAGTTTGGCAGGGTGAGTGGTACCAGATCCTATGGGGCCCACAGTATCCAAAGAACCCAAAAGAACTGTTTCTGATCATGGTGGCAGGGGTGGGGTGGGGACAACACTGGTACAGCTGTACTGTGTGCTTCCATTCTGATAATGAAGTGCAGTCTTCGATTTTGATATCGTTGCACGCCACAGACTCCTCTGGTATATGTCAAGGATTGCCATGGACTGTCCCGGGATGTCCCATGTCCCCTATCTGACAACTAGTTAACCCTGTCTGAGGAGCAGCCACAGCTCCTCCCCATCAGTAAAGGGGGTGGAGCAAAATGCATGGTGAGGCTCCACCCCCTTTTGATGGGGAGGAGGCTGCGCTCACGACGAAGACTACATGGAAGACGATATGTATATACATACATGTATGTATGTGGTATATAGATACATACATGTATGAATCCTGGGACATCCCGGAACCGTCCGTGGCAATCCTGGACATACCTCATATATACTCAATGCGCTCTCTTATTCCTAACTGAGTGCTTGATGTTGACGACTTGCTAAAGCAAGAGGAGACAACTTCCATGGTAACGCGAAGTGGTAACTGCCCGAGCACTCAGTACTAGTCCATATAATCATTCTCTCTATGAGCGTGCTTGTAGTGATGTACATAAAGAGTATGGGAGGTTATTGAATATGATGATAGCATAATATAACATGATAGGATTGTCCAATGATTAATAGTTTGTTAGGCTGCAAAAAGTGATGAGATTGGAATTAGGGACTCCCTAGGTAGCTGTACATATTGGAAGTGGGCGGTACTCCGCCACCTACCAAGGATCTTGATGACTGCATCTTCTAGGCTCACTGCTGCTACCGACGTAGCCGCACCTATGCCGGGACTGTGGCTGAAGTAGTGCTCTGTGTGAACTGAAGGGTCATAGGCAGACTGCAACCGTACAGTAGCCACACCTGACCGTAGAAACCCGAAAAAGCAGCAGCAGGCCACTGCCCACCGCATTGTATGAGACGCCATTCAGTTCCCAGCTGTATTTGAGGGCACGCATGACATTCGAGGTTATGGGGAGCCTACAGCATGGTGTGTAGCTTCCACTGCTTGTTTGATTATGCTTAATCCCCTGTAACACGTAACTTAGTACGAGCATCGCTTGGGTCCGTGTCGAGGAGCTCAATCTGCAAGTAGCGTAGTGCAGACAAATAGCTCTTAATGCATCTGTGTGCCACACCTTCTGTCGCGAGCAGCGAGACAAACTGACATAGATGAGACTGACTAATAGGAAGGGGTGATAAATTGAGTGATGTACAGAACTGAAGGTAACGTAAGTGTGCTGAGTGGTATAAACGACTAGTTGAAGGAGCTAGAGCCTGGAGAAAATACTCTTGAACCATTCTTCTCTCCATTCCAATGATCTCAACTGCAGACGTGCTATGCTGAGTCACAGACAGAGTGAATGAAGTACTCTGTGTTGGGAACCTGAAGAATGACAGATTGTTGCATGATGGTGCATCTACATCTTGCGTGGTGGTTCATTTATGACCCCAAGTGTGTAAAGGGCAAATAGGTAGAATTGAAAATGGGCACTTGCAAAGAATGGGCATCGGATCATGTGGCAAATGAATTCACTAAAGTGCAGAACCCTCGGCGCCACGCGTGTGCGAATCCTGAGAAGCGTATGTGCTACTGAAATGCGTGTAACCAGAAGTGTACGGAAGATTTGTGGCAAAAGACGGAGACCAAAGAGAAAGAAGCTTGCTGCCTTACATTGAGTCGTATTCCAGGTAGCGTTTAGCCTACTGTTAGCCTTTTAAGAGCTTTAAAAAGCTCTGCCGTCAAAAAGTTGCGCAGAATACCACTGCAATATCACTGTAGGATGTCGTAGGTAAGCAACTAATACCATAACTTTTGAATGAAGCAGTTTCAGAGAAAACCTCCGTTGCCCGCTGAGTACGTGACAATATTTACAGACGCTCCAGAGGTGAGATGTGACTTAACAGACACACACACACACAGACAGACCCAACTACTGTAACCCTCGCTGCGCATGTACGCTGAGGGTTAATAAGAGGTTCCTTGGAGTTCTGGGTGTTGATTACACTCACAACAGCACTGTTGTCACAGTGGCAGCAGACAGCACAGCCTCTCCAGAATTTTCCCCAAACTATGCAAGACACCATTATTGGGGAAAACTCTTTAGGAGCGATGCTTTCGGGAGGGTGCCCCACTGTACCTGGAACCACATTCCTTGCCATTACGTCCCACAGTCCCATGACCCTGATGCGTCTGACCATAGGTGCACATCCAGAGATTGAGGACTCAGAATGGATGTCCTATTCCATGCCTGAATAGAAGTATGCCACCACTCAATGTCCGCCTGACATTCAGCATTCAAACATATGGACTAGTGGGGTTTGAAGTTGGAGGTTTGAGCCAATAGATTGTAGATCCGCCTGATGAAAATACGGCCAGGTTGCACTACTTTGCTTGAGTGCTGAAATACCTCCACTTGCCAGGCTGATGGTGTTTGGGGATGAACCAAAACTGCTAGTGGTAAACAGATGACATGGAGGATTTTGGAAGGGACTGAGAATATGACCCTGTGCCAGCTTCTGTTGGAGATAATGTGGGGATGGTCATACGCTGAATTCATATTGTGCTTGCATGGTACTGTTAATGGGAAGTGAAAATAATTGAAGTCTATACAAAAACCATCCCGACAACCAGATCTGCAAACTCTTGATCCGAACGATTGGTGAGAGCCAGCTTCTGTGTCTGCCATTGCAAATGCCTGGACCCATTCCACAATAGATAATATTTCATGCCTCTTTAACCGGAAAAGCTTGCAGCCTGTAAATAGAGCGAGGAACTAAAAAAAGTGGAGGAACTGTTCGTCATGGTGTTTTAAGTAGAAGGGGCTGGGAGAAGGTCAACCAAGTCAATGAATTCCCACCACTGGATCTTCTCTACCAATGCCTGTTGGTAGGCCAACGCCATTAAGTACCCATTCTGTGGTTGTTGCAGACAGTGACTGCCCACCCGCCAAAGAACCGAGCACCAATGGCAACAGTGATGGGGTGTCTGGTGGAGTCCCACTGGCTGAGGCAGATAGGGCCATGCATAGAGCTGCATAGGTGGTGCATGGTGGAGCTGGGCTGACACTTGCTGCTTCTGTTGCTGCTGGGAGTGGGGGGATGGAAGAGGGCATCACCCCTGGCCATGCTGTTGAAGATGCCGCATGGGTGAGAGGTAAAGGACTCCCAAGCCTTAGCCAGAGCTATTGCTTAATAATATGAGACATGACCCAGCCACATGGTCGTGACTGTTTATGCTTGCCTTTGTTAGCTGACCTCTGCTAAACGCTGGTTGCAAAGCAAGAGCCTCTACTGCTCTTATATAGCTCTGTTGCTACCTATGAAACATGCTTGCTGCTTGCATGCGAATGCATATACCCGCTGCTTAGTATAGTGCATAAATAAATGTCTAGAGCATGCAGCAAGGTTGCTGCAGCAGTAAGAAATGGCTGTTATGGTCTGCTGATATACGCTACTATGAATTGCTGGCTAGGTTAAAAACAGGAAGAGGCAGGGGAGGGGTTCACCTGAGTATTTTAAACTCAAGTATATACTCAAGAACCGGACGGGAGGCAGCGATCTGCACTGATGCTAGGGGGTGTAGAAGTCGGTGGTGATGGTCTAGCTTGACGCTGACGGCAAAAGTGACTGGAGAACCTGAGCTGCAATCGAGTCTAACCAGGTTACCAGGCATCGGCGACAGAGATGTTGAAGCGCCTGCAACTGAAGTTCCAACAGTTAGCAATGGGGGTGGGGGGTGGGGCAGAACCTGCGGAGGATCGAGGTAGAGCTGGAAGATGTGGAAGAGGCAGCATGGGGAGAGGCCATTTTAGATAGAACACTGAAGCTTGCTCTGCTCAAAAGAGGCTGTGGCAACGGAGTGAACGGATGAAAATTGAACTTCCCTCCAATTTCTTACTATGTGCGCACGCTGTGCCTAATTAGGCCATCCACAGTAAGCGGGCTGTCAGTTAGGTTAGTAATAAGACTTACTGCGCGAATTGTACATAAAAAGAACATCATGTACCTGTTGCAGCACTGGTATGACTGGAGGGGTGACCCTCTGTAGGTAGTGTAGTAGCATGAGCACATAGGCATAGGAGGAAAGACTACCAGCAGCTGCGTCACACATGTCACATACCTGCAATAGACAGAGCCATGCATGTTATACAATGTATTATGATGCAGATGGATCCCAATTCTATATTGCCACAACGATTGTCCAACATACATGTACATGGAATTGGCACCACTGGATGAATCAGTGTTGTTTCTGTACATGTTAGGGTAGTACAACTATATTATAACCAGACTATTACAATGCTTCGTGAATGGTGTGTTAACATGCACATCATCAGAGATAGAATGTGGTGGTTTGACAAACAGAGAATACCTTGGCCAGATGTTTGAGAGCACAACCCAGTTCAGGAACTCGGGAGTCAATCCTTGTATATGCTGCCAGCAACTTGGTATTACGCAGCGCCTGCACATATTATGTATCAGTTAGGTTCCTTTACTTGCTATTGTCTCTACTACACATATACTATATACCTATGCTGTGTCACACTTACCAACTTGTTCTCTAAGCTGATGTCACACTGCATGTCCCTACATACATGACAACATGAAATGAATGTAAAGTATGTATTTCAGAGCCAAACACACACAATGATAATTGTGAACACATATATATATATATACATTGTGTACATAGATATAGTACATCCTGAAAGTTATCGAACCGAAAGTGCATTTGCGTGCTAAATGTTTATTGCGTCATACGCATTCTGATGTTTAATTAAAATCCTGCAGTAAATCGCAAATGCATGTGGATGCACACGCAATTTGCACAAGTCAAATAAACACATGCATGCATGCAGGAACATAGGCAACGCATACTAGTAGGGCGTGGCGGTGGTGCATGCGTGCATACAGATGTGCACTCAAACAGTAACTATCCTTGCAGGAGGCTGAAGGTGCAAATCTCGTGATGGTAAGCATAATAAGCCTCGTGTGTACTCCCACGGCGGCTCATGCACATACAGGAGCGAACACGTAAACGCACGCAGGTGTACGAGCGTGCACACAAACGCAAACACACACACGCACGCACACAAACTCAAGTGCATACAAACGTACATTGCGTTTTGGGCGTGGGTGGACAAAGCGTTCAAACGTGTTTGGGCACAAAATGTTGATTCGAAAACTTTCAGGATGTACTAAATATGTATGTACATAATTCTAATTGGTAAAAACCAACCATTGTCTCATGTAGAACTTCACAATGGGGACACGAGCGTTTGTGATTGGAACTATTTGGTCATATTTCCCTGTAAAAAAACACAGAAATATTGTGTGCCCACATGCACTGTACATGTACATACATGTATACAGTAAGGTAATTATATAGTTACGTACTTCTGTTCTTGGCAAGCTCTCCTGCAATCAGCTCAATGATTTTCCCTCTCAAGTTCTGTGATAGAATGTAACATACACACAAAAATTAAAGGACAAGTTGACTTCTGATGTATTCAAAACAGGCACAATTGCAGGAGGTGCATCTTTGTCATATACCTGTTTATCTGGTTTGTGATGGTTTGGTTGAGGTGCTTTGGACGTATTATACATGTGATTCGAGCCCAGCTAGTTGAGCTGCCACGGTAGCTCAGTTGGTAAGAGCGTCGCCTAGAAAGCAGATGGTCATGGGTTCGAGTCCCACCCGAGGCAGCTAATTTTCTTTGAAAATAACTGCCTTGGACGAGTTGTGTTGTGTTGCTTTGTCTTTCTGTTGTATTGTGTTGCCTTGCCTTTCTTTCTAAGCATCTCATGGATGATGTACATGTAGATACATGTATGTGTGTGTACTTTATCATGTCCCGGTAGAGTCAGGCAGATATCCAAGTCACTAGTCTTTGAGCCAAATCCATTAGCTGAGGAACCAAACATTTCCAGATCAGCATCTACATGATATAGAAATGCAATGTATGTACATGTACATAGACATTGCATTGAAGGAGACAACAGCAATAACCAAGTCAAAGATACAGGTATTTAACAGGGTTTCTTTTAGGGAGGGGGGGGAGGGCCCCTCAAAAAAGTTTTGCCCCCCAACAGACCTTCCTCATATACAGCCACACGTGTTTTCATGTTACCCCCCAAGATTTCTCGTATATATGTGGTTCGCCCCCCCTTGTCACTTTTTCTGAAATAAACCCTTGTGAACATTTTTGCAATACCATTTCTAATAGTGTGGTAACCACATTTGAATGTGTCATTTGCACCAGTGTGATGCACAGGCCCCAGTTTTTAACTTGTTGCAATTGAGTTTTAGCTGTCAAAGCAATTAAGTATGAGTTAGTGGTTGAGGGAACATGGATCCTATCTTGACTGCTTTATGTAGATTCCACACTGCATGGGAATGCTTCCAGCAGTGAAGAGTCCGTGCAACAGAAGGTGACAGTGATCAGAGTCACTTGCTGTGAGATACATGACGTACTGTAGATTGTCCATTCTCCTCTTCCACTGCCACTAATTAAGCTATAGTGTGCTATACACATTTTATGTATGTACATGTACATGTAACTTACAAGGATAGAGACCATGAATGTCTTCAAGAATTGAAGCCAATATATCCCTCCGTTTTTGCATGTGTGCTTCATCAGGTAGTTCTCGTTCTACGGACACACATGTGGTACATACATGAAGTATTCAAACCATGACTCTCAAAGCAGTACAATGCAACTCGACCAAGGCAGTCATTTTCAAAGAAAAATGAGTTGCCTCAGGCAGGACTTGAACCGATAAGTTCCAGACAGATGCTCTAGGCAGCTCAGCTGGCTGGGCCGAATCACACACACAGAGCAACACAACTCAAGGCAAAAAAAGTCTTAACCATCAAACAAACTATAACTGATTTAATGAGCCCTGAAGATTAGGTGAGCTCGAATGCTTTCATACTTCCATGTAAAATGGACGTACAGCTGGTCAATACTTTGGCTTACTCATGCTATTGACAAAGCAGCGGTGAATCTGTTTTAAAGAGGCAGGTTCAGGTAGATGTGAGGGTAGATGCTTCTTGTACTCAGCAGCCAGGTCCAGCTCAGGGCAATCCTAACAGAGGACAATACATACACATACATGTATATGCACATTGTGTATACATGTACCTATGTACACTTCACATGCATTGACCATGATGATATACACATACATGTATGCATGTACACCGGACACTGGAAGAACTAAAATATATATACAATGTACATATAGTGCTTTGTCTCTATACAACATTAGCCCACCAGCCAAGCTGCCTTGGTAGCTCATGTGGTAGAGCATCTTTCTAAAATGCAGATTACAGGTTTGAATGCCACTGAGATACGTAGCTGCTGTGATTCTTATATACAGTGTCTTAGAGTCTCAGAGATCTGAGCATTGATGTAAATTGTGTACATGTATACATGTGTGTACATGGTCTACATGCATAAGAATCTGCACATAAGGAAACTATGCATATGTGCACGAATACACAGAGTTGTGAAGTGGTAGCGTACATGTACATGTATGTGCATACTTACTACAATTGAATGCTTCAACTTCTTGCAGTTCAAACATGACAGAGGATAGGACTAAAAGAGCAAAAACAAAGTTCTCTGAATGAACCCTTCATGGAGGGAACTACATGTACGTAGCAATAATGGAAGTATGTATATAATGCTTATATGCCAGAGATTAAACATCCGGCCAACTAGTTGATCAACAGGATGTTAGTTAAGCATCTTTGCAGAATGTACACATGTAAACATGCATGTACATGTACATATTTGTGTCACATTCGTGTGTACATGTTGCATATGCAAATGTCTGCATGGACATATACATGCATACATGTACATGTACACATGTGCGTGCAAAACAATGATACATGTATATGCACATATGTAATGTACATGTACCTGGAAAACAAAATTCTCTGAAGTAAAGCTCAAATGTAAGTGTTCTTCAGTGGATTGTGCTCCAGTCTTCAACAGAGAGGTATCTGGTGATGAGTTAGTAGTAGGATCAGGAGAGGAAGGAGGTGGAGGGTGAGCAGAGTCAGTCTTAAGAGGAGTGGAAGGAGGTGGAGGGTGAGCAGGATCAGCATTAAGAGGAGTGGAAGGAGGTGGAGGGTGAGCAGAGTCAGTCTTAAGAGGAGTGGAAGGAGGTGGAGGGTGAGCAGAGTCAGTCTTAAGAGGAGTGGAAGGAGGTGGAGGGTGAGCAGGATCAGCATTAAGAGGAGTGGAAGGAGGTGGAGGGTGAGCAGAGTCAGTCTCTAGAGAAGAGGATGGAGGTGGAGAGTGAGCAGAGTCAGTCTTAAGAGGAGAGGAAGGAGGTGGAGAGGCAGTAACACTTTCAAAAAGAGTTTTCAGAGATGGAGAGAGAGGAGGTGCAGAGTTAGAGGGAGGATGTGAAGATGCCGCAGGAGAGGGAACAGAAGACTCAGGAATAGTTGATGGAGTAGACACATACAGGATGCTGCTGTCTTGATGTTGTATGCCTCCCATTTCTCTCTCCTCTCTCTTGTCTTCTCCCTCACAATCTTCTATTGATGTTCGAGGTTCAGAGTTTCTGGTATTGTCAGCCTCTGTGACATGGACGCTGTAAATACATACATAGGCATAGCATACGGTCCAGCAGGTCCGGCAGTCGCCAGACCCATATTTACGCAGTAATTGACCACACCCCCACACCTTCGTGCGTTGAACATGTAAGCTTATAATTATCATGTGCGTGCATTTTACACAGCCAAGGTTGATATATATAATGGCAGAGCTGATTTGAGCTTCTGGTACATATAGCTCTAGGTGTGATATGAATGCTAGCTTGAAGTTCGCCTGTCCAACACCTAAATCACTGCTACGCAATTTAAGTTGTATAAAATATTGGAGATCATAGCCAAGGGGGATATTCCCTTTCTCCCCTCTACAAGAAATCCTGCATGTGTCAGTACACTCACTTATCTGGCCAATCGATGGTTGGTGATGGTTTTGTGCTTGTACCTACAACAAAAGGTTTATGTACACTTACACATAATAATATATAAATTACGTATCTATTAGCTTCTAGGCTACATACATACGTACATGTATGTATATATTGTACAGATGCATGCACACATCAACAGTAATAATAATAATAATACTCATGAAGCTACCATAGCATTACTGCCATTGACCACGCACCCACAATCATGGGCGGAGCCACAAACACATGCACATATAGACAAATCCTTACCACCTGTTCCTCCCTCACCCGAGGAACATAACTTACCATCCCTTTGCCCCTCAACTCCAGCCAGCTGCAGATCCTCAGCCAAGGACTGAAGTTGACTAGGGCACGAGTCATCACCATACAATTTTTGTTTACGCGCATCCCAGACACCTACAACATATTCCTTCACTAAGCTGAGTAAATCGTCAAAGTTGTATTCCCAAAGCTCACTTCCTAAAACATATGCAGTTTTCTCTATACTATTAAGCTTGTCAAACTCTGCATATCCGTTCCCTAAAAGCTCCCGAAGCTTCTCCACAAAGGTGTCTCTAATATTACTATAGGCTGAACACTCCCACAACACATGAACTACACTCTCACACTCAGCACCACACAACACACACTCTGATTTGCCTTCTCTACCTCTATGCCTGCCTAGCTCTTCATTCAAGCCATGTGTTCCTGACCTGAACTTAAACAAGAGTCTAGTTCCTGCATCACCAACCCCATGCAAATACCTCTTAAATTCTACTTCCTTCCCAAACCTTTTGTACATATCTAATTTTACTTTACTATTCAGTCCTTCCTCAAACTGCTTACCCTCCCTTTCACTAATACTCTCCTCTACACAAGCCAAAAATGAAGCTAGTGAACTCTCTCCCCTCTTAATATCCTCCCCCCATTCATGCTTATCCAAACCTAATGACACAAAGAGTTCATCAACCACTCTACCCCATGCTTTCCTTTGTCTACCTCTACGAGGCTTAGTTTCCCATTCCCGACTGAATAATTGCTTTGGATATCTATCCTCAGGCATTGATACTAATTTATACCACCATTTTAATTTAGCTCTATCCCTTCTACCCCTCAATGCTTCTAAACCCATATCACCTCTAACTGCTTCGTTACAAGTTTTAGACGAACAGCCCAGAATCCTTTTAGCTCCCCCCAGAATAATGGACTCTAATCCGGCTATTTGACCCTTATTACCCTCCCAAATCTCCCCTCCATACTCTATACTAGGTCTAATTACAGAAAGAAGCAACAGCCTACGTGCAGTTAGGTTAATATCTCGATTACTAAAAACACTATGCAACTGATTTACCCTTTTCCTGCCATTATTAATCACCTTTTTAATATGCACATCCCATGCTCCATTACTTGCAAAATCTATGCCTAAATAACAGTAACTTGAAACTTTAGGAAGCTCATGTTCTCCCCACTTCCACCTACCCTCTACTCTATCCTTAGAAAACACCATCACTGCACTCTTACCCACATTAGCCTTTAGTCTCCACCTGTTACAGTACCTATATACAACATCAATAAGCTTCTGTAGGCTTTCCCTCGACTCACTAACACCTACAAAATCATCAGCAAACAACATTCCTCCCATCCTCTTACCACTACTAATCTCTATCCCAAGCCCAGCCTCTTCTACACCCTTTAATAAGCCATTTATAAATACTGAAAATAAAATTGGGGATAAGCTACAGCCTTGTGCCACGCCCTGCTCCACCCTAAATGCAGCCGACTTCTCCCCCTCTAACAATATGGCACTTCTAGATGCTTCGTACATATTCTTAATTACACGCCACATCCTTCCTTTCACACCCATATCCCATAACTTTACCCACAAACCATCACGCCACACAGTATCATAGGCTTTACGTACATCTAAAAAGAAAGCATATGTATGTTTACCCTCCCTCAACCTGCCTTGCACAACCTCATTCAATGAGTAAACATTATCCATGCAACTCCTGTTAACTCGAAATCCAGCCTGACCTTCATGCAATACCCCTCCCTTATCTAAACACTGCACCAATCTATTGTTAAGCACTTTACAAAACACTTTCCCTACAACACTCAGTAATGTAATACCTCTGTAGTTCCCTGGATCCTCTCTATCCCCTTTCTTAAATAGATTAACAATAAGGCCCTCTCTCCATTGCCTAGGGACAGCCTCCTCATGCCAAACAACTGAAAATAACTGCTCTAACAAGCTAACCATTCCAGAACCACCATACTTTAGCAACTCACCCACTAACCCATCACTACCACCTGTCTTACTATTCTTTAGTTTCCTAAGGCATTTGGCAATCTCGGCCTTTTCTATCCCCTTATCTAAAAAGGCATCCTCACATGACCCTGACATCCTACCACAAGCTTCTACTTTACTTTCGACCTCCTCTTTCCAATCATCATCAAAATCACTATCTACACTAATCCTACCCAAATGCTGATAATGCTTCTGTAACACCTCCAGCTTGCCTTTTGTACTAGTCACAGACACTCCCTCAACACCCTTCAAGGAATCAATACCTCTGTTCTTAGCCTTTGTTCTCCTACCAACAAAAGCCCAAAATTCTTTCCTATTCCCCTCAAAATCTACATTAGCTTTCTCAACTACTTCCTTCCACACCGTAAGCTTCTTTTGCCTTACTAATTCCTTCACTTCCTTACGCAATCTACAGTATTCATCCCATAAGTCTTCCCTACCCCTGATAACCTTCTTGTAAACCTCTCGCCTCAAACTAATCTTATCCTTAAGCTCACTATCCCACCATCTAGCTGCTCTGCCACAAACAATCATTTTTTCCCCAACCTCCTTTTTTGCTACCCTATTTACAATACTCTCCCACTCATGCAGAACTCCACTCACTAACTCATGTCCTTTAATGCCCTTTTGCACCTTAGTTTTAATGCTCTCGGAAAAGCTATGTACTTCAGCCTTTAATGCCTCCTGATATCTTACTTTTACCTCCTCATTTGTAAACCTATCTAATCTCCACCTTCTAATTACACGCTTTTCCTTTTTAGATCTGTTGGCTATCCTCCCTAATTCCATCCATACAAGAAAGTGATCCGAACAGCCAATATCAGTGTTATCTACCTGTACATTCCCAGAAGCTGCCATAAGCTGAGCATCAGTGATAACATAATCTATTATAGACATCTGTTTTAAAGTAGGCCTAACTCTAGTCCATTCAGGCTCCACTACCAAGCTTCTACCATTACAAACCACTAACTCCACCTCATTCAAGAAAGAAATCAGTCTATTACCACTAGCATTACATGTATCCTCTCCAAACATGCCAATGACATCATCCATTTCTACAGACTTACCAACCCTGGCATTAAAATCCCCAAGTAAGACCACTCTTCCCTTTTCCTTAAAGCTAAGCACATCCTCTTTAAGCTTTTCATAACAACCTTCAATGCTAGCACTACTCGTACAATCAGTAGGCATATACACACACCCAATGTAGAAGGCTGAACTTCCCCTTCCACCCCTTACTTTCATCCACACACTCTCCTCATAATGCACATCAGTAATAAACTCAACCTCATCTACCAGGCATTCTCGCACTAAAAAGCCAACCCCACCCTCACCTCTCTGACTATTTTGATTCCCACGGGGTTTTCCAAACCACTTATATCCCTCAACAGCAATTTTAGTATCCTCCTTTTCCCAAGATTCCTGCCCTGCTACCACATCTATACTATTCTTATCTAATACTTCCCCAATTTCCTTTTGTTTACGCTCGCTACCTAATCCTGAAAAATTCCATGTAGCTACCCTCAATCTCCTATCTCGAACACTCCCACCTAAGGCTCTTACCTTGTCACCCACAAGCTGAACATCCAACCCACTACGTACATGCTCATCCCCAGAGAGGCATTCCATAGGCTCATCACTATCACATGCTTGAACTAAAGGCTCATACCTATTAACACACTGTATATTTAAAAGTTCAGACCTGCAATGCTTTCTAACCTGCTCATCCAAAACACATCTACATCCAATCTTCCTAAGACAAGAGGAAACCTCACCAACTAATGCTTTTGTAAGCCCCTTACTATCCTTATGAGTAAGTACCAGTCTTACGTGGTCACCCTCCCAGCACACAATGCCCCTAACAAAACTAGCTAACCCTATATCTATAAATTTAGACCTTATTTCAAGCGTAGTAAAGCTTTTAGGCAACCCCCATACTAAAACATTCGCTCTAAAACGTTTTTTACAACTCACTGCCCATGCCTCTCCAGTCCTCGGCTGAACATCGTTAACATCACACCGCGAAGTGGGCATTAAATAGAAATACGGGCTAAATTCAAAAGTAAAGCATGCATATAAAGTACACATATGCATCGATCACTTCTTACCCTTTTGTTCCAGGCCTGACTCCTTTACCATTGCCTCAGTGAAGTTATCTAGTAGAGCATCCCTAGAGCCACTGAAGTAGAGTGCAGTCTGACAGAGACTGGTCATCAGGTACTCATACACTGTATGATGCAAGCACTGCATATGAACAATCCTTCAAGAGATGCTGAGAATGGCAAGGCAACAACAACAACACAACAGAAAGGCAAAGCAACACAACACAACTCGCCCGAAAGTCATTTTTCAAAGAAAAATTGGCTACCTCGGGTGGGACTCGAACCCACGACCATCAGCTCTCCAGGCGATGCTCTTACCAACTGAGCTACCGAGGCAGCTCAGCTGGCTGGGCCGAATCCTGCATACAAATCACGAAGCATCTCAACCTGATGAACAGGTGAACTCAAACTTTGGTATTTAGGAGAAGGCCGCGATAATCAAACCAGCAAGACACCAAACCCCAAACCAAGTATTGCGTATGAACAATCCTTCAAGAGATGCTGAGAATGGCAAGGCAACAACAACAACACAACAGAAAGGCAAAGCAACACAACACAACTCGCCCGAAAGTCATTTTTCAAAGAAAAATTGGCTACCTCGGGTGGGTATACATGTACATGTACATAACAGCAGCATTACATAGATGTAATTTTACGTGTATATACATGTAGACTGCTTAACAACTTCCAACAAAATCACACATGAATGTAGAATAGACACTTACCTTTTTGGCTATTAGTAGCTCTGCCCAAATTGCTTTTAGGAATCATTGGATCTGCACACACACACACACACACACACACACACACACACACACACACACACACACACACACACACACACACACACACACACACACACACACACACACACACACACACACACACACACACACACACACACACACACACACACACACACACACACACACACACACACACACACACACACACACACACACACACACACACACACACACACACACACACACACACACACACACACACACACACACACACACACACACACACACACACACACACACACACACACACACACACACACACACACACACACACACACACACACACACACACACACACACACACACACACACACACACACACACACACACACACACACACACACACACACACACACACACACACACACGTAGGTAGGTATACTATGGTGCAAGGTACATGTAGTATCTATCATATACAAATGCATATACATGTATTTTGCCTGTATACATAATCATCATATGCTTTCACACACACATATAAGAGATGGTGCTAGGATATAAACTGGAGCTGGTGTACATTGTCCTCTCATCAACACACTACATTTATTATCTAGCCATATTTCCCAGCAATGTATAAGTTCCTATTTCGTGCTGGGCAATATTCTCCCATATTGCCCAGTTATATTGCCCAGTCCATTTTAGCCAATTAAGCCATTGCGCATTGCGCGTGCACGCGTATTGTTAGCAACGAGTGAATGGGTAAAATGGCGGAGTGTTAACACCAAGTTGAAGACAGACTAGGTAATAAACAGCTTATTACGTGGTTTATCAGGCAATATTACGAGTTATTGCAGTCGTGTGCGAGTATTACCCTCGCCTTTGGCTCGGGCAATACCTCACACACTTGTGCAATACGTAACTTGCCACATTGCTCGATATCCCACGCAATAAGATATATGTATATATGTACGTACAAGTACATATTGCATTGTACGTAATGGTTCAGTTGGTGCACATTATATTATATGTCAGATACATGTATATACGTATGCCTATATACGTACAGTGTACATACATTATATGTATGCCTGCCTAAGTTTGAAGTATCCCAATTAAGGGCCAACAAATAAAATTCTTGCAGCAGGAGTATATACACATCTTAGCAATGTACTCCACTGATTATGACTGAACACTGAATACATCATATGACTTGTACCTTCCACAGCAAGGCCACTCTCTCCCCACTGACGACTTTGACGCAATAACTTCTCCTTTTGTCTGATGCTCACTGCATGCTGCTCCAAATTGAACTCCACAGTATAGTACCTGTATACGCAGCAGATATATATATATATATATGTGTGTGTGTATGTATATATATATATTTGTACCACACAAGTGCTAAAGATCTGATAGCGCATGCAAAGGCACCCCTAGTAGCGTATGGGTACTAAGAATCATAGCGTTTTGCGGTTCTGCAGTGTAAGTGCGTGGTTCAGTGTATGGTTGTGGTTCTGCATGAGGCCAGTAGTGTATGCTATGCATGCTCAGCAAATTCTTTACCATGCACTCTGCCCCACGCATTGTGTGGTACAAACCGGTTACACAACACCCACCCAGCAGTTTAGTGATACACTAAACCGCCTCATGTGTGTAGTGCAATTAACCTACATGTACATTGTATATGGACTGCACCCCTAGGTACCCCCAAAGGCCGAGGCTCCTTTTACCATATGTATGTACATGTATTAAGGTATATCCCTAGAACACAGGCATTTAAAGGCCAAAAAATTTCGAAATATATATTTATTGCAAATGTAGATTACATGCATGTACATGTATGGTATACAGTAGGCACTTGCTTGAGTAAGTGGTACCACAGCTCTCCCAGAGACTGAGTGTTGGTACTCTCCCAATGCTTCGGCAGCTGAGACAGGTCACAGAGATAATCTATCTCATGGACAGGTGGTGAAGTTGTAGAAACAGTCTCGTCTCCATCATCTTCCTCTTCTTTCCCTTCTATCTCCCCCTCCCTCTCCATCCCACCCTCTACACTCTCCCTCTCCTCCTCCTCCTCACCCTCACAGTCTTCCACACACACCACATCACATTCTTTCTTCCCTCTGCCCTCTTCCATCTTCTGAATCTTTATTTCCTCCTTGTCTTCACTGGCAGTAACTGACACCTCTGAAACCACACCCACCTCTCCATCCTTCAGCTGACTCTCATTATTACCATTCTTCTTTACTTTCTTCTGGATCAGCTGCACACACAAAGTCCATATATATGTACGTACATGCACATACGTACATGTACATGTAAAATGTACACATATTGTATATTGAGTTAGTAGATTCGAGATGGCACATTCACATTTTCTACAAGATGAATTGCGGACTA
This sequence comes from Theonella swinhoei, assembly GCA_963970385.1. Lineage (NCBI taxonomy): Eukaryota > Metazoa > Porifera > Demospongiae > Tetractinellida > Theonellidae > Theonella > Theonella swinhoei. The sequence continues at coordinate 2,929,822 of OZ019953.1, forward strand.
ATATGAGCAAACGCATCTATATATGTAGTCATAGCTAGAATTAATGTTGTGTGCATGCACAGGACAATGAAATATCGAGACTGTAGTTCTAGATGCAAAAAGGATATTCAGGTATATGGCAACACTGTCACACTGTATATATATACATGATTTAATCATCCATGAGATGCTTAGAAAGAAAGGCAAGGCAACACAACTGAACAGAAAGACAAAGAAACACAACACAGCTCACTCAAGGCAGTTATTTTTCAAAGAAAAAATTAACATGTACATGCAGAGCAAGTACATGAAAAAATTAGCATGTGTAGAGCAGTAGCTAACTGACTGTTATGCACGCATGCGCAAAAACATTATGAGTTATGTAATGATTTTGGACAAATAGAGAATACTGAGTTTGCCGTGTGTATGTCAGCTAAAAAGTTCAGTAAAAATCTATTCACATAACGCGCCAGACGTTACAGTGGAGCCTCCCACCGAGACAGAAGTTGAGAGATAGCTGGCATTCCACAGTCCTAGGAGTGGAAGCGCGCTTATCTGCCTGTGAGAGCGGCTTAGCGGAGCTTGGCAAGGGAGACGGCTCGGTCGCACTGTCAGAGTCTGACTAGAGAGCCTGCGAGTGAATACCTTGCTAGTAGATTGCTCCGAAACCTCCAGAAAGCGGTTCTCTCTGAAGACGCTCTCACGAGGAGTCGAAACGCGGGGAAGACAGAGGGTTCAAGATGGCGGACGCCGACCACGTGGCTGCGGTCGTCGACCCGGAAGCGGTGTCCAACCCGGACATTGGGAACGGAACGGAGACGGTGATAGGGGCAGGGCCCGAGACCGAGATCTCCCTGTCGCGGCACGCAGGAGGACGCGACGGATCGGAACCCAATCGTGAGTTGCATGATTCTCAGCATGCATGGGGAGGGACCGCTCCCACAGAGAGTGATCAGTACGTAGAACTGTCTGTCCTCCAACCCCGCGCGCGCTACCCCCTCAATTCTAAGAGACTAACAGCATGGCATCTGCGAGCATTGGCTGGGGCGTTAGAGTTGCCTACCTCAGGATCCGCTGACCAGTTGCGACAGTGTATTGAAGCAGTAGTCGCAGAGGACCATGAATATCAGAATGTAGTGGTGACGGTGAGGGAGAGCCCCAAAACAGAGCATGTAGTGGCACTCGCAGATGCAGATGGCGAGTTCGTAGTGAGTGAGCCTGTATACCGCGATGTACGTCATGTGCATTTCGACGAAGAGGTGCAAAGCACAGCAGAGTTTCATGCTATGCGCCAACAACTCGACGAGGCCAATCAGCTCCTCAAGCTAGCAGCTGCAAGGGAGGGGGAGCAATTACAGCAGATAGTAGAGCTCCAAGAGACCTTGCATGAGTGTGAAGTCCAGGCTACGGAAACCTGTGACAGCCTACGTCAACAATTGGCCGCTGAGAAGGAGAGGGCACAAGCTAGTTGGCGAGCAAACTGTGAGCACTTGGCCCAGCAAGACACAGTCATTACGGCCCAAGATGACAAGATAGCCTCCCTTCGGCGTCGGATCAGTGTGTTGGAGAACTCACTGTCCTCACATCAGGATAACTCCCCTGCTCCTCCATCACGAGCGGCCCCAAGTCGGCCAAGAGTTTTACCGGCAACGAAAGACTCTGTCCCTGTTTCAGTGATGCCCTCCTCTCACCCTCCACAAGAGCAGACCAGCCTTCCTCCATCTGCAGTTACGGCCCCTCCGGTGACTCCCTCGTCTGGACTCCACAGCTCTCAAGGTGTGCCTCCGGGTGCTCCCAATAGCAATCCTCAGACACTGGGAGACTCTGTGTCAGAGAGTGGAGAAATCACTCACTCCGACCACTCCTCTACCAGTACCCAGCAGCGTCGCGGAAGAGCTCCCCCGATAGAATTCTTCACAGGGGAAGACCCAGCCATAAATGTGGACGACTGGCTACCAAGCCTCGAACGTGCCTCTTCCTGGAATGGATGGTCAACCACTGAGAAACTCATGCAGCTACCTGGCTATCTCAAGGGACGGGCGTTGCAAGAGTGGAGACTTCTCAGCCGCTCCGAGCAGCAAGACTACACGACAGCCATCAATGCCCTCCGTGTTAGGTTGGACCCTGGCAGCAAGACTATGGCTGCCCAGGACTTCCGGCATTCACTTCAGAAGAGTGGAGAGAACGTACCAGACTTCATCCGCCGACTAGAGAAGACCTTCCAGATTGCGTATGGCAAAGATGACCTCAATCCCACAACCAGGGATACACTACTCTACGGTCAACTTTACGAAGGGTTGACATACGACGTCATGCAAAGCCCAGCTGTCTCAGGTGCCCAAACCTACCAGGAGCTGTGCACTGCAGCCAAAGGTGAAGAGAAAAGACTAGCTGCACTCAAACAGCGACGTCACCTCACCAAGGCCACTCCTTCCCCACAACCAACAACTACTCCCCGATCCTCTGGTCCCAAGCAGCAGCAACACGGGACACCGTCTACAGCAAAGGGGCCGAGAGTTTGCTTCAAGTGTGGCAATCCAGGACACTTCGCCATGAACTGTACACAAGGAGAGAAGGAGAGCAAGGGAAAAGGTTCGTCAGGAAGAGCCAAGCAAGTCCAGACGGAAAAACCCCCACGAGAGTCCAAGGTAAAACTCCGGGTCCCCGACTTCCTACACTCTTCGTCAGATGAAGAAACCCCGGCATCAGCTAAGACTGTGCGGGTTGTGGACAAAGGGAGCGCACCCCAGTGTGTTAGGGTGCAGGTGCAAGGTGTTCCAGCTTACGGCCTGATCGACAGTGGTGCGGATATCACCATCATGGGTGGCACCCTTTTCAAGAAAGTCGCTACAGTGGCAAAACTCAAGAAGCGGGACTTCATGAAAGCCGACAAAGTTCCTCGGACATACGACCAACGACCGTTTCAGCTTGATGGCCGAATGGATCTTGACATTGCCTTTGGGGATCACACCATGAAGACCCCTGTGTACATTAAAATGGATGCGCACGACCAACTACTCCTTTCAGAAGGAGTCTGTCGACAATTGGAGATCCTTCACTACCACCCTAGTGTCGAACGCTGGAGGGGAGGTAAACGTAAACTTACTCAGCAGCAGACCGGTAGCAGCTCGTTGGAGACCCGGTCTGGGAACCAATCCGACCAATCCACCACAACTCAAGGAGACAACCATGAGCAAGGAGCAACTGTCCCTATGGTTAGTGTCCGACTCCTGCAGTCCACTAGTGTTCTTCCTCATCAGAGCAAAGTAGTTGAAGTCGCCTTGCCTAACCCAAGTAACTCCGCAGGGTGCTATTTCCTGGAACCATCTTCATCAGACTCAGGACTCCAAGTTGACCCCTCACTCATACAAGTTGTACCCGACGAGCCAGTACTGGCCGTCATCTCAAATCCCTCTGGAGTCCACCTGGCTCTGGAAGAGGGTGACCTACTCGGAGAAGCTACTCCAGTGGATGTGGTGCTACCACACAAGAAAGAGTCTGATGCGAGACCAGAGACGCCGGAGGTGAAGAAGATTCAGTCTAAACCACCTTCCTGGAGGAAGAAGCAACTGATAGAGAGTGTTGGAGTACCAGAAGCCCTCACGCCCGCTCAACAGCAGGAGTTCCTTGACTTTCTCACCAATCATCACAATATCTTCGCGCTGGAAGAGTATGAACGTGGTGAAACTAGCCTGGTGGAGATGGAGATCGACACTGGCGATGCACACCCTCGTCGATGTGCCCCAAGAAGAGTACCTTTTGCTGTGCGTGCGGAGATGGCCCAACAGATCGACCACATGCAAGTTGCGAAAGTGATCCAACCATCAGCAAGTCCCTGGGCCAGCCCAGTCGTCATGGTCCAGAAGAAGGACGGAACTCATCGCTTTTGCATCGACTATCGGCAGCTCAATGCCGTCACCAAAGCCGATACGTATCCTCTACCACGTATTGACGATCTGCTGGATCAACTGGGTCAGTGCCGTTACTTCTCAACCTTGGACCTAGCATCAGGCTACTGGCAGATCCGGATGAGCCCCAGTTCCCGAGAGAAGACCGCCTTCGTCACCCCACAAGGATTGTACGAGTTCTGCGTGATGCCATTCGGTCTCACCAACGCACCAGCAGTCTTCCAGAGACTCATGCAGCGTTTGGTGACAGGACTCAACCCTGCAGCTGGCCCAGATTTCGTTGCTGTATACATCGATGACATTTTGGTTTTCTCCCCAACCCTGGAGCAACATCTCCGTCACCTGAAAGTTGTCATTGAAAGGATCAGTGAGGCTGGTCTGAAACTGAAACCTACAAAGTGTCGTTTTGCTCGGAATGAGGTTGAGTACTTGGGCCACTTGATCACTCCGGAAGGCCTGAAGCCGAATTCCAACCTCGTTGAAGCTGTCCAACAATTTCCAATACCAACAGACGTTAGCGGAGTAAGAAGATTCCTCGGATTAGCCTCCTACTACCGGCGTTTCATTCAGAATTTCGCCCGGATTGCAGAGCCGCTGCGAGAGCTCACTAGAAAGAATGTCTCCTTCCACTGGACCAAGGCCTGTGAAGACGCCATGAAAGAGCTCCAGACAAAGCTCACGACTGCTCCTGTGCTCGCCTACCCATCCTTTGATAGGCCGTACACTGTCGAAACAGATGCCAGCATCAGTGGTTTAGGGGCTGTGCTCTCTCAGATGCAGTCCGACAAGAATCTGCACCCGGTTGCTTATGCCAGCCGCTCACTGTCAGCAGCCGAACGGAACTACAGTGTGACTGAGTTGGAGACGCTCGCTGTTGTGTGGGCTTTGACCAGGTTTCACTCCTACCTGTATGGACAATCCGTGACGGTCATCACTGACCATTCGGCTGTCCGAGCTGTTCTGGAGACCCCAAACCCATCATGCAAACATGCACGTTGGTGGAATAAAGTCTATGGATCTGGTCTGAAGGAAGTGAAGATTGTATACAGAGCCGGTCGTCTCAACAGCAGTGCGGACGCCCTCTCTCGTAGTCCTTTGCATGAACCAGGGACTCCAGTAGATGAGACTCATGTTCTTGGCCTGCAGTCAGAGTCGATAGCTACCCAAGCGCAGACGGAAGATGTCACTGAGATTCCTGCACTGTTGGCTCAATCTCCAGTATCTGCACCGAATGAAGACTTCGCCAGTGAACAGAGAAAAGACCCCGAGCTTGTGCAACTAATCACTTACCTGGAGCGAGGAGAGCTGCCCGCAGATGACAAGAAAGCTCGTCAGATGGTCCTGCAGAAGTCACTCTTCACCATCAACAATGGAATTTTGATCTTTGTTGACCCGAAGCAAGATCACCGCAGGAGAGTGGTTGTGCCAAGTCACCTCAGGCGACAGATACTCTCTGAACATCACTCGTCGCCAATGGGAGGACACTTTGCAGCCAAGAAGACCTATGGAGCCCTCATGCGACACTGGTGGTGGGATGGGATATACAATGAGACTCTGAAGTTCACTAGCAACTGTCCTCAGTGTGCAGTGGTTACTGGAGGTGGACGTCATCATCGACCACCGCTACACCCTATTCCAGTCAGCCGACCATTCCAGATCGTGGGCGTCGACGTGATGGAACTACCAAAAACTGACAGAGGTAACCGATATGTCCTAGTGTTTCAGGATTTTCTAACCAAATGGCCACTAGTGTTCCCAATGCCTGACCAAAAGAGCCAACGCATCGCTGAGCTCCTAGTAAATGAAGTGATTCCCCTCTTTGGTGTGCCTGAAGCCCTTTTATCCGACCGAGGTGCCAATCTTCTCAGCCATCTCATGTATGACATTTGTGACCTACTCGGAATCACCAAGCTCAACACCACCGCACACCACCCGCAGTGTGACGGCATGGTGGAACGCTTTAATAGGACACTCAAGTCTATGCTTCGTAAGCATGCAGCTAATTTTGGGTCACAGTGGGACAGGTATCTCTCTGGAGCACTATGGGCGTATCGCAATGTTCCCCACGATTCAACTAAGGAGAAACCCTCCTTCCTTCTCCTGGGTATCGATTGTCGTACTCCGACAGAAGCTGCTCTGCTCCCACCACATGAGTTAGAGCCTACAGAAGTGACAGACTACCGTGAGGAGATGGTTCTATCTCTTTCAACTGCGAGGAAATTGGCAGCTGAAGCTATCAAGAGTGCTCAGGTTCAGTACAAGAAGACCTACGACAAGCTGAGTCGAGAGATGGACTACCAGCTCGGTGACTGGGTATTAGTCAAGTTTCCCCAGGAAGAGACTGGACGTCAGCGCAAACTATCACGCCCGTGGCATGGACCTTATCGCATTGTTGAGAGAAATGACCCAGATGTTACAGTAGTGAAAGTCTATGCACCTCAGGATGGTCCAATCCAAGTACACCAGATGAGAGTTGCTCCATGCCCGCCAGAGTTGCCAGCAGGTTTCTTCTGGTACGGTTCCAGACGTTCCAGCCCTGGTCGTCCGCCTAAGTGGGTAAATCAGCTACTCGAGGGAGAACTCTTCTCAGAGCCAGAGGATCCAGCCCAAGAATCAGCGGAGGAATCTGTTGCTGAACCCGCAGCCACTGATCGAGGGGCAGATCAAGAGACATCACAGCCTCATGATGATGGAGTCACCGACTCATCCGCGACGTCAACTGGAGATCCAGTTGCCCCTTTCGGAATCTTGTCGCAAGCTGACACCGGCGATGGAGATGCCGCCCTAAGACAGGCCTCAAAGTCACCAGAACCCCGGAACTTGAGTCAATCTGCTCACTCACCCCGGAAGCACCGCAAGTATCCTCTACGGAAGAAGAGGTCACCTCCAAAGAAGCTCATGGCTATCAACTCGAGGACGAGTTTCTTCAGGGAAGGGGCTGATGTAGAGCAGTAGCTAACTGACTGTTATGCACGCATGCGCAAAAACATTATGAGTTATGTAATGATTTTGGACAAATAGAGAATACTGAGTTTGCCGTGTGTATGTCAGCTAAAAAGTTCAGTAAAAATCTATTCACATAACGCGCCAGACGTTACACATGTATATATGCAAAGGTCATAGGTCAGTTGTTTCATTTCACAAGTGCTTGGAGAAGAGAGGACGTATGCTTGACATATATTCTAGGCATTAGGTTCCTGAAAAACATTCCAGCTGTACAACTAGGTAGGCTCACTCCCAGTCGCCAAACCTTTTACTTTGCCTGAAGTCTCTACTACTGCCACTCAGGAGGGTAGTCTGGAGCTACTGAAATGTTTGTTATTGGGAATTCTGAGCCATTTCCTACATGTCAATCATCCCATTCACATGACTAGGTGGACTCACTTCTGCTCACTAATAATACAAGTTTCAGTTTGCTTGTACTGCCACTGATTACAATAGCCTGGAACATTTTCCTGCTCGAGGTCACGTGAATCAGAACATGTAACAAGAAGGAAATGGCATTATAGTACTATTATATTATACACAACTTTACTTGGCAAGGATCGGGTTCCGCGCATGCGCCGAACCCCGTGCGGTTGCTTTTTTGAGCCTCTGCATTTAAAGCTTTATATTTTAAAATCAACTTCGTGGGAGATCGTCTTCTGGGTCTGAGGGGAAGAAGAAGCTTTCTGGGAGTGTTCTACTGTCGGTGTCAGCTGATTCTGTGGACTACTTTTTGAATTTAGCCCGTATTTCTATTTAATGCCCACTTCGCGGTGTGATGTTAACGATATTCAGCCGAGGACTGGAGAGGCATGGGCAGTGAGTTGTAAAAAACGTTTTAGAGCGAATGTTTTAGTATGGGGGTTGCCTAAAAGCTTTACTACGCTTGAAATAAGGTCTAAATTTGTAGATATAGGATTAGCTAGTTTTGTTAGGGGCATTGTGTGCTGGGAGGGTGACCACGTAAGGCTAGTACTTACTCATAAGGATAGTAAGGGGCTTACAAAAGCATTAGTTAGTGAGGTTTCGTCTTGTCTTAGGAAGATTGGATGTAGATGTGTTTTGGATGAGCAGGTTAGAAAGCATTGCAGGTCTGAGCTTTTAAATATACAGTGTGTTAATAGGTATGAGCCTTTAGTTCAAGCATGTGATAGTGATGAGCCTATAGAATGCCTCTCTGGGGATGAGCGTGTACGTAGTGGGTTGGATGTTCAGCTTGTGGGTGACAGGGTAAGAGCCTTAGGTGGGAGTGTTCGAGATAGGAGATTGAGGGTAGCTACATGGAATTTTTCAGGATTAGGTAGCGAGCGTAAACAAAAGGAAATTGAGGAAGTATTAGATAAGAATAGTATAGATGTGGTAGCAGGGCAGGAATCTTGGGAAAAGGAGGATACTAAAATTGCTGTTGAGGGGTATAAGTGGTTTGGAAAACCCCGTGGGAATCAAAATAGTCAGAGAGGTGAGGGTGGGGTTGGCTTTTTAGTGCGAGAATGCCTGGTAGATGAGGTTGAGTTTATTACTGATGTGCATTATGAGGAGAGTGTGTGGATGAAAGTAAGGGGTGGAAGGGGAAGTTCAGCCTTTTACATTGGGTGTGTGTATATGCCTACTGATTGTACGAGTAGTGCTAGCATTGAAGGTTGTTATGAAAAGCTTAAAGAGGATGTGCTTAGCTTTAAGGAAAAGGGAAGAGTGGTCTTACTTGGGGATTTTAATGCCAGGGTTGGTAAGTCTGTAGAAATGGATGATGTCATTGGCATGTTTGGAGAGGATACATGTAATGCTAGTGGTAATAGACTGATTTCTTTCTTGAATGAGGTGGAGTTAGTGGTTTGCAATGGTAGAAGCTTGGTAGTGGAGCCTGAATGGACTAGAGTTAGGCCTACTTTAAAACAGATGTCTATAATAGATTATGTTATCACTGATGCTCAGCTTATGGCAGCTTCTGGGAATGTACAGGTAGATAACACTGATATTGGCTGTTCAGATCACTTTCTTGTATGGATGGAATTAGGTAGGATAGCCAACAGAGCTAAAAAGGAAAAGCGTGTAATTAGAAGGTGGAGATTAGATAGGTTTACAAATGAGGAGGTAAAAGTGAGATATCAGGAGGCATTAAAGGCTGAAGTACACAGCTTTTCAGAGAGCATTAAAAATAAGGTGCAAAAGGGCATTAAAGGACATGAGTTAGTGAGTGGAGTTCTGCATGAGTGGGAGAGTATTGTAAATAGGGTAGCAAAAAAGGAGGTTGGGGAAAAAATGATTGTTTGTGGCAGAGCAGCTAGATGGTGGGATAGTGAGCTTAAGGATAAGATTAGTTTGAGGCGAGAGGTTTACAAGAAGGTTATCAGGGGTAGGGAAGACTTATGGGATGAATATTGTAGATTGCGTAAGGAGGTGAAGGAATTAGTAAGGCAAAAGAAGCTTACAATGTGGAAGGAAGTAGTTGAGAAAGCTAATGTAGATTTTGAGGGGAATAGGAAAGAATTTTGGGCTTTTGTTGGTAGGAGAACAAAGGCTAAGAACAGAGGTATTGCTTCCTTGAAGGGTGTTGAGGGAGTATCTGTAACTAGTACCAAAGGCAAGCTGGAGGTGTTACAGAAGCATTATCAGCATTTGGGTAGGGTTAGTGTAGATAGTGATTTTGATGATGATTGGAAAGAGGAGGTCGAAAGTAAAGTAGAAGCTTGTGGTAGGATGTCAGGGTCATGTGAGGATGCCTTTTTAGATAAGGGAATAGAAAAGGCCGAGATTGCCAAATGCCTTAGGAAACTAAAGAATAGTAAGACAGGTGGTAGTGATGGGTTAGTGGGTGAGTTGCTAAAGTATGGTGGTTCTGGAATGGTTAGCTTGTTAGAGCAGTTATTTTCCGTTATTTGGCATGAGGAGGCTGTCCCTAGGCAATGGAGACAGGGCCTTATTGTAAACCTATTCAAGAAAGGGGATAGAGAGGATCCAGGGAACTACAGAGGTATTACATTACTGAGTGTTGTAGGGAAAGTGTTTTGTAAAGTGCTTAACAATAGATTGGTGCAGTGTTTAGATAAGGGAGGGGTATTGCATGAAGGTCAGGCTGGATTTCGAGTTAATAGGAGTTGCATGGATAATGTTTACTCATTGAATGAGATTGTGCAAGGCAGGTTGAGGGAGGGTAAACATACATATGCTTTCTTTTTAGATGTACGTAAAGCCTATGATACTGTGTGGCGTGATGGTTTGTGGGTAAAGCTATGGGATATGGGTGTGAAAGGAAGGATGTGGCGTGTAATTAAGAATATGTACAAAGCATCTAGAAGTGCCATATTGTTAGAGGGGGAGAAGTCGGCTGCATTTAGGGTGGAGCAGGGCGTGGCACAAGGCTGTAGCCTATCCCCAATTTTATTTTCAGTATTTATAAATGGCTTATTAAAGGATGTAGAAGAGGCTGGGCTTGGGATAGAGATTAGTAGTGGTAAGAGGATGGGAGGAATGTTGTTTGCTGATGATTTTGTAGGTGTTAGTGAGTCGAGGGAAAGCCTACAGAAGCTTATTGATGTTGTATATAGGTACTGTAACAGGTGGAGACTAAAGGCTAATGTGAGTAAGAGTGCAGTGATGGTGTTTTCTAAGGATAGAGTAGAGGGTAGGTGGAAGTGGGGAGAACATGAGCTTCCTAAGGTTTCAAGTTACTGTTATTTAGGCATAGATTTTGCAAGTAATGGAGCCTGGGATGTGCATATTAAAAAGGTGATTAATAATGGCAGGAAAAAGGTAAATCAGTTGCATAGTGTTATTAGTAATCGAGATATTAATTTAACTGCACGTAGGCTGTTGCTTCTTTCTGTGATTAGACCTAGTATAGAGTATGGAGGGGAGATTTGGGAGGGTAATAAGGGTCAAGTGGCTGGATTAGAGTCCATTATTCTGGGGGGAGCTAAAAGGATTCTGGGCTGTTCGTCTAAAACTTGTAATGAAGCAGTTAGAGGTGATATGGGTTTAGAATCATTGAGGGGTAGAAGGGATAGAGCTAAATTAAAGTGTTGGTATAAATTAGTATCAATGCCTGAGGATAGATATCCAAAGCAATTATTCAGTCGGGAATGGGAAACTAAGCCTCGTAGAGGTAGACAAAGGAAAGCATGGGGTAGAGTGGTTGATGAACTCTTTATGTCATTAGGTTTGGATAAGCATGAATGGGTGGAGGATATTAAGAGGGGAGAGAGTTCACTAGCTTCATTTTTGGCTTGTATAGAGGAGAGTATTAGTGAAAGGGAGGGTAAGCAGTTTGAGGAAGGACTGAATAGTAAAGTAAAATTAGACATGTACAAAAGGTTTGGGAAGGAAGTAGAATTTAAGAGGTATTTGCATGGGGTTGGTGATGCAGGAACAAGACTCTTGTTTAAGTTCAGGTCAGGAACACATGGCTTGAATGAAGAGCTAGGCAGGCATAGAGGTAGAGAAGGCAAATCAGAGTGTGTGTTGTGTGGTGCTGAGTGTGAGAGTGTAGTTCACGTGTTGTGGGAGTGTTCAGCCTATAGTAATATTAGAGACACCTTTGTGGAGAAGCTTCGGGAGCTTTTAGGGAACGGATATGCAGAGTTTGACAAGCTTAATAGTATAGAGAAAACTGCATATGTTTTAGGAAGTGAGCTTTGGGAATACAACTTTGACGATTTACTCAGCTTAGTGAAGGAATATGTTGTAGGTGTCTGGGATGCGCGTAAACAAAAATTGTATGGTGATGACTCATGCCCTAGTCAACTTCAGTCCTTGGCTGAGGATCTGCAGCTGGCTAGAGTTGAGGGGCAAAGGGATGGTAAGTTATGTTCCTCAGGTGAGGGAGGAACAGGTGGTAAGGATGTGCCTGTATGTGCATATGTGTGTGGCTCCGCCCATGATTGTGGGTGCGTGATCAATGGCAGTAATGCTATGGTAGCTTCATGAGTATTATTTATTTATTTACTTGGCAAGGATCGAGAGGTACTACAAAGATTCTGTTGGTCAAAGGCACTGTGCACAGAACTGTTTGGTACAAAAATGAAGGCAAATGCTTGTGCCAATTCTGTGCTAGGCCATTTCACAAAGAAGATGGAGAAATCAGGGTTTAGAATGTGATTGTAGCAGTTCACTCACTTGAGAGTCTTACCATGTATAGAAACATAATATTTTGTGTCTAAAAGGTAACAGCATTCTGTAATACTGACCCATTCTACATGTAAGGCTAACGGGTGTGTCAGTGCCATCCCTACATAGAGAGTCTACCGACTCACTGATGTTAAGACAGTTAATAGTAGAGTAAGAACACATAATAAATTAAGTAACTGTACATTATGCACATTTAGTGAAAAGGAGAAACACATATGGAAATGGCTAAGAGTCCATTACACATGTATCTAAGTAGAGGTTATGCTCAATCATCAATTTCTTTGTCTCTATATCAAAAGTACATACACTATACTTTCAGGTACTCTCAGATCACAAATAATGTACAATGCATGAGTTGTGGTGAATTGTTCTGTAAAAAGAAATGTTCATTATCAGAAGAGGAAAAGGTTATGTACCCTATTACCTAGTAGTGCATGCAATGAAATACCCTAGCTATTAGTCAACAGGCTAGCCTGATGGGTATATAAGTACAGCGATCAGTTAACATTAAAAGCTAGAAAGTGCAACATGCATTCTGTGTTAGTGCTGATATCAGTATTGCAGCTCTGCATCAGGTTCCCAGCAGTAGCAGGGGACTGCTATGATGACCCTCTGAACAACAACAGGAGCTATGACAACTGCGGTACCTGCTACCAAACCTTGGCCAATGCTCTGATCAACACTGCAGACAACAAGTATTACCTCGGAAAAACATTCTTTCCACACGATGCTGTCATGCCAGTGCAAGTTACAGTTACCTACAAGCCTGTCAGTGTTACGGAAGCAAAACGTGATATCAAGTGTCGAACAGATGGTGGTGATACCACGTGGTACTGGATACAGGGAGAGTTCTTCGCTTATCAACCTTTAGATGTCTTCACCTATCGCTCCCTTTTCTTTAGTCATCCTCGTGGGCGCCAAAGCTCCATTGAGCTCTACCTCCCGTATCAGTGCTTGTGTGATTCTGGTAATTTTGAAGAATTCTTTGAATATCTCACACAACGAGTAAGTTAATAGCATTTGTAGGCATTTACTGTAACTTCGTACATGTAGATACATACATTGGAAACCCAAGTACATGTAGGTCCATGTGCTAATTGTTGTTGGGCAAGTTCCACCTAGTATGTCCAGCTGGCAAGGGGTATCATGTCACCAAACCTACCCCTACATGTACATGTAAGCTCGAAACAGCGCTGTCCAGGGATCGCTTATATAGCTTGTCTGGCCCCACCAGATACAGTTTTTTCATGTAAATGACCACACTTTATACAAGCCTACCAGTGGTATCCTACGTAAATACATTGTGGGTTGCTCATGCTCGCCCATATTGCACACCAATTCTAGTGGTACAGTAGAACCTCGGTTATCTGAACACCTCTGGGCTCAATGAAATTTCTGGTGCTCATATAACTGAATTTGTTTGGAAAAGTGAACCTACATACCTGTTTGCAGTTGCGTAGTTATAGCATGTAGGATGGCAACTGTGGACAGTGTGATACGAGGCCATCATGTTTACAACAATGGATGGACTCCTTAAGCAGCATTTTCAACGTGTACAGTTGCCTAAAGTGCACAAGCTGTAGCATTGCGTATACCTTGTTCTAATTAAGTGAATTTACTTGTGAGCGCCTCTTAGGATAATCGAGAGTTCGGATAATTGTGGTTCAGATAACTGAGGTTCTAGTGTACATAATACTTCTATACATGTCTTCTATTTACAGTTGAGCTTCCATGTGTCATACCACACTGGTCGCTACATGTCAGATACATATGAGGGGAGGGCTATTAGAGCAAGTCATCCACAGTATAACGACAACGACGTGCTAGGAAGTATTGGTTTGCCAATTGTACAAGTTGTATATATCGTGCCTTTTTGTTTGGTTTTTGTAGTATTAATTATTGTTATTGTTGTTGTATATGTTGGTGGACATGAGGACCTACTAAATGGCCTAATGAAGGGGAAAATACGCAAGGTACTAAAGAGGAATACAGAAAATGGCCAAAATAACGAGAGATTGCATGACTCAAATGACCAAATGAAGCAGAAATTACACAATACATGGAAGAAATATAGAAACGCGCTCAGTAACAAGCTTCAAATGCAAGCGAACCTGGCTGCAATATCTCTGATTTGTTGTTATTTCACTATATACACTTTTACTTTGGATATTGTATCTGTGGTTGTAGAAAACATCACAAATTTGCCAAAATACTTTGAGAGTATGAGTTATGGCTTATATGTCATTACTATTGTGTGTACTGTAGTGTCACTTATATTCAATCTCATTGGCATAATTTGGTTCCTTGTTGTAATGTGCCACAATTGTTGTCGTAAGGAGAAGTGGGAAGTGTACATTCCTATGATATTCTGTATCGGAAGTGCATTGCTATCACTGTCTTTTCACTTTCAAAACATTCTAATTGCCTGGTCTACAGATCCATTTTATGCCAGCAGAATTTCTCTGTTATATGGAATTATAATTTTCAGCTACTTTGTATTTTTTAAGTATGCTTATATTGCTCCTATTAAAATAACACGAAGAAATGAAGACACCAATAATCCTAATCATTGGAGTACAAGGGAATTGATCATTCTTGCAATCTCTCTCAGTGTCACAACAGTCGTGTGCACTAGCATAACAATAATAGTAAGTCTGTTTGTTGCTCATGTACCAACCAATAGATCTCTGGAACAGTCTATTACTGGAATTGGAACCATGTACAATGGTGGAGTAATCCTTGTGGGTGGACTGATAGCCTACAGTATGGGTATGCAGTATTTTGGAAATGGGTTTTCTTTGGAAATGGCTCTGAAGAAAGCCATGAAGGGTATAAAGAATGCACCATTTAATCCAGATGACAATGGAACCTGGCAGAAACTAACAGAAGAGGGACGTATGACAGAAGTCATGAAAGCACTTATCAACCGCCAAGCTTGTCTAGCCAGACAAGAAACACCTTAAAACCGGAACAGCACTTTGAACTAAAGTAACAACAATATATACTTCAGTATGCATATAATTATGTGTATTCAACAGTGAAAAAGTGCATTTATGTTCTGTTTTCTTTCATTCAATCTAGTCAAGTGTAAAAGTACTGATGTTGAAGTATACATACATGTACATGTCATTAAGATGCATATGCTAATTTTGAACTATAAACAGTTGCAAATTAATAATTAAGATAGAGAACCAGTAGTTAAACCATTTTCCTACACCAATGTACCAGTGTGAGATTCTTAACAGGTACAGACATAAAGGCTTAATTAACTGAAGTTTTAACACTAATAACATGTTGGTACAGAGAGACTACTAACGATCTTATCATGCACATGTTCTACACACCTGGTGTAGTACAGGTAGCACTCCAATCTGCTGTAGGAAATGGATGACCATCACAATAAACATGTGTCCAGGATAGTGTCCATTCTCCTGGCTGTCTACACAACACACCTGTGAAGAAAAACGCTTAGTGAAGCAACTACAAATTCCCACATACAAAAATAATAAAGTGCAAACCCCTCGGCACTATTAATGAGCTATACATTGGAAAATAGCGAAGAACTGGCCCTGTATTACATAATAGCTCATATTTCAGGTAGCATTTAGTACCCCGATGGGTACATTCCTTTCTCAAACGATATTATTGCTCTCAAAAAATGCACATAGCCCTTTGTGCATGCTCACTGACGTAAATGGCCAACTTTAGGTACTGCATAAACAGGAAATGTACATATAGCTGTAACTTTGGAATGAAGCATTTTAAAATGAATACATGTATTTCCAATAAGGCGATGATTCTTATGGTGTCCCTTTTTGGGCATTTTATTGCACACAATGGTAGAAATCATCTGAACAGACAGACAGACAGACAGACAGGCAGACGGACACACAGATGCACACACGCACGCACGCACACGCACGCACGCACACACACACACACACACACACACACACACACACACACACACACACACACACACACACACACACACACACACACACACACACACGTGCACACACACACACACACACACACACACACACACACACACACACACACACACACACACACACACACACACACACACGTGCACACACACACACACACACACACACACACACACACACACACACACACACACACACACACACACACACACACACACACACACACACAAGTACCGTAACCCTCTTGTGCATGCGCAGAGAGTTCCTCAACCGTTAAAACAGCAGGTGACTATATATACAGTGTAATGTGGATATTTTGTCTGCAGGTGACCAAGAAAATGAATTAGTACAAGCCAAGGTCATGCAGTACAAAAAATGCACTGAAGTGTTAAATCCTTGGCGTGTATATAACGTGTGTGTGCGCAAATCCTTGAAAATGCATGCACTATTGAAAAGCTTACATGTAACAGAAAGTATACGGATGATTCGTAAAAGACAGAGACCAAAGAGAAAGAAGCTCGCTGCCTTCACATCACATCATATTCCAGGCAGCGTTTAGCTAATTGTTAGCCTCTTAGGACCTTATAAGGTTCTGCTGTCAAAAAATTGCGTGGAATGTGGCGGTAGTACCGTCATAGGCTGTCACGGTTAAACAAATGACGCCATAACTTTTGAGTGAAGCATCTATCGCGAAATCCCTTCTGAAAATGTGCCTCACACACACACACACACACACACACACACACACACACACACACACACACACACACACACACACACACACACACACCAAGTACAGTAGTCCTCACCCACTGCATGCAGGTTGAGGGTTAATAAGTTGTTTTGACAAATGTGTGTGGTTATCTCACTTGCATCATATTCTAAATGCCTGACTATAACCTCTCTTGATGTTCAAAGAATGTATGAAATTCCTAAGGGATATTAACTGCATTATGGAGGAATGTGGTGCATATATAAGGGTTGGCTCCTTATGACGTTTTAATAATGTACAGTACAGTGGGTTACATATGTGAGTTTTCCTGGAAATAAGGTACTACGTATCAGAAGCAGTCTTAACGTCTCTTAAATTATGGAGGCAATTAATAAAGGGACATCCTACATATCTCATGAGAGGTTGTATAGTCATAAGGGAATACCGTGTAACTGAGATAACCACACCAGTTTGTCAAAACAACCACTGATATTCTTGGCAGTGATGTGCATGCAGGGAGCTAACTGAGGCACAAGAGCAATAGGTAAAGATACGGTAGCAATAGATGGCAGTGCTGTAGTTCATATCTGTCTATGGCTCTAAATACTAAGGTCAGTACAGATCATGGCTAGCCACAAGCCAGCCTTAAACGATGCCAAAGGATCCTGAGCTCGCGAGTGCTCGTGTATAAAGCTTGCACAGAGCAGCCAAGGGAATACAAGTGGACGTGTAGGCGTTGTAGTTGCTACGCCCGCGCGCAATTAACTTCTCTCTACCCGTGACGTCACTCTTCTTCTTCGTCTTTGTAACCTGCACTAATAGGAGAGTTTAATGGGCAGAAACCTGAACTGAATTGCGCCTTTCCCGGAGAGTGGGGAGAAATCTGATGAAAAAGTGCTGTAAGGGCAAATTGTCTACCCATTCTATACCGAGACAAGGAGTGGAGATCAAGTTCAGAGGCTGAGGAGTGTAATAATGAGGCCCTGACTGAGGAGAGGGCTGGGCAACGGATACTAAGATGCGATGGATCCTCCTGCTCCTTCCCACACAATCGACAAGTCGGATCGTGCCTGCGGCAGTTGGTAAACCATCTATAATTAAAGCGGCAGGCGTCCTCCTCGAGGCCATGGCAGTTCACTAGGAGTCTGATGCGGAAATTGTCATCCTTAGTGAGGGAAGGGAAACCATGGCACACCATCCAGTGGGAAAATTGCTTCCACAGTCGAAAATCGCAATCAGAGAGAGGAAGGTTGCTGCAAGTGTCAATGAAAGTGGAATAGTCTAGAGATTGAAACATCTTCTTAATCCATCGCTTCCAAGACAGTTTACTCCAATCACCACTAAGAATAGTTGGAATTGCCGGAATATCATACAACTGGACCAGCTGATGGAGGGATGGAATGATACCAAGTGGTGGGGAACTGGCTAGCTGCTTCTCAAAAAGCACATGAGGGAGAGAGTTGAGGGGTAGTGAATACATGAAGTTAAGTTGCCGTTGGTGAATCATAGACTGAACAGAAGGGACACCCATAAGATGTCGTAGAGCAATACTTGGGCAACGTAGCGGCAGTCCTTGAATAGTCCTTAATATTTAGCGGTGAACTCTCTCCAACATGGTAACCTCTGATTTAGTTAGTGACCACAGCTCACATCCATATAATAAGATTGGAATGCAGAGAGAAGAATATACGTAGTTTAAAAGAAGTGCAAGGTGTAAGCATCCAAAGTGAGAGCCAACAGCATTCAGTGCAAAAAATGCACTCTGTGCAGAAGAACACCGTTCAGTGGTACGGTGAACTGATGATGGGAGTACACTACGAAGAATTCCTAAGTGAGAGTGGGTGTCACATTCAGGAATCTCATCGATCACCACGCAACAACCATTTCCTTGAAGAACGATTTCTCTTACGTGAAACTGGAGATTTACCAAAAACCAAAATTGCTGATTTAGAGGCATTAAATTGGTAACGCCAGAGGAGCGCATAGTTAGAGGTGATGTCTAGCATATACATACTGAGGTACATATACATGTATAGGACACCTACATGTACATGTACACATGCCTATGAAGAACCGTTAGAATGGCTTTGAAACAGTCAGACTGGTTCTAAAGTTGTCTGGACAGTTTACAAACTGTCTAGCCACCTTTAAAGCTGTACATGACGGATTTACAATGGGCCTGGTTTTCAAAACAGTCACGACTTTTGCTCTGCGCACACCTTTTTTCCATGTAATGTACATCAGGATTTCATGAAAACATTGTAGAGTAAGTTTTGAAGTACATGTACATGTACATGTATGTACATGTGCATATATACATGTAATGTGCACATAGAAGTATAACCTTAGCCCACAGTCTAAAGAGTGTAGCTAGCTGGATACAGCGCTGGTCAATTTCTGCATATAACATCAGTAGTGAACACAGAGCAACTGGCTGTGAAGAAATACAAGAAGATTCAAACACATACCCTTCCCTCTCTCTCTCCTTCCTCCCTCTCTCTCTGTCACTAACACACACCCCCTTCCCTCTCTCTCTCCTTCCTCCCTCTCTCTCTGTCACTAACACACACCCCCTTCCCTCTCTCTCTCCTTCCTCCCTCTCTCTCTGTCACTAACACACACCCCCTTCCCTCTCTCTCTCCTTCCTCCCTCTCTCTCTGTCACTAACACACACCCCCTTCCCTCTCTCTCTCCTTCCTCCCTATCTCTCTGTCACTAACACACACACCCTTCCCTCTCTCTCTCCTCCTTCCCTATCTCTCTGTCACTAACACACACCCCCTTTCCTCTCTCTCTCCTCCCTCTCTCTCTGTCACTAACACACACACACACACACACACACACACACACACACACACACACACACACACACACACACACACACACACACACACACACACACACACACACACACACACACACACACACACACACACACACACACACACCTCTATACCTCTTGGCTGACAGCAGTGCAAGACCTCTCAACTACATGTACATGTATGATGTGCTAATTAAAGAACAAGCAGGAGGATATACTAGTGATACAGAGTTTACTGAGAGTGTTATTCCCCATGTACATACTTACATTTCCAGCTTCTACCCGTACTTCACAACAGAGGCCACTGCAGACAAACACAATAATAATTGTCTTCATGTCAATACAAATTAAACTGTGTACACACATGTAAAATACGTACTAAGTCCTAACAGTCAGATTCAATCTGATTCCATTGTCCCACATACACATGTACATGTATATACATGTACATATGTGGGAAGCTATAGCACCAACATAAATATGCAACCTGAGCAAAGGTAACCACCTCAAAACGTCTTATCTGGAAATTATAATTGTGCGGATATCCCATACCAGCCCTTATAGTGAAGTGCCTCAAGTTACACTTTACTGCCTCAGAATCCATGCAGGCATTAACCTATACACATACATATAAAGTTATCAAACAGCCTAATGATGGAAACACTATCAACCCACATCAATGTTAAGTCATTGTTAAAGATCTTGAAAAAAACTCAGTGGGATTCGAACCCAAAGACCTTCTGATTACTAGTCAGACACTCTTACCACTGAGCCACTGGATCTCTTGTGGCAGAGGAGTGTAGGATGGATGTTATTATCCTAAGGACTGTGTTCAAACCCAGACAATGACTTGGCTACACAGGCAAGGCATATACATGTATATACAACATGCAAAGCACGTTACACTCAAACTCCGCCTTAATGTACATATATAGTAGTCTAAAATTTTCGGTTAACAGACAGACACTAAAACAGTTCAGTTAAATCACCAACCAACCAAGGCAAAACGTCTAATTTTGTGCCTGTATACAATGTATATATGACTTGTAATGTATGTATATATGACTTGTATAAATTATTGTACATGCTTTAATAGGTACACAGCATTGTGTATCTACATGTACATGTACATGTATAAGTACATGTGTACATATACAATGTATATATCAACCTTGGCTGATGCTTAAAGAGAACTCTGGGAATCTTGTTGAAGGAAAAATAGTCTTCCTTGATATCTCCATATACTGCACCTGTAGCACATAAACAGTATAGTTGAATACCAAGGCAGTGGGCAGGTTTTACATAGCGGAGGCTATAGCATGTGTAATATGTGGCTCATGCAGGTACAAGGATAAAAGGCTACATGTGTAAGGGTACAAGTGTATCAGAAGTACATTCTATAAGCAATACAGATATACATGTATACATGCACATGCTATGTACATGAAAATAGTGTTCAGATAAACAGCAGATGGCTGTTTCGGGATGGTTGGCCCTCATCAGCGTGGAGTATGGCTATAGTTGCTCTGTGACGTACACCCTAGACTTATATACATACCCTACTGAGTGGTTGTGACATCAATATTCATACAAACACTTACCTATACACCCCACCATCTATATCTAGCCAAAAGTACAGGTACCAAAGAATGTCATGTACATGTTTTGGGCCTGTATACAATGTATATATGTATACTAAGTTATATATCTATACTAAGTTTGAGTTCGCCTCTTCTTCAGGTTGAGAGACGCTTTGCCTTAATTGAGTTGTATTGCTTTGTATGTGTGATTCATCCCCAGCCAGCTGAGCTGCCTCGGTAGCTCAGTTGGTAGAGCATCTGCCTAGTACGCAGTATGTCGCGGTTTCGAGTCCCGCCTGAGGCAGTTCTTTCTTGAAAATAACTGTCTTGGGTGAGTTGTGTTGTGTTGTATTGTATTGCTTTGTGAGTCTCGTGGTTTGATTATTTCATGTACATGTACCATTATTGTAGAACACTGCTGCATTGTATATACATGTACCTTCGCCTTCATGCTAAGTTTGAGTTCACCAGTTCATCTGGTTTGTGATGCTTGGGTTGAGGTGCTTTGGTTGCTTTGTATTGTATATGTGATTCGAGCCCAGCCAGCTGAGTTGCCTCGGTAGCTCAGTTGGTAAGAGCGTCGCCTAGCAAGCGGACGGTCGTGGGTTCGAGTCCCACCCGAGGCAGCTTTTTTCTTTGAAAAATACTGCCTTGGGCGAGTTGTGTTGTGTTGCTTTGTACGTCTTTCTGTTGTGTTGTGTTGCCTTGCCTTTCTTTCGAAGCATCTCATGGATGATTAAAAAGTCATGTATATACTTACCCCTTTTTCTCAGTGCTCCTACCATATTCCTCATGCACTCAGCAATTACCTTGAAAAAACAAAAAAGGCAAACTAGGACCAATGAAGAAACTACATGTATATAGATTTTGTACATGTACACCAATAATTATTGCTTAATTTAATTTGTATGCAGTAATGACAGGGGGCTAACAATGGATGATTGTACCATGTAGACTACCTGTCCAGAGTGCATTGTACAGGTACAATCACACATGCACAATACATACATATACATGTAAAGCTGACATGCATATAAGCTGGAAAGTAACTTTAGAAGGATATGTTAGATTCACTTCTATTCCTATACAGGCACTTGCTCTATGTACAATGTATACATACCTTGTTCTCACTAGCTCCGTGTATGCTGATGCTGAGGTTTACATTACTAGACATCAGTGCAAATCCGTATCCACTGGAACCAAACAGAGTGACAGTCACATCTGGAAAACACTCATAAAGTCAATACACAATGAATTCCACAAGCTACACAGTGTACATATGTATCACTCACGCCTTGAGACTTCAAAGATACATGTAACATCCTCCAATGGCATAATATTTGAGTGTAAATTATAGTATTACACTTCCAGCAGTGTAGTCAGTAGTGTGCTGCTTGCTACATGTAGTTACGCTCATGTGCAGAGGCCTACGTACGTGAGGCGGAGTTTATGTTTCACGCATGCGCAACATCTCCGTTTGTATAATGCGCCGATATCGATGGTTCTGCACTTTAGTGCATTCATTAAGCATTGTCATTTACAGGAAAGAGAGGCTACATATGAAAGGAGTGTAACTGAGATAACATTTTGTGTTAAAATAACCACCTAATAATTACATGAGGTTATTTTAACATTGAATCATTCAAGATCAATATACATGTACATGCATATTATCACTCTATATGTAGGGATGGTGCCAACATGCCCATTACCCTTAACTAAAGTAACGGCTCAGAACTCCCAAATGCGGATGTTTTAAGCCTTTTCAGACAAACTACATGCTCTGCAAGTGCTTCTATACTCTCAAAGTATGTAAAATATACAGCTACATGTACAGTGATTTTCAGAAAATTGTAAAAACACCGATTGTTCATCATCATCATCATCATCATCATCATCATCATCATCATCATCATCATCATCTTCTTCTTCTTCTTCTTCTTCTTCTTCTTCTTCTTTTCCTTCTTTTTCGTTTTGTCATTGTCTGTTTCTTTGAACGACCAATTGTTGCAGGCAACTGGACCCGCTTTTGTACTCAGTACTCGTAATATTCATACAAGACAGGATGTAGAGTTGCTAGCTACATGTACATGTATCCTGCTTATATATAGGTATGCAAGGGAGGTACACGTACATGTAGAACTCTGCAAAAAAGTCAGTAGGTTTATGCGTGTTGCTACACACAGTAAAAACCAGTGAAACAAGTGTAAAAACATTTTCACTAAAATGTTGAAGG
Organism: Theonella swinhoei; assembly: GCA_963970385.1. Classification (NCBI taxonomy): domain Eukaryota; kingdom Metazoa; phylum Porifera; class Demospongiae; order Tetractinellida; family Theonellidae; genus Theonella; species Theonella swinhoei. The sequence continues at coordinate 2,953,117 of OZ019953.1, forward strand.
ATGTAGGGATTGAAGTGCCAAAAAGCATAGAAACAAGGTCAAAGTGCAGTATGCATGCAGGCAAGGATGATAGCGTGAAACAATCATAACATGCGTAACCCCATTAGTATTTACAGATGCAGGAATATGGATCGATACATATCCAACATTATTTTTAATACTGACTTTGCCACACATATATATATACATGTACATGTATATATGTGTACGTGATTTCTAATTTTACGTGCGCGTTCACCACACGTCAAAAATGCATTGCACTCACCTAGTAATAGACAATACCAGCTAGTCTTGTTATATAATCATACATGCACTTACCCAGCTCATCCTCTCTGAGGTCTGTTTTCAGCTGCCTAGCTATCCCATGCCGAATATCCCTCTGATCCTGTGCAGAGTGCTGGTGAAAGGTGTCCATTAGGAATGATGTGAGGGCTTTTAGGTATGAGGGTGACAGTGGGGGAAGTGTTAACAGGTGTTTCCGCATTTGATGCTCCTATAATAGAAAGACAGAATATAAGGCGGATTACTGAGGGAATCACTAAATACCTGGCTAGTAATGCACTCAGTTTTAAGCAAACGAATAGCCACTTCATGGCCTTCATCCATCATAACCTCAACAGATATGGTATATGCAAGCCTGGGCCAGTACTACACACACACACACACACACACACACACACACACACACACACACACACACACACACACACACACACACACACACACACACACACACACACACACACACACACACACACACACACACACACACCTACATGTATGCAACAACCATCACCCCATTCATCAGTTGATGAAAGAGAGCAAGCAACCTTTCTCTTTCAGTGACCCATTGACCAAGTCTCCATCGTTTAAAAATGTTATGTAAATGGTTTCATTATACGTGTATATATACATACATGTACGTGCTGAGGGTTTAGTACTTTTGTGCTTTCATTAAGAAAACATTTGCAAAAGAAGTGTATACATTATTTAGAGTATACATATACACAGCATGAAGTACATGTACAACAAACATGTACATTGTACATATGTACATGTACTACAGATGTCTGTACCTTTTGTTTATGTTGGTGTGCTTTGGTTTGGACGTGCTTCCTGGCCATCTTGACATTAGTCATGGGCTTACCACATGCCACACACAACAGACCTTCTTCTTTCTTTAACTGCACAGAAAATGAAAGGCAATGGCTCAAAAATGAAAGGAAATGACTCAAAATCATCTACACAAAGAATATGTCCATAAGGACATGTACATACATGTATACATGTACAATGTACAGTACGTATATATGTAAGTAACATGATATGGTGGATTGGATTGTTCTGAAACTACAACATAGAAATGCTCAGAATGTCAACACGACGACGACGTTGCCATGCACATGTGCACAATATTAACCCTTGGAGTTTACTACATACATGTACATGTATGTGTGAGTTATAACACCTGGAGAGTTGGTTAACTACACCCTCTACAGCTGCATGTAGTGTTTAAAATTCCTCAAGTTGTGTACAAGTATGCCTGAGACTCAGCAATACATACATGTACATACATGTACATCCATTTCCCAGGGGTATTGCAACTATATACTCCATGTAAATGTATAGGGCTAAATAAGGGGTGCTGAGTCACTATAGGTACCTAAATATAGTTCTATCAGTTAGTCTAGTTCCATATTCACATTCACCTGCACAATTACCACCTTCAAATAGGCAAACTACTATAGTCATCTTCTCCATCATGCACATGCATGTATTATGCCATTGCGATGGCACATATATATGTACATAGTGTATGTATGAATGAAACTAACCTTTATGCCCTTCTTTATTTTGGGAGATACGTCTTTCGTAGGGAAGACCAACATCTTCCCCAGTTTCTCCCTATCAGCTGGGGACATGTCCACACCTCCATTGCCACCTCCTCCCTTCTCAATGCCAGCCATCTTCACAGCTGCATACATGTATATACATGCAATGGAGTGCAGAATACTACATAATGTACACATATGTACATGTATATACATTAGCAGAGAAGCTCCACATACACTCCATACACCTACACAATCACCCTGAGTGGACCCCCTTGTAAATGTACAAGTTATATACACGATACTTGTACGGGTAGGAGGAAAACTCTAGTGAATGTTGCAGGAGCTCAGAAAGAATTATCTGAGACAGATCAGAATCAACAGTACAAAATTAAAAATGTGAATCAAGTAACACTATTCCTGGAGGCTATATGTATAGAGCTGAACAATAGTGCCATACGTCATACATGACCTCACCAACCGCATACATCTACCTCGTGAGTTAGGTTTCTATGATATGAGGCACAGGAGGGTAAGGGGTGGGCAATAAATGAAAACCAACTACGCGAACTTGATGTGAATACACACATTGTGAGAATAGTAAGTGGATATTGCGATTGCAAACGAAACGTACAAGATACGCTACAACGATCAACAGGCACAATCTGACCTTGAAATGTCTAAAAGCTTGCAGTGTCAGTGACGTCAGCCTAAGCAGTACATCTCGCGCGCGTGCGTACAATGACCTCTGACCTCCATGCAGTCTAACCATTCCTTGTACATGATATACATGTCATGCAATTACATATACACTGTATACTATAATAGATGATTGTCCTACCAATGAATGAGTGTCAAAATGTTCCTAGTGTTTTGAACATTATTTTGAACACAGTTGGTGTATCATCCAGGGCCCATATATGGGAGTGTGGTCACTATGGCCCATTAACTACAGTGGTTTGTTAAGTCCACACTGTGATGTCATGATGATGTGTGGCACCATTCCTGGCATATGGTTATAATGGCTATATGGTTATCATATAAGGCTGTGGGTTGGCCTTAGTAAGCAGATCCATTCAGACAGCGGCCCAAAAGCAGCTGGCAGGAATCAATCAACTGTCACCAAATACACCATTGACTTAGCTTATCTAGTCATGGTAATGCTGCCATTGTAAGCATATACCATATGTACCCAAGTTACCACTGATATATGGGATATAAACGTAAGCACCTACAGGATATTGAACCCTGTATTGTAGCTACAGCCTACCATATGTGGTCATCAAACACACTAGCAGGTGACATATAAGTTGAGCCACATGATCAACACAGCACTTCTGTTTTCAAACTCCACAGCTCTGAGGCCATAGCTAACTATGAAGATACAGCACTTTAGAGCTTTACTTGTGATCTTCTTCATTGAAATAGTGTCTGGATTTGCCCCAGCACTCTTCCATCATCTCAAGAAGAAAGATATTCAACAGTTTGGGAAATGCTCACTTCAAGAAACACAGGATCTCTTTGTAGACTACCCAGAGGTGTGTTATTCCTCTTTCAGTGATCTGAGCAATGAAATTAAGACTAACAACCAGGACCAAATGATGTATCAGCAACTCTACACCCAGTTATGTAGCCAAGAGTGTACTGAACAGATCAAGACATTCAGTCAAGTGTGTGATGCTCCTCGGCTCACTGACCCCTTTCTACATGCCAGTTTCTGGAGATTTCTGTCTGGTTGGAGTGTTCACTAACAATGGATTAGAAGCAGCTACTCACTGCTATTCTGCATTAGCTGCTGACTACTGCTCAGATAGCTGTAAATCGTCCCTGGTTCAGCTAAAGAATGATCTTGGTTGCTGTATCAATTCAATCTTCAATGTGACTGCTTACGGATTTGACAAGTTTAACATTGCTGACTCTGACCTCTGGGCACTGTGTGACATAGAAGTGGTGGAATCATGCAACAACTCTCCCCTTGCTTTAACTGACTCTAGTGCACCAACACAGCAAATATCTCCTGTAGTGATACTCTTTGCATTAATATTTGGTGTGTGGCTCTACCTATAGCTATAAACCACCACTATACACAGCTACTTGTGTGCAGTTTATTATGTCTGTATATACATGTGTTAAAAAGTATGGTGTGTCTATACTATAGCTAATAACGTCTTGGTGCAAAAAATATAGTTGTGTACCTGACACGTATATCCCAGTACTTAAACAGTGTAACTATGAAGTATCTAGCTGTCCATCAGAGTCAAACCTGGGGAGCACTGGCATGATAGGATTGCCATGGAGGGATTGTTGGGGAACGAAGAATGAGAACGAGTGAGTTAAGGCCTGCTGCAGGGAGTATAAATATTCAAAGTCAATAGCTACACAATAATACTATATATGGTGCAATTAACCAGTAACTAGCATGATGATAAAGTAATATGTTGGGATGGCATCCAAAGCAGAGCATGATAGCATGCACAATGCCATAACAATGTAGAGAGGGATAGACATGTGCCACACTGCATTGTTCAATACCACTGCCATACATGGATCGATACATACTCCCTAAACAGTCAAATCACTACAGCTTTATATGCAATTGCGGAATGAATAATGGGTTGAAAAATGTACTACCTTCCTTCTGTCAAAGTCATTGTTGTCGATATAGCTTTTTGCGGCTATTATATACATGTAAGTAGCATTCTTTCATTATACTTGGTAGCTGGTGTATACCAGGAATATTCCTGTATATGTATGCTGATAACACCCCTTGGCATTGGCGATTCCCTACCTGGCTAGTGGCTACCCAGGGCCTACCTATTGCAGGTAGCCTGATGATATTCATAATGGAAACTACATATCATGCTCATGTAAATCCATGAAAGTGAAGCTACATGACACTATTTATCTACTACAACCAAAAACAATGAAAAAGTTCATGTGGCAGATCCACAAGACTGCAATATAAGATACTTACTGAGTATACACTCCTTGAAGTGGGAGCCATCACACTTGATCCAGGTCCTGGCATTCCTGATCTGGCTGATGTGCTCTGAGAGAAGACAGGAGAGTGAGAGCCACGCTGGTGAGTAGATGGATGAGATGATCTGGGAAACACAAGATAGAAACCTCAGTGTAAAACCTTATTCAGGTTCATTGGGTGGCCTATCTATGTACATGTATATGTGAAGTTCATTTGCCACAAAGGTTTTAGTTACAACAATGATTAAATAGGTGTAGCCTAGGAGGTGGACAGTAGGGGGAATGGCTCACCTTGAAGGACCATCACTGTGTAATCGCTGTAACCTTGACTTTGTCTGTTGAAGACCTTGAAGGATATTACGACGATTTCTAGCATCTGCATAATCTGACCATATACATATTATGTTAGAATGCTGAAGGCAGAGGAAAACACAATGGAACTGAGTCATGAAGAGCATCATACTTCAAGTCAGTGTGGTCAGCTCTCAACATGGAGTGTATATGCATATAAAAACCAGTGATGATTTTATCACTCATGGGGAGTCTAATAAGCCAAACAAAAAATAAGCTATATAACTACTACAGATCTACACCTAGGCCTAACAAGGTATGCCACATATAATAAGTATATTTATACATGGTATTGGAAAACAATTCCTGTTCCCGGAAATGGATCAGGGTTCTAAAGCTACATGAAGGGACAAACATAAATGTATATATACACGCCTGCGGTACATAACACTGGCACATTAACAGTTAGAGTAAACGTAGACGAACCTGCCATGATAAGTCATCGCCTGAGGTAGGGTTCAAAGGTCATCACTATGTGTGCGCATGCGCGAGGAAACGACTTGGCTTATCTGTACTCACGTGCAGGAATGGCTCAGCTTGTGGGGGGGGGGGGGGGGCAACGCAGGGCACGTTCCCCACCCCGGGCTATTTTATACTCAGCTCTAACGGTAACGGTACCCTGTAGGCCTATCACTACACGCTACATGTACCTAGTACCTACGATTACACCTACGCGCATGCGCACTTCGCGCTTGTTACATGTTAGCATCGCGCGCGCCGCGAGAGAGAGAAATGGCGGCAGGCTTACAGTGTCTCCGCTCTGACTGAGGCTTCAACTGTCTCTACCACAACTTCAACTACTCGTTATTTGTTCGTTTTTTTCGACGTGGGCAACTGCCTAAATTTGAGTGCTGGTGCGGAGGAGGTGAGGTGGTTACAGTCTATGTATTACACCAACACAGTTCGGCTGGGTCTGTATGGATTCCTGGACCTCAACCAGCACTCAGGGGCTCGTGGGAGTCAATCAAGCACTGTTATCTCACAGTATGCTTTTTTATGCCTGAATTTGTTAATCTGTGTATACACCTGATTTTGTAGTCTGTATCCTATTTGTGTGTTTCTGTGTGTATGCCTATACCCTCTGGGTCCTGGCTTATAATGAACTTTGAACTTTGCCTACTATAGCTCGCCACCCCACCTTTACAATACCTGGATCCGCCCCTGCTAATGTAGCACAGTTCAATATTCAGCACAAGTTAGCCTTACCAAACTGTTCTTTGGTTGAGCTTGACTATACACCACGAACAAATTGCACTGGAGGAAAAGTAAAATTTCCTATGTGACCTGCTGTGGAATAGGTCATATTTCATGATATTTCCTGTACCTATCCAGTAGTAGATAGAGCTGAATGTCTTGTATAGATGTACATAAAGGACATTTAGCTCTATCCACTACTGGATAGGTACAGGAAATGTCATGAAATGTGACCTATTCCACAAGCAGGTCACATAGAAAATTTTACTTTTCGTCCAGTGTTGAGTGCCACAAGCGTATGATGTGGTGCTACGGTCTGATATTGAGGCTACATCCTTCCACATTTGATTGTACGTTCACTTTTTAACAGTTGTATACATGTTCACTTCAGCTATTACAGCAATACACATTACTATGGCTAGACTAATAACAGTAGAGGCTTACAGGGTTTTCAGCTATGTATACATTACAAGTTATAATTACAATCAGTTCATATATTCTGTAGCAAATTACTTTCAAAGATTGCAGATATCAGCTCCAAGTTCCCTGACTGCACACACATTGAGGATGTTTCCAATCCTCTCATTCAGTACTGAGTCAGATAGGAATGTATCTCCACTAACACACTCAGCAACATCCAGACTGGCTATACCAGTCGGGCAATTGGGGTTGACCCTCATTAATAACCAATCAATTGTCAGAGACGGTGCAGTGAGGACCCAGTTCTGAATAATGCTCAACATGTAGGAGGAGTGTGCAACATTAGTGGGAAAAGGGTTAATAAGTGTGGAACGATATGTGACTGTGGTGGGGTTGCCATGGCAAACAAACAGTCCTTGTCTTAGAAATATTTCAGAGAACTCAGTGCAGTTAGTACAACGCTCACGAATGATACGAGTTATATGAGAGTGTAACTGAAGTTTAATACGTTCCTTGGTCTCCAGCTGGAAAAAGAAGGGATGGAACTAACACATAGGTTCACACATACACACACACACACACACACACACACACACACACACACACACACACACACACACACACATCTAGCTACAGGTGGTTAAAACATATGTGTTGAGGTGTATAGTGATACTAACACAACACACAGTTAACTTAGGTAACTCCATATCCTGTTATTGGGTTACACATGTTACTCTGTCATCATCCCTGCCCTGCATATACTCTAGCCTGTTTCCATGGTTTTTGAGTGGTGTCATGTATATAGCTATGATGTAACTTACCCCCCAGTTGAGACAGTAGTCTACAGGTCCAAACTGTATCTGGAAATACTTCTTATCTGCAGAATAAGGCACTATGTAAGTCATAATTTGCATGTATAGCTATTGACTTACCAAAAGTAAAAGAGGTGGTAGTGATTGGGGTATTGACTAGTAACTCCACAAACTGAAGGGAAAAGGTATGCACATATCCTGGTATACTGTCATCAACATTAATTTCTAATGATGTCACATTTATAGGAACAAGAGACACATGCTGAGTCATCAAAACACCAGTTTCATTGAAAAAACTCTGGTAGTGCACTTCAGTTGGAAACAGTGAGTGTCCAGTCCATTTCAATTTGAGAGCTGTGGCATTCACTGGCTTTATGTATATCACTTCAAGAGCTGAGGATAACGAGAAATAGAGTCTATATCCATACCTGATACAATCCCCAATGCATGTAAGGCTGCATCTATGCAGTAGGTCAAGGGATGATGACATGCATTTGTTGGAAAACAAGTTGTAATTGACATGGTAAACAAATCATGTAAATCGCCTAGTGTTTCACTGCAGCTGTCGCTACATCGTGTAAGTGGTAACAGACAGACACAGACAGACAGACAGAGAGACAGACAAACCAAGTACTGGAACTCGTGCACTGAGGGTTGCTCACTATCAGTCGTTTCAGCAATAGGATCACTGTATACTCCAACACCAGCACTGTTCACTGCTGCCACTTCAACTGTATACTCAATAGCTGCAGATAGTCCAGAGATGGTGTACATTCCTCCACTGGAGTCTAGAGTAGCCATCTCAACAGTCCTGTCAGCACTTTGCTGTACTCCATACCGCACTATATAGCCTGTTAAACCTCCATTGTGGTTTATGCAGTCAATTCCTCCCCACTGGACAGTGATACTGGAGGTGGTACTTCCTATACTTATAAGAGCAGGAGCAGCGGATGGAACTGTAGTAGAAGAAGAGAAGAGGAGGAGAAGGAGGAGGAGGAGGAGGAGGAGGAGGAGGAGATGATTGATGATGATGATGATGATGATAATGATGATGATGATGATGATAATTTTCTCTCACCTGCCTCTTCAGTTATTACAGTGACAGTCTCACTGACTATACTAGTAATAGAATTGACTGCTGTAACAGTGATCCTGTAGAGACTGTCTTCCTCTAGTCCTGATATATTGTAGTTAGTGGTAATATGATCAGTGTTGATAGTACTACTGCCTTCATCCTCATCAGTACACCCTACTGAGGTATCTCTCTGCCACATCACCTCATAGCTGGTCACCACTGAGTCACTGGGAACACTGAGGGAGAGGGAGATGGAAGTGGCATTTGTGGAGGTCACAGTAATGGTTGGTTGTCCGAGAACTGAAAGTGTACGGAAGTATATATAGGCAAGATGTAAATAACCCTGTATTTAATGCATACTGACATACCTAAATCAACCGTCACATTCTCACTAAGGAAGTGTTGGGATGTGGCCACAATGGATATGTCATAGCTCTCTCCATTCTGAAAACCAGTCAGTAGGTAGTTGTCTGTGGAGCCATCACTAACATTCACACTGCCACTGCTGCCACCACTATAGTAGATCCTGTACCCAGTTGTATCCCCCAGTGGAGTGGGTGGGCTCCAAGACACTCGGATACTAGTGGGACCTTCCTGGACTGCCATCAGGTTAGTGGGAGCTGAGGCAACTGGAGGGAAAGAAAGTCATGATGTTGTGCGTGTATTTCCTTCAATAGTGTAATTAGGCAACTGTTTATGATCTATGTACATACCTTGTACAGTGTAAGTAGCCGAATCCTCAGATGGTTTATTATTAGCCACAGTACATGTGTAGAGTCCTCCCAGTCTCCCAGTCACAGTCAGGGTGTGGGTATACTGTGAAGTCATACGATTATCTAACACAGTCTCATTTCCTTCAGTGACAGTGACAGAGTCTCTGGTCCAAGTGACAGTGGTAGCAGGTCCACCAGTGGAAATACAGGTGAGGGTGAACTGAGGACTGGCTCCATTGAGGTCAGAGTCCACAGTGAATGTCATACCATCAGATATTCTGATGTTTCCTGAAAGAGAAATCATAATTGACAGTTATATAGGATTACTGGACTATGCCTCACACCACTATATACCTCCTCCATTGTGATATAGTCCCACATAGACGGCCTCTCCAACTGATGGATCATTATTATCATGGACAGCATTAGTTCCAATAAAACAGCGATATATACCAGATGGTCCAATAGCATTGTTAAAACGACGTATGTGAACTACTTGAGGTTGGAGACTCTCTTTAATATTACCTGATTCATTATAGAATGGCAGCCTTGTGCCACTAGGAAGAAACCAGTCTCCACGGGGTGAATGCTGCTCAGTACGACAACATGTACTCAGATCAGTGTGACACTGTACAGTATCATTATAATTGCCATCTCGGTCCCGCCCCACATCATCGAAGTCCACATAGGAATGGTTGGATAGATATTTTCCCATGAAGGAGATGTGAGGATATTCAGTCTGAGACTGGACCTCCACCAGAGACCAGAGGAGACACAGCAGTACTGTTGTACCTCTGCCTGCAATGATGCGGAGGGCGTAGATCTACAGCTACGTTACGCGACGTGGCTCCCCACACGAAAATTTAAATTTTAGGTCTTCTGAAGTTCTGAGACTGTTTTTGGTGCAATAAACAACGCTACTAACTATACACAGTCAGAAAAGTTACAAAAATACAAAAAAATGATCTTCATCTGGCCCCCGCGACAATCTCACATGCTTAGTAGTGCCAGAGTAGCCATCATCACCTTTACAGTCTGAGCTAGAGCACTAGCTGGAAAAGAGTTAACTGTCGACTACATGACAGGCAGCACATGTGGAACAGCCAGCTGATCGCCGAGAGCATGCCATGTTTCATGTCTACTGCACATAAAGTAGTTACGTTCTCATCCTTCCGCGATCCAGTTTCTTAATTTCAATGCGGCGGGCGGGTACCTGATTTCACTTACTACTCGTAGGCCGTGAGGAATTCTTGCGCATGCGCGAACAGTCGCCGTTTTTACTCATCTCAAATCCGCCTGGGAACTAAAGCCGACTCGATCACAGTTACTAGCTCCTCTATAGAAGACTATACCACTAGAAGCTTAGCAATATAGTCCCATTTCACGGGATGGGATCATGGACACGCCCTATCATTTTAGCTGTATGCGACAGGAAAAACCACGTGCGGGCGGGGATGAGAAACTAATATTTTATGTGGCCTAAGTATGAGTGCGCGCGAAATTCGATGCATCAATGTTTGCACCGATTTTTGGTAGGGCACAGGCCCTACCTGGCCCTACCGTAGCTACGCCACCGACCGTCATACGTCCAGTTGATAACTTTCTTACCTCTCCTGCACACAACCATGTTCATTTTATCAACTTCTCGCTGGCAATAACTTTTGTAGCAGAACAGCAACTCTTGCGAAGTTGAGTAAATTTAATTTTCCAAGTTAAACGACATTCATGCTTTGCGTCGCATCTGGATGGCCCTCCCACGCTAACGTGATCAAATGCATATAATAGTTTTACACATTACTGTAGCAACCATCACACAGAAATAAAAGCACACGTACATGTATAGTATCTTACAAAAAGCTGCTAGTAAACCAAACAATATTCCAGAGTCATTGTTATCATGTAACAGGTATACAAAAGCTAAGAGAAAATTAACGTCTGGTCAGAATCATTTCTTTTAAAAGTTTGAGTAGAGAGCAAAGGAATCAAGGTACACCAGAACAGCCTCAAAGATAGTCTGGTACTGCAGCTGTGTGTATATATATACAGATTACATCATGCATTGATAGTCATATACCCACTCACCACAGTACGTACAACTCCTGGTTTCTGTATCCTGAGAGCCTCCACCACCTGGAACACATCCACCACTCCCTCTGTCTTATACCTCGCAATGGTGGTGACTATGGCACAGAACATGCCAGACTGCAGTGTCACCGCAGAAAACACACACAGTGAATATTTTCCACCAGACACACAGCACAACTGGTACAGAGTGTGGCCATACCTGCAGTGAAGTAAAATAGGATTGTTCCCAGTCCTCCTTTCCAACCTCCTCAATCACATCAGTCACTGTCTTGAGGTTGCCACAGCTGCCATCAGGGGCCCAGTTAGTGATGTGGAACTGACTCACCTGATGAGCCTTACCACTCTAGGAGGGAAGACATAGTCTCCAGTTCACTGCTCAGTACTGGATGAGAGGGACTTACCTTGGCATTCAATACTCCAAAAGACCTGAGAGAATCCTTGGAAATTCTCCTCCCCCAGTACCTCTACTGTGAACTCTCCATAGGTCTGTGTGCTACCGCTGGGCCAGTAACTGTAGCACACCTCCTGTAGAGAGAGACACACTATCACATCTGCACACACCAACACAGCTAGTCTCTCCACCTTCCAACATGACAATCACTCCACACTTCCTGTCATGGACCACCTTCCAGAAATCTCTAGCAGTGGATTACATGGGATTTTGGGCTATGATGACGACCCTCTGCTGCTTGTAACCCTGCAATGAAGGTATCAATTACCATTGTCACAATTCCACACACTCTCAATGTTGTAATATAGGGACTTACATGAGCAGCACTGGCATTAATGTAGTCAGGTGTCTCTCCTTTCAGCACAACTCACCACTTGTCAACTACACAACATATTAATGGACTAAAATAACATTTGAGAGTGGTCTCACCTGGTAGAAAGTCCATGGAGCGATTCTTTTGGGATATTTTCTAGCTGCAGCACATTTGGCATCGCTGGGGTTAGGGCTCACTTGGTCCAGGACCTAACATACATGCAATGTGTGAAGGGAGGGTAAGGTTGGTAGTGATGAGTGGACTAACAGCAAACTGGAGTTCCAGCTCTGTCTTGCCCGACTGATTCTTCTGCATCTTGTTGAGTTTGGCCCTCAGATCATCTGACTCAATTTGAGTGTCACCACAGGTGACAGCCTCGAGGATGGCATCATGGATGAAAACATACTGGTCCTGTATGGGGCACCACAATACCATACACATACTGGTCCTGTATGGGGCACCACAATACCACACACATACTGGTCCTGTATGGGGCACCACAATACCACACACATACTGGTCCTGTATGGGGCACCACAATACCACACACATACTGGTCCTGTATGGGGCACCACAATACCACACACATACTTGTCCTGTACAAATGTGCCTTTTCCTTCAATAGTATATACAGTACTGCTAGGGCCAATTGAGCATGGAATGTTACTCATCCATGTCCTGTTATCATTACAGCCAACACATTTACAGCAACAACTTTCGCACACATTTTTTGTTTGTATACAGTACAGGTTGGCCTAAAGCATTGGTATGTGTATATGTCAATGGAAGGTACTGTACTAGAGATCTTCAAAATAAACACCATATGTACTTCATGAAGTACAGTGTCCTCACTACATTTTACGCATACCACAGTTTGCACCATCTTGGTCCTCTGTTGCCTGATCTGGCCAATGACTCTAGGAATATCCACTACATTCTCTTTCTGAACTTGCTCCAGGACATGGTCTATGGTGATGAATGTACCAGTACAACCTACTCCAGCACTGAGAGAGAGAGAGAGAGAGAGAGAGAGAGAGAGAGAGAGAGAGAGAGAGAGAGAGAGAGAGAGAGAGAGAGAGAGAGAGAGAGAGAGAGAGAGAGAGAGAGAGAGAGAGAGAGAGAGAGAGAGAGAGAGAGAGAGAGAGAGAGAGAGAGAGAGAGAGAGAGAAGACAGTGTGTGTGTGTGTGTGTGTGTGTGTGTGTGTGTGTGTGTGTGTGTGTGTGTGTGTGTGTGTGTGTGTGTGTGTGTGTGTGTGTGTGTGTGTTGTGTGTGTGTGTGTGTGTGTGTGTGTGTGTGTGTGCGTGTGTGTGTGTGTGTGTGTGTGTGTAACATGTAGTGGACTACAATTGGTCCAGACTTGTGCTCCTTCATGACCCTCCATCCTGTGGAAGGCCAGGATGGGCCTGGCATAGTCTGGTACTCCGTGGTCTGTGAAAGTCCCCTTCACAGCACATTCAGTGCTACCTGTCAGCTGTGGGGTGGGCGAATATATTACATGTCTTACCTACTGGTATACATCAATACCACCACACCTGTACTAGCAAGCTACGTGTGGTGTAATCTGCCAGTATATGCTGGTCAGTGATGGTGACTTGGAAGGGGCCATAGGACTGGACCCCAGTGTCAGGCCAGTACTTGCTGGCACTTGATCTTAGTCCCCTCCACCAGGTTGGTGATCATCACAATTGTTGGGCTCTCTCCTGCCACACTAGCCTCCAGAAATCCACCACAGTCTTTGGGAGTGGACCTGAACAATAGCAAACCTAAATGGCCTAACACACACATGTACGGTAAGATGTAGGCAAGGGCGTCGGAGCAGTAGCGGCTGGGGCGGCCATGGCCGCTCCACTTTTTGATCACACCAAAAACTTTTCATCATCTCAGCTGTAGGCGCATCCGCGGCCGATCGTCAAGAGTCCGGATCTGTCAACAGGAGACCCTTGACAGATCGGGACTCTTGACGATCCGCCGCGGACGCAACAGCGTACGAATAACTGTCCGGCGGCCATACCTGGGCCCTCTGCCACTGTTACAAAGCCTGAGCTCTCGCCAGTGGTGTAGCTACGGTACGTCCTTGCGCAATGAGCTGCCGCGCACGCGTGGTATGCCTATGTATAAGCACGAGGTGCTCGTAATCCGCTACCGGGAGCTAGCAGGAACAAAAGCGTTGTTTACTGCCTAGAATGCACAAAAAACCATCTCAGAAGGCCTGAAATTCAAAATTTTCCTGGGGAGCATGCCCCCACACCCCCCTAACCCTAGGCCTAACGTTTGCGCGCCCGCACAAAGTTTGCTACGGCGTACGCCCTTACTATTTCCTGCTTACGCCATTGCTCTCGCGCCTCGCGGCTGACTAAGCCCCTACACCGCTTATAACAGCGTCATTGGCCGCTACACTTTAAATTGCCTTCTGACGCCCTTGTGTAGGTACCTTGAGTGGCAATGAACTTCCTTGGTGTAGTATCCCTAGGTAGAGAGGGAAGGAAATGTGTACACATACATACTGCACTGAAAAAGTTATTATTAAATCTCACAGAAACAATGTCAATGTCATGCTCTACATCATGTAGAACATGACTGTCATGTACAGATTTACTTCAATAGGACATGACCAACATTAGTAATGGCTACCTCTCACATGTCTCCTCAGCTATTACAGTGACAGTGTCACTGACTATACTAGCAAATGAATTGACTGCTGTCACAGTGATCCTGTCTTGCTCTCGTCCTGATGTAGAATAGGTAGTGCTAATGGAATTGGTGTTGATAGTCCTACTTCACTCATCCTCATCAGGACGTTCTCCTGAGGTATCTCTCTGCCACATCACCTCATAGATGCAGCTGGTCACCACTGAGCCATCAGGAACACTCCAGGAGAGGGAGATTGAGGTGGATGATGTGGACACACTGACAGTAGGCTGGCCTGGACCTGGGGCTGGGATACTATAAAAGTCCATGTGCTAAAATACACCCACTCTGTGAGTATCATAGGTTCTGAATTGAAATGGCAAATGACAGAAGACCATGTGGAGTGACCCTATCACCTCATCCCTCCTGAGGCAGTTCATTTACTGTCTGCAGAGTCTCTGAGGTCTGAGTATTTCTTGACAACCTTGGGGCAAAAGAAATTGTCCTGTCTATTTAGGTGTCCCCATTTCAGGGTCAAGATTAGAGGGGTTCCACTGTACATGTACTGTAACTATGCTATTCTGAATGACCACCTCCATACCTTGCAGTTAGTGTATGTTATGTTGTATGTTCACATCTTAACTTCTGGGAGAATGTTATTAACTCTTGGTGTGCATGTGCAGCGAGGGTTACTGTACTTGGTTTGTGTGTGTATCTGTGTGTGTGTGTGTCTGATGCCCTATTTCTTGGACACTGTAAGCTTATATGTTGAAATGAAGGTATCAATGGCTTCGGTGCAACATGGAGCAGACTTTTATAAAAGGGATTTTCCCTATAAATGCTAAATAAGTTATGGCATCATTTGTTTATCACAAAAGCCACCAGGCCTATTGCAGTGATCCAGAGCTCGTTCCTTTGATGGCATAGGTTAATAAAGCTGTTCAAAAGCCTAACGGGGTGCTAAACACTACCTGAAATACGAGCTAGTGTAGTGCAGTGAGCTTCTCTGCCAGTAACTCCTATTTTCTGTATACTTCGTTATACCCAAGAGGTGGAGTTTTAATGTAAAGTGTTATATGCATGCGCATCATCTCAGTTTAGCTAGAGGGTTTGGCGCAAAGGGTTTGCACTTTAGTGCTGTTCATACATGTAGTACATATACTGGAGGCATGCCTACATGTACATTCCATATAGAGTTCATAAAATGTGACATGAGCTGGGAGCACTAATGTATACACCTGTTATTCTCTCTCACATGACACAATGAAAGCACTAAAGTGCAATCCCTTGGTGTATAATGTTTTATATTGGAACTCCGCCTCCACCATATATAAATTAATGCAGTTTGTGTCTAGAGATAGCATTTGGGAGTGAACTCACCATCTCTGCATCATATATGGTAAAGTGTTAATGATGTACATGATGTAATTCCACTCTGTAGTATATAGGGAAACTAAGATACTGGTCTACCACTTACATCTAGTCCAGTTTGCACATACCTCTTCTGTTACAATCACAGGGGCAGGCTGGTACTTCTCAGCTCCATCTCCTCACATATACATGTAGTTCCTCTGCACATAATCTCCATGCACATAGTTCCTCTCCACATAATTCTAAGCATATCTTACCTGAATCTTTCTACGTCTGATTTGCCTCATCCTGATTATTCCACATCACTTAGGTTCCGTTGTTTCAATTCTCATGGCCTAATTTCGAGCTGGCATTGTGTACAGCATATCCTAAACCATCATAGTTTGGATTTTCTGGCCATCTCCGAGCACTGGCTTCATGAATACAACTTGAATGTGATTCACCAACTCAGCAACGATTCTAAGTTTGTTGCAGTGTCTGCACCTAAGGAGGAGGATACTGTGCACTCTGTACCATGTTTGATCAGAGGACATGGTGGTGTTGCTTTGGGATGGTGTTCTGGTTTTGTGTTCTCTATTACCTCTGTAGCTAAAAGCAGAATGATTGGCATCAAGTTTTCACTGTCTCAATATACTCTTTACATTATTTCGGTCTATCTTCCCAGTTGTTCTGGTTGTACAGATGTCGTTAAGGAATCCCTTGACAATTAGAAGCCATGTTAATGCTCCTACCTCTCTGAAGCATAGTGTCAGCAGTGATGATGTCGCTCTGTCCTGGGGTCGTGCCTGGGACTCTGCCTTTGATCACGGTCATCGGGCAACAGACTTTCTCAGTGTATCTTCAAGTCTCTCTGTTGCCCTCTCTTTGGTGAGCAGAAATGTCAATACTGTCCCACTCAAGTTCTCCCTGACCTAACATATTTCCGTCTTTCACACCTAAACTTTGATGTGTCACCACTGCCTTCTATCCTGGAAGAGTGTGGGAGTAAACTATTCAACCTGGCCTCTATGATCCTCAATTCACAATATTGTAACTAATCTGAATTTTTCTTTCTTGTATATTTATATATTGTGCATATATATTTATGCCATCCTATAAGGGCTGTGCTATGAACTTTGAACTTTGAGCACCGTTAATTATGGCGATCTGAACACTTTCTGAACCTGATGTAGCACAGTTTCGTTAAGCATTATTAGCCTTATTTTCTTTGGTTGAGCTTAGTGTACAACCTACGCCACAAAAAAATTGAGTGCCACCGGCATATGATGAGGTGCCATGGCCTGGTATATATACATATTTACTACATCATTCCACATTTTAATGATTGTATGCTCACTTCTGCCATATTTGGCTTGTAGACTACTATACACATTTTAAACTATAGCTAGAATAATAAAACAAATACTGTAGAGGCTTACAGGGTTTTCAGCTATGTATACATTACAAGTTATAATTACAATCAGTTCACATATTTTGTAGCAAATCACTTTCAAAGATTGCAGATATCAGCTCCAAGTTCCCTAATTGCACACACATTGAGGATGTTTCCAATCCTCTCATTCAGTAATGAGTCAGATAGGAATGTATCTCCACTAACACACTCAGCAACATCTGGACTGGCTATACCAGTCGGGCAATTGGGGTTGACCCTCATTAATAACCGATCAAGTGTCAGAGAAGGTGCAGTGAGGACCCAGTTCTGAATAATGCTCAACATGTAGGAAGAGTGTGCAACATTAGTGGGAAAAGGGTTAATAAGTGTAGAACGATATGTGACTGTGGTGGGGTTGCCATGGCAAACAAACAGTCCTTGTCTTAGAAATATTTCAGAGAACTCAGTGCAGTTAGTACAACGCTCACGAATGATACGAGTTATATGAGAGTGCAATTGTACTTCGATACGTTCCTTGGTCTCCAGCTGCAAGTAAGGATGGCACTAACACAGGGCTCACACACACATATACACGCACACACACACACACACACACACACACACACACACACACACACACACACACACACACACACACACACACACACACACACACACACACACACACACACACACACACACACACACACACACACACACACACACACACACACACACACACACACACACACACACACTTCTTCTATTAACAGTCACAAATAATACTATACCACACCTAAGCCCACATAATATTCCACTCACAATACACAAAACACACACTACATCCTTACACCTAACCACAACCATCTGATTGATGCAAATGAATGTAATGTAATAACATGGCATTCCTTAGACCACATGACACAGACGCCCACACTAAAAATACCTACATACCACCTATTAGCTTTTAGTCAGCCAAAGAAACTGCAACACCAAGGTGCATTCTGCATGGTTTAATACATGCACATGTATATCATGCTACTGTTGGTAGATATGTATGCAATAAGCACAACCTGAAAAAAAAATGGACCGAAACTTGTGACTGGCATAGATTACCATCATGGGGCCTATGGGGACTGTGACCTAGGTCAAGCCTGCATGGAGACACCTGGGCAACCACATGTAGGTGAAATGGACAAGCGCCTCCCGCAATCTGCACTCATTTTCTTTCTCCCCCAATTTCCCTCTCTTTCTTATTTTCACCCACATAACAAACACACACACACACACACACACACACACACACACACACACACACACACACACACAATATCTGGCTACAGTTGCTTTACAATGAAACATGTGTAGAGCTGAGTAGTGATAAAAAAGTAGGTGAAGTGAGGATGATGACACACAGTTAACTTAGCAAACTCCATATCCCTACGTTTTTGTTATTGGGTTATAGCTACATGTTACTGTGTCATCATCCCTACCCTGAATATACTGCAGCTTGTTTCAATGATTTGTGTTTCTATTTTGAAGAATGTATGAACAGCAGTATCAATGTTTTTACATTTTGCTAAAATACCTAGCTGAAAAGAAACTGAGACTCAAAGTATCGTTATACTATCCTCTGTAAATAGCATGCATGGTGTCATGTATATAGCTATGATGTAACTTACCCCCCAGTTGAGACAATAGTCTACAGGTCCAAACTGTATCTGGAAATGCTTCTTATCTGCAGAATAAGGCACTATGTAAGTCATAATTTGCATGTATAGCTATTGACTTACCGAAAGTAAAAGAGGTGGTAGTGATTGGGGTATCGACTAGTAACTCCACAAACTGAAGGGAAAAGTTATGCACATATCCTGGTATATTGTCATCAACATCAATTTCTAATGATGTCACATTTATAGGAACAAGAGACACATGCTGAGTCATCAGAACACCAGTTTCATTGAAAAAACTCTGATAGTGCACTTTAGTTGGAAACAGTGGGTGTCCAGTCCACTTCAATTTGAGAGCTGTGGCATTCACTGGCTTTATGTATATCACTTCAAGAGCTGAGGATAACGAGAAATAGAGTCTATATCCATACCTGATACAATCCCCAATGTATGTAAGGCTGCATCTATGCAGTAAGGCAAGGGATGATGACGTGCATTTATTATAAAGTCTCCAACTTCAGTTAGGCATGTCTCTATTTATTGACAATTATAGGCCTAACAGGCTGTTAGCAGCCTAGGGGTGCTGTGGTTCTTTAATATCTCATGTAACTATGCACCCTGGATTAGAACTGCTGGTGACTGGTATATAATACATGTGATGACAAGTAATTATACCTAGATGAATGTTCATCACTTTAACGGTATCACTCGGGAAGAGTTGAGATGAGGTTGTGGGGAGAGTCACAATAGATATGGTGTAGATATATCCATTCTGTAGACCAGTCAGTAGGTAGTTGTCTGTGGAGCCATTACTAACATCCACACTGCCACTGCTGCCACCACTATAGTAGATCCTGTACCCAGTTGTATCCCCCAGTGGAGTGGGTGGGCTCCAAGACACTCGGATACTAGTGGGACCTTCCTGGACTGCCATCAGGTTAGTGGGAGCTGAGGCAACTGGAGGGAAAGGAAGTCATGATGTTGTG